>JAZHEH010000211.1:0-19324 GCA_036589455.1 Ateles fusciceps | reverse complement strand
TGGATAGAACCATTTCCCTGGAGAGTTTCAAGCGTTTTGGCGATGACTAGTAATCCTTATGATGTATTTGGAGATGGTGAGAACAAAATTCTTGCCCTAACTGTTATGTTTAAGGCTTTTGAGACACAGAAAATCCACACCGCCAGTCCGAAGTACTCAAGGAGTGAGCCCCGGACATGCTGACCCATTACCAACTACTTGTGCCAACATGCGTGAGATGAGAGTTCTGTGCCTCATGCTACCCTTTCTTGTCCTTGGCTACATGACTGTTTCTGGCCCATGGGAATATTGTTGTACTTTTTTGCTATGTGAGAAATCTGTTTGGTTATAAGCAAAAGGGCCATTTTGTTGCACACCCTTGCTATGAGTTCTCATTCGCCTAAGCACTGTTGAGGTTTTTCGCAAATTTCTTTTCACACTTCAAATTCTTCTGATTTTTTTTAACAGAGGATATACTAGGTCTTAACTTGCATCTAATATTGTATCATTTGTAATGTCTATTTGACTATTGTTCTGCATGTCTGGAGACAGGAAAAAGGAAAGTGAGACATAGTGATTCTGTGTGTGCATGCGTGTGTGTGTGCATGCATGTGTGTGTGCATGCGTGCGTGTGTGTGTGTGGGCACTTTAGGTCTTTTTAGTAAGAACCTGCAACATATTTCTAAACCTCTTTAGAGCACCACTTTCCCCACCCTGCCTTAGCATCTACAAGCTTCCAATGTCCGCTCTCCAGAATCATACCTTTTTATCCTTTTTTATTATAAGAGTCCCTGCAGAGAACTAGTACAGTGCAATATGTAGGAAACTAGAATGAACTGAGAAAAAATGCAGACAATGGAAACACATCTAAGAAAATAATGCATGAGGCCAGGGATGGTGGCTCACACCTGTAATCCCAGCACTCTGGATGGCCAAGGCCAAGAGGTACAGCTTGAGCCCAGGCCGGTGCTGAGACCAGCCTGGGCGACGTAGCGTGAGACCTTGTCTCTACTAAAGATAGAAAGTCTTCCAAACTTACCCAGGTAGAGGTGGCATGTGCCTGTAATCTCAGCTGCTCAGTGGCTGAGGCAGGAGAGTCGCTCGAGCCCAGGAGGTCAAGGCTGCAGTGAGCCGTGATTCTCCGCCACTGCACTCCAGCCTAGAGTGACAGAGTAAGACCCTGTATTAACAAGATAATTAAAGAATTAATAATTGGTCGTATATCACTTGGGGAATAGCAGCCTGAGATGAGCCCTAACACCCTGGGCTTTCCTACTCAAAGATACTACCTCTAGTCTGGACAGGCCTTCAGAAGCTTGGAAGTGTCCGCTTATATAGTCACTCACTAGCTGTGTGATTGAGCAAGCTACTGAATATTTCTGAGTTTCCATTCTCTCATCTGTCAAATGGATAAAATTGTATCTCTCTTACAACACTGTAAGGAATGAAACTAAAATATAACCAGAATAGAATGGCATAGAATGGAGCACACAGCACAGTGTCTGCTATATGCCTTTTAAAATGAGAGCTACAGTAATAATGGTAAGAAATATTATGTGTATTGCGTGTCTAGAAAAGAATACACATTCTTCTGTTTGTTTTTTTTAAGGTGTTTTTCATGTTGTCCTCTTATTTCTGTATTTCTTTTTTGGCTCCTTCTAAACCTCCCAGCTACCTATGTTTATGCAGTCGCTTCCCCAGAAACTCACACGGAAAAGTATCAGATCAAACAAATTCTCAGCTGGGCAAGGTGGCTCACGCCTGTAATCCCAGCACTTTGGGAGACCGAGGCAGGAGGATCACCTGAGGTCAGGAGTTTGAGACCAACCTGGCCAACATGGTGAAACCCTGTCTCTACTAAAAAAACAAAAGTTAGCCAGGCATGGTGGTGCACGCCTGTAATCCCAGCTACTCAGGAAGCTGAGGCAGGAGAATCATTTGAACCCAGGAGGTGGAGGTTTCAGTGAGCCGAGATCGTATCGCTTCACTCCAGCCTGGAGACAGAGACTCTGTCTCAAAAAACAAAAGAAAACAAAACAAAACAAATTATCACTTACTCTTCTAAGAAATAGAACTATGCAAGAGGAGAAATCCTTAATATGAATGAGTGACTATTGAAATAAATGGAACAGGATTTGGGAAAGGTGAGATCCTCCCTCGCACTCTTTAGATTTCACAGATGGGTAACAAGCTACTCAGCTCAGGAAGGTATCTGACATCACCCTCATCTGACCCCTGCTAATATCTCCACCTGCCCTCCCCCATCCTCCTCACCATCATCCTGCCCTCTTCCTTTACTCAACTATTCCTGGTACACACCATGTTCTCTCTCGTTTTATCCCCTTGCATATGCTGTTTCCTTTGCCCAGAATGCCTGATCCCCATCCAGATAATTTCTAGCCATCCTTAAAGATTCAACATGGCTCCCCTTTAGTGAATTTGCCATAGCATCTTTCCCAGGACTCCTTCACTGTTTGACTCGAGCGTGTGTAGAGGAGTAATATTCACATTACAGCCTATGTGAATGGCACAGCTCTGGAGGGGTACTGTGCACAGTCTGTGGGAGTCCTTGTTCTCCCACGCTCTGCCCAACATTCCTCTCCTGTGTACTCCAGTAGCCTCCTAATGTAAATTTTTATTCCACCGTTTTACCCATTTACTTGAAACCATTCCTCCTAGTTTAGCAGTTTCTTAAGGGAGGAGTATGGGTTCTGTTTCTGTTTTCCAATACTTCACATAAAACAGGCACTCAGTAAATATTTGATTAATTGGTTGATTGATGGATACATGGATTAACAAATGAATGAATAAATTAAAGAGTTGAAGGAAGGCTTAGTCATCGACATGGAGGATAATAACTTGTGAAATGAACTCTGTAGAGACGAGAAAGGAACAATAAAAAGGAGATAAAAATGTAAAGTGGAAAAATCCTCCATTAATAGCCTGATTACTGGCTCCCAAATATTACCCAACAGGAGAGGCTTTGGGGAGGCCCTTAACATCTCAGTAATAGGTAGCTCAGTAAGTAGGAAAGTATCCAAGAGGACAGAACAGAATGATGATAAAAGTAGACTAAGAATCAGATACATAGTCTAGGACAAATCGTAGAGAAAGTTTGCTTTCTAGTACCGTCTTGGGACTTACTTATAACCTTTTATAATTGAAATGGAGTCCATGTCTGTATATCTCAAGTTGAGAAGCCCTTTTTTTCTCTCCTGGTTTCTCTTCCTTCCTTTTGCTTACTGTTTAAAAATTTCAAAACTTGCTACACATCACATCCTTCTTTTTATCAGCTTTCGTGCACCTTAGAACAAAAATTTCCCCAGGAGGACAGGGATACAGGAGCCTATATTTAGAAAGTACTTATTATGGGTTGGATGAAGGCCTGACTATGCCTAGAGTCAAGCTGCTTGAAGCTCTTCTAATATTCATTTAGTTAGAACGGTAACCACACTGAGTTATTGCTGGTCTCATATGGCTCATATATTCACAGACAGCTCTTGGCTTTGACAAAAGGATATATATTGTCTCTGCTGTTCACATCATGTCTTTTTATTTCATTATGACTATTGTGCTTAGAAGCATGATTTTCAATCTATATTCCCAATTAAATTATTTCAACACAGTCTGTACATGTAAGCACATAGTTTTCTTTGAAGCAGAGCTTCGTTAAAATTGATATCTATTCTCTACTATCTCTGCCTTCCAGAACTACCACATTCTGCTCTAACGAGGGAGGAAGAAACAATTTTTTACATGAATGGACTTCATAACCAGGCATATAGGATTAACTGGCATGAAATGTTTAAAGTTCTAGAAAGCACTAGAAGTTCTAGAAAGGATGAGCATTCCAAAGGAAAACTAAATTTGAACACCAGCTGAAGGTTCCATCACATGTTCACTGTATCTGTGGCCCCCAAGCTCAATTGTCCCTCTCATTATACTCATACTGGGTTTATAGGCAAATGTAACTAGGTTAAAAAAAAATTAAAAGGGCCAGCATGATTTCCTCAAGGGAATCTATGGGTGAATGGTTGAAAACCATAAAAAGTGACACTGTTTAGATCAACTCCAAAATAAATGCCGTCAGCCATCTGAAAGGTCACTTGGGTGATGGGTTCCATGCTTGAGAGGTCAGCATATCCTCTGCATGAAGTTTCATAGAAAATTAAGAATTAGGAGCTAAGAGTTATGAGAGCCAAAGCAAGGGGAACATGAGGAACAATTGGGAATTAATTACTTCTAAGTCTGAGCCAAGAGAAACACACCATTAGCAGAGATTTTCCAGTGTGATAAACACGTATTCAAATAGAGAGTTAGAGAAAGCAAGATGTTGAGAACAAATTTCTTCACTAGAATGAAGCAAACAAAAGCTCAGACTTGGAAACTGGAAAAGAGATATGAGGCCATGGGTGAGATTTCCTTGCTTGAAAGAAGACTTTAGTGCCAGAAAGTATTTCACTGTAAAAAATATCTCGTGTGAAGAAGGGGAATTCTTTTTTTTAAAATGACTAATGTTCCACTTCATCTAGAATTTGTAATCTATGTATTTCTTAATTGGGTATGAATATACATACATGACGTCTATCAAGAAGAGGAAAAGGGGAGATGGTTATGACAGGAAGTTTTTGGAACTGATGGAAATGAATGATCATGTGTTTTTTAATCATTGTGGGCAATTCTTGTACCCTTGTTATATTTATTTAAGGATGTAGAATGATGACATAAATCTGAATGACAACTGTACTTTATTGGTTTGGCAGAATTAAGAGGAAGATTTATGAGACATGGAACCCTCCATCAGATTTGGAAGAAAGTAGAGTGAGCGCAGAGATGACAGACAGCCACTGAGGCCCATGGACAGTCTCCACCTCATGCTTCTCTGTCAAACTTTAAGATTTATTAGTAATATGCTGCCTTTGGAAGATGAAAAGAAACTAGTGCCAAGGAGGCGTATTCTTCAATATTTGGAATAGACGTGTTCTCAAGACAATGGCTTCAAAGGTCTCATGTTTGTATGTTTTGACAGTTGTGTGCTGGGCCAGCGCTCTCTGGTACTTGAGTATAACTCGTCCTACATCTTCTTACACTGGCTCCAAGCCGTTCAGCCACCTAACAGTTGCCAGGAAAAATTTCACCTTTGGCAACATAAAACTCGACCTATCAAGAACCACATTCTTTTGAATTTGTTATTACTAGACAGACCCAATAAATGTTAGGAAAACATTCCTTTTTAGTTATCCTCATCAGCACACCACAAGGAATTCGATGCCCGCCAGGCAATCAGAGAGACGTGGGGGGATGAGAACAACTTTAAGGGGATCAACATAGCCACTCTCTTCCTCCTGGGCAAGAATGCTAATCTTCTGTTCTCAATCAGATGGTGGAGCAAGAGAGCCAGATCTTCCACGATATCATAGTGGAGGACTTTATTGACTCCTACCATAACCTTACCCTCAAAACATTGATGGGGGATGAGATGGGTGGCCACTTTTTGTTCAAAAGCCAAGTATGTCATGAAAACCGACAGTGACATTTTTGTAAACATGGACAACCTTATTCTAGAAATTATTGAAACCCTCCACCAAGCCACGAAGAAGGTATTTTACTGGCTATGTCATTGATGGAGGGCCAATTCTGGGACGTCCCGCAGTAAGTGGTATATGCCCAGGGGGTTGTACCCTAGATAGTAACTACCCACCGTTTCGTTCGGGGGAGCTGGCTACACCTTTTTCAAGCCGATGTGGCTCAACTCATTTACAAGACCTCACTCCACACCAGGCTGCTTCACCTCTTGAAGAAACGGATATGTGGTGCATCCTGTGCTCTTCTAAAGCTGGGCATACATCCTTTCCAGAACAGTGGATGCCCAATTACTGGAAAATGGCCTACAGTTTGTGTAGGTATCGCCGAAGTTATCACCGTGCACCGGACCTCTCCAGAAGAAATGCAATAGAATCTGCAATGACATGTCAAGCAAGTACAATCCCCAGAGATGTCAGCCACCCTTAGGCGACTGGAAGGAAATGTTGCTTTTGTTTTTTTAAGAAATGGGACCTACCGTGCGGGTATTTTCCAGGTGTCAGGGGAAATGAACTGGTGAAGGGGTTTTGTAAAGTTTTTGCTTCCTGCTATAAGTTCCTTTCTTGGATTACCAATTTACAAATGTTAGACTCTGGTCATAGAAACAATAAATGAGTTAGAAGAGCCAGATTTCATTCTAGTCCCAGGGCATTGCTATTCGTCTCAAAAAGTGACTTCCAAATAACTCCTAGGATTGATGTACTGTGCATTTGAAATTAAAAATTTGGTTCTGGAAAACTGAAACTCACAATAATGTGTTTGGATCATCTCTGCAAAAATTAATACATAAACAGACTCATTTTCAAAAGAACAAATCAGAAAGGATGCACAGTCAGGAAGACACACTAGATGTGATTATTAATATTGTGTGTGTTGTTACATTATATTTTTACATATGTTGCCATGTAATGTGTACAGTATTTACAGTTCCACCAAGAAATGAACTTGGAAACCTGCAGAGGGCTGCAGTTAAATAGATGGGAATTTAAACTTGACATTTAACATGCTCTAATGTGTTTGGAAGACAATTCTTGCTTGCTTATCCAAGGATTAAACCTGGTCAACACGTGGAATGCATATAAGAATGCTACTTAACAAAGTAAACAAACACTCTTTTTTTTTTTTTTTTTGCTCTTTCAGAATAAATATAAAACGGTGCCTCCAAGGAGACTTTGCCAAGTGAAAATACCTCACCTGCTTCCTTTCATACAGTGTCGCTAAGTGCATTTCACAGTCTTCCTGCAATCCCCTGGCAGGCATATGTCTCGATGTAGAAAATATGTTGGTTGGAGGCCAGAGCAGAATAAATCACATTGATAAAATACAAATTTAGGTATGCATTATAATTAACATAAGCTTATCAATAGTATAAATGCCACCCCACACATTTGCAAAACACGTGACAAAATCTTTAAGGGTGCTGATATTATTGAAAAAGTGGCCTTATTGCTAACATCTGAAAACACCAGAGCATGTTCAGCAGCAATCTGTTATGAGGTATTCTGGGGCTCTGTGAGTTGAGGTTCATGGGCAGGAAGAATGGGAAAGGCTGGGTTTGGGTCCCATTCATGCCCTCAAACTTATTGGGCCCTATGAATAGGCATTGTAATCTTGCTGTGCTTCAATGTGTTCATTTATAAAAATTGGTGTAGAAAAACACCTACCTCACAGCTGCTGTGAGAGCAAATTGCATTTGCTAAGTATTTTGAGATCCTTAGCTTAAAAGGTGCTACGTAATCAGTGTATCACGTATTATACTAGATGCTAAAATAATTGTATAAATTACAATGATGGTCATTAGTAGCAGTAACATCATCTTAATATAACATCTGCCAAAATAAGGATCAGCTGTGAACTATCAGTGCATCTAATTTCTGCCAAGGCTTTGACTTTTCCTTGGCTATAATTTAGGTGTTTGGGAAAACTTTCATTTCTCTGCGATTTCTTCTGTGTTTCAATGAATAAGTGACTAGATCAGTGTGTTGCCTTGAAATCCCAAGAAGCTAAAGTAGAGGCAGCTGCCGTCTTGGGAAGGAACCTCTAGTTGGGCGTACATTGCAGTAAATGAAGCATATGCTTTGCAAAATGCATCACAGCAACTTAGATCTCAGGAACCACTGAATCTGAATTCTTTCTGAGAACTCTGAGAGCAAGTAAAGCTAGTCCACCTTTTTCAGAAGAAGCAGAATAGGCAGTCAGCAAACCTGAACATTGCACATCTCCACCATTTATTAGAAAATACCTGTTTGTTCTCGATTGCAAAGAAAGCCCCATAGCTGAAAGAGTGTACCTTTTTTATTTATTTACTTGTGTTTTCACCTGACCCCTGGAGAACCCATAGAAGTTGATAGCAAACAGGGAGACAAAATGAACAAGTGAAAGTCATGACTTGTTCCTGCAAAACACTGGATCTCTCATCCCCCAGCCCTAAAGGACCCAAGATGAGACAAGACTTCCCATCCCTTAACACATCTTTATCTTATGGTCAGCAGGACTGCTGGTTTTGATTAGAGAATAGCAATTAGGTAACCTGGGGAGAGATGGATTAGCACAAGGTGAACCACCCACCAACCCTGCAGCCTCAACTGCTGTGTGTTCCAATCACTGGGAAAGTCTCACGACTTCATACTTGGTTTACCTTCCAGTCATGCAGCTGAATCAAGCCTCTGTCTCATACTATTGCCTTGCACCTACCCATGCTCAGTCAAACCACCTTTGGTGTCAAGAAATTGCACATTATAAACATCATATATGTACATCTATGAATCGTTTTATATGTGTGTGTATACATTATGAATACAGCCCTAATCTTTAAAAGGAGCAAAAATCAGAATCGTATGTCTTAAAGAACTATTTCCTTACTTTTTTATGCTAGATAATGCCCATGTGACAAACATGTAAATACACATCAAAAACCACGTGTATATATTTTAAAGGCATTTTTTTCTTCTCCCCAACTGTATGTATAGCTAGAATCTGCTTGCTATGTAGCATTTTCTTCTGCATGGAGCTTGGTGAAGCAAGGCCATTTGTCCAGTGTTTCAATAGCCTTAGCATGTTTGCCCTTCGTTTTTTGAATGTTCAAAAAATGTTTAAGTGATCAAGAAAAAGCTCTAACCTTCTACTTTTGTTAATTTTATGACATGACACTGGCCAAATTATTGTTTCAATTACTTGTTAAGCCATTCTTATCATTTCCCTGACATAAAATATATGTTTCAGACAGTATTCTACCAAGAGTCTCTCAATTTTTACAAGACTCTTTTTTTCCATTATCTACTGGATAATATAGTATCGGTGTCTATATTCTTAAAGTTTCTTTTTTTAATTTATTTTTTGGAAAAAAGTTTCTCTTTGGTGGCTAGTTTAGGTGGCTTTGTGTCTTATTGGAACAAGTGTCTATTTCAATATAAAATATTGTATTTTTAAATAACCAGAATCAACAAAATGAAGATCACTTAATTTGGATTCAATTCAGAAGAATAAAACCCCTTCGTGTGACATGATATGGGGAAAATAAACTATTTACAGAGAAGCCAAGGAAGGAGTTTTTCAATCAAATCTCTTCTATCAAAAGACAATGGAATATTTACCTAATGCATCTGGAATCATTTTCTACCTTTCCTAATATGTGGGTTTAGTGGGAGAATTGATTATGTCATTTCTTCTGTAAAGGTGAAAATAGTTTTTATAAACAACAAAATAACTTGTGAATGAAAGAAGTAATTTACTAGAACAACGCTTGTTGATGATAATTGACATTTAGGTATAACGTTATATATGAATGATTGTATTTATGTATTTATTTGTCACAATTGTACATACTGTTTCGCCAAAAGTAATTGTCTGTAAAAGTGCACTCTCCAGGTTTGTAGTACTATTTAGGGTTACATGGGTTGCCAATCAAGCTGCTAATCAGAATACTATTTTTTGTATCAATGTTATAAAACTAAAAATGACAGATAGATGCTGAAGATGTCATTACATTCAGTTTCTTCACCTTCCTCTTGAAATGTAAACTGTTGACTGAAAGCACGATGCTTATGTACAGGCCCATCTGTCACAATGAGGATTATGGTTCCATAAAGCTGATTTTTTTTAAACCATTGGGACAAATAAACAGAAGGAGAACAAATTTTTCACTTTGCTTCTTTTTGGAAAGAATCTCTTTGGTGAGACGTGATTGTTAAAAGCTGATGCCCTGCCGTTTACCATCAGCCTTTTCCCACAATCTCAATGTAGGTAATCGTTCATGCCATTCAGAGCTCTTCCCAAAGAGCCCAGTGCAACTTAACAAGTCAACACAGAGACTATTCCATCTAGTAAGTAGACCAGTGGCTACTCTGGGATTTAGGAAATGGGGATTCACTTGCCCCTTGGTGGCCTCAAGGAATCATTTTAATTAGCCTCTGTATTAGAGTCTATGGTTTAAACTTGCCAACAAATTCCAACCCAGGGGGCATTCTATTAATAATGTGTTTGGCAATTTAAGACATGTTAAATCTAAGGCAAAAATGTCATTCTCATGTTTCATCTGCATGTATCCTTTGGAATACTGCATGTTACTTTAAAAGTTTAATTGGATCAGAGAAGATCTATTCAGACATTCCTCACAGCAGCCAAGTAGATGTTGATTGCTGATGCCTGATTTTGTCAGCAAGAGACTGAGAACTATTTAGGAGACGAAAGTTACTTTCATTATCAATTCTGATCTAGCTAAACAGATACTCACTTTTTTTGTTTGTTTTCTTCAACTTATTTTAAGTTTGGGGCTACATGTGCAGGATGTGCAGGTATATTACATAGGAAAACATGTGCCATGGTAGTTTGCTGCACAGATCATCCCATTACCTAGGTATTAAGCCCGGCATCCAATAGCTATTCTTCCTGATGCACCCTCCTCTGAATCCCCTCCTGACAGCCCACAGTGTGTTGTTCCCCACCATATGCCCATGTGTCTCACCATTCAGCTCCCACTTATGAGAACATGTGGTATTTGGTTTTCTGTTCTTGTATTAGTTTGCTGAGAATAATGGCTTCCAAATTCATTTCATGTCCCTGCAAATGACATGATCATGTTCCTTTTTACAGCTGCATAGTATTCCAGATATTCGCTTTTTAACAGAAATTTAACTTTTGGTTTACTCCCCACATACCTTGGAGTTCCAAAAGGTAAAGTTTATCAGGTGAGTGGAACTATGCGAATAAATACTAAAAACATAGTATACAGCTTTGTATTCCACGTAACTTTTTCAAAGGACCAACATCAAGAGCAGTGATCTAAAAATATAGTCTCCAGGCTTTCGGGCATGGTGGCTCACTCCTATAATCCCACCACTTTGGGAGGCCAACATGGTGGGTCACCTGAGACTAGGAGTTTAAAACCAGCCTAGCCAACATGGTGAAACTCCATCTCTACTAAATATACAAAAATTAGCTGGGTGTGGTGGTGCATACTTGTAATCCCAGCTACTTTGGGAGGCTGAGGCAGGAGAATAGCTTGAACCAGGGAGGCAGAGGTTGCAGTAAGCCAAGATCATGCCACTGCACTCCAGCCTGTGCAACAGAGCAAAACTCCATCTCAAAAATAAATAAAGTATAGCCTCGACCAGGAGCACTAGACTCATCCGGGAACTTGCTAGAAAAGGAAATTCTCAAGTTCCTCCAGAAACCAGCGTGTGTGGCTCAGCAGTTGATTTTAATGAGCCCTAGCTAACTCCAGTGCTGAGAACACTAACCCAAAACAGACTGGGAAACTACAGTCTGTGAACTCCATCCAGTCTGCTGTCCACAAGCTAAGAGTGGTTCCCATGAACAGCTGCAATGATTGATGATAGCAGATGCTAACACAGAGCTCCAGCTAAGCAGGACGTTAGTCCCATAGGAAGAATGCCATTCCTCTCATTAGTAGATATGTATTGCCGATACACAAAATTGTACTCAGTTATTTTATTTGGAATTCCATCAATACAAAAAGTGGAAATTTATTTTTTCTCCTTTTGTTATATAAGTACTATCATATATTTTCAAGCTCTGCTTCCTTAACCCGTAAAGCTTAAAATATTTATTATCTTGCACTTTATAGGAAAAGTTTGTCAACCTTTGACCTGGAGAAACAGGAAGACATCTGAAAGGGTGCTACACACAAAATGTTTCCATTTATGGATGAAAAATCATATCGGCACTGGAATCGTCTTCCCATACAGCCAGGAATAGGGTAATGTAGTCATGATAATGAATTGCATTAACAACCAACAGCTGCATATATTTTGAAATATTTCCTTGTTTTCTCTGAGTGATTTTTAAAAATCGTAAAGGCTCAATTCTAAATTGTCACAATTATCCACATTTTAATTAATATATTGCTTAAAGATGTGTGCATACTAGACCTAAAAGGGTGGGTTTCATGTAGCTTGATTATTATAATTATAAGTATTCTATTTTCTTATTTATTTAATTGTCAGTGATTTCCAAATGAATTCACACTGCTGGGAGAGAATTGAATACATTTTTAAGAGAAAAACAAAAATGAATAAAAAGTAAAATAGAAATGGGGATATTTAAAAGAGTGAGTGACGTGCCCCACAGTATAATCCATGTAAACATGAAAAATTACCCTCGATAACATCTCCTTACCTCCTTGCTGGTTAAAATGGGCATTTTTGTGAAGTGAAAAAGTGTTATTGATTCAACCACATCGATAATAATGCTGGCTCCACTGTCTCTTCAGCCAGAGGTGCCTAGCACTCAAGAAAAAGTTTCTATTTAGTTTTCCTTCTAGAATCTATTAGTTTAGTACATTATATCAACTATTTGTTATGCCTCTTGCAATGACCTGGAGGGAGCATGGCACAAGAAGTGATTTATTCTCTTTCTAGGTTTATTCTAGAGCGTTTGCTCAGTGGTGGCTGCCTGATTCGGCAGACTGGCGGAGACACGTGGGGGTTTGTGATGAAGACTAGTTTTCAGGGGAGATGAAGATGCCCTCAACAAGCCCGAGGTGAGGGGGAAGAAAGCATCAGAGAATTTCTCCCATTGCAAAACCTTAAATTTTTAGCGCCCATTCTTCTGTTTTGTCGTTGTTGCAGCTGAATTCTAACAACAGCCTCATGAAGTAGATGCTGCTCTTATCTCAAACTGGCAGATCAGGGAATTGAGGCAACCCAGGCTCTGTAACTTACAGGGTGAATTAAGACCCTCTGGCTCCATATTCATCATCAACATAGCATTTTGCTTCTCAAAAATAAGGACACATACCACTCCCCCACCACCACACTGCCCCAGGCCCCAGTTCCTGTAGAATTCAGTGTAGCTATTTTAAGTTTGTTTTCCAGATTTGTAACTTTTTGCCCCCTTTTTACTGAGTTATAGTTTATATACTTAAAATTCCCTCTTTTTAAGTGTATGAGTTTTGACAAATGTGTACATTTAGGTACGACCACCATAATAAGAATTCTAGTGCTTTCCCAAATTTTCTCATGACCCTTTATCATCAGCCCCCTCCCCCAGCCTCTGGCAATCATTGATCTCTTCTCAAATTTTTATTTTACTTGAGATTTACATGTTATTTAGTAGTCATCATCTATAATCTTTAATGTTTAGCAAAATTTCTTCAAACAACCCTTTATGACACCTTAGCATCCAACAAAGCAAAAAATTGAAAAGAAGAGAATAAAACAAGAAAACAGAATCTTAACAAAAAGTTAAGCAACACATAAATGCAGATGAAAGATTCAGGAATTTAAAAATAAACCACCACTGATTCAATAATATCCAAGTCTAATGAATATTAATAAGAGAATGCCAGTAAAAAATCTACCACTTCTTGTCACTCGAAATTTAGACCAGCTCACTAGGAACTTTAACAGAGCTTCTGTCCTCGAGAATTTACACATTTCTATAAAGAGAACAATCTGTAAGTTCAATTATGCCTTTTTTCCTTTTGGAAGCAAAGGATCCTCTGGAGAGATATCCGTCACTAGCTAGCTCCTTTAAAAGGCAGGCCTTGTCTGCACTCAAGGATGTGACACCACACCTGTTGTAAACCACACTCTGATGAGCACGCTCTCTGTATCTGCTTGTGCTTTCTGACTTACTATTGGTTTCTTCAACATATGCTAGTCCACATTTCCTTTAGAAAAACATAATTTCACAACTACAAGCTTCTCTTCAAACTATATCACCACTGAGTTAACTTGGAAAGTGTGTCATTTACAACAAAATGCTCCTCCGTCCTAGCAGGAGTTGGAGCCATAGGTGGCACAAGTATGGAAGCGAAACAGGATACTGGAGCAGAAAGGACAAGATGAGGGACAAGCAGACTCTACAGCAATGCTTCTCAGACTGGCATATACCAAGTAATTACCTGGGAACCCCCAGTTCTGACTTGTGAGCTTCCAGGCAATGCTGATGCCACTGGTGCATAGACTGTCTTTTGAGTAACAGGGCTCTCGGAATTCAAGGCTAGATTCTAAACAGGGTTACTAGTTTTTTGGTGTGTTTGGTTTTGGTTTTGTTTTGAGACAGGGTCTCTAACACCCAGGCTGGAGTGCAGTGACATGATCTTGACATCTCAGGCTCAGGTGATTCTCCCACCTCAGCCTCTTGAGTTGGGACTGCAAGCTAGAAAGCCTACACCCAACTTAATTATTTTGTATTTTTTTTACAAGAGTCGAGGTTTCACCATAATGCCCAGGCTGGTCTCAAACTCCTGAGCTCTAGTGATCCACCCTCCTAAACCTTCCAAAGTGCTGGGATTATAGTCGTGAGCCACTGCACTTGGCCTAGGGTTACTAGTATTCACTAAGCATCTATACGAGAGATGCTTACCATACCAGAGACATTTGCCTATATTTATCTCTTGAAATATCACAAAAATTTATTGGAAGGAATTATGAATTAAAGTAAGGTTTGAGTCTGTAGTATAATGTTAGGTTAGAAACTCCACTCTTTTTATTTCTTGTACATAGGCTTCTCCAAGACCTTATGGGAGAAGGGTGAGTCCTAGAGAAAGCAATACACCAAACAAACAAAAACAATGGGAAGCAGAATACCACACTACTATTTTGCTGATTCAGGACCCAGTAACTCAATATAGGATCCTTAATGTTTAAACCAAGTTGGAGCTTATGATGTAGCCCCAGGTCAAAGTTGAGACCTGATGGCTTTAATCTTCCCCACCAACGACCATTTACCAAGGCAAAGGGTGGGCATACCATATAGCATAGAAAGGAGACAGAAGTATGTAGAGCTAGGGTACAGGGCTCCTGGTACAATACAATGGAGATAACAGGAACAGAAGGAAAGCAGCAGAAAGAAGTTACACAAGTATGTCATCTGCAAAAAACAGTAACTCTACATATGCATAAATGAGGGCCAAATTATTGTCATATGATATGACCATCAGATATATAGCCAGGCGCAGTGGCTCACACCTGTAATCCCAACACTTTGGGAGGCCAATGTGGATGGATCACGTGAGGTCAAGAGTTCGAGACCAGCCTGGCCAACATGGTGAAACCCCATCTCTACTAAAATTACAAAATTAGCCAGGAGGTGGTGATGCGCATCTGTAATCCTACCTACTTGGGAGGCTGAGGCAGGATAATCACTTGAACCCAGGAGGCAGAGGTTGCAGTGAGCCAAGACCCTGCCACTGCACTCCAGCCTGGGCAACAGAGCAAAACTCCATCTCAAAAAAAAAAGTTTGTAATTTGACCTTTTGGGAGGAACATTATTAGGATGGGAGAAAGGAAGCTTTTTTTTTTTTTTTTTAGGGCACGGGAGTAATAAGAAACTAAGTGGTGCTCCGAAACAAGGAATCAGGATTTATTATTGTCACCATTTTGAAGTTGAAAAACCGAGGAGTTAGAGAAATCAAGAGACTTTTTCAATGTAAAAAATCAGTAACTGGAAAACTACTATTCAAACCCCAGGTATTTTCACTGAAGTCTAGTCTTTTTTTTTTTTTTCATTATGTCATACTGCTTTAAGTGTTATTTACAATTTGGGAACAAGACCAAAACTTCCCTGGTTTTAAAGGTTAGAATCAACAATCTTATCCAAGGTCAAATGAGCAGTCAGTGCTTGAAGTAACACACAAATCTGAAAAGTCAGCAGAAAAAAAGTAATTCTGAGATCCAGATACGCAGCTCAAAGAATGTGCAAATAGCTGAGACAACAGGGTCAAAACCTAGGCAGGAGTTAGATAAATACGTTCAGAACAGGCATCAGGTTTACTTAATATCAAATGACATAACACAGTGAACCTGATTTTTCAGGCAGTGCTCTCAGCCCGGAGACCTTTTAATTACCATGAATTGGGTTGACTACAAGATCCCCAAAGGGAGGGCTGTACCTCTGCTTTGGATTCTAGAAATAACCTAGATCACCACAAATAAAATAAGTGTTTTTCAACAAGAACACAAAACACACTTTACAACAGCTTTGCCGTGCACTTTTTATTTCCAAGACAAAAGGAAGGAAGAGAAAATCACTCCAAAGAATCCAGCAGTAGAGACAATGAGACTTGAGACTGAGCAAGAAGCAGGAAGACCAGGGGAAGGAAGAGAGCAGAAAGCACTAATTCAGAAGGAGATGGAAGACGGGGAGCAGCCACACCTGTTTTCAAATTAGGTTGACCAATGTTTCTTTGCTTTTACCATCCCGAAAATTACCTATCATAAATTTAAATCCACTTTCCATCAAATTCTTTTTCAGTTAGGGTAAGAAAAAAACATAGGGGAGGTGTTTCCCAGAGGCAGATATCAAATCATGCTTTTCCCCCACATTTTTTCATACATCAGGTTAGTTTTCTGTGGCTTGCTTTGCTTTTCTTACCTTTTCCTTATTGTTATACTCAGTTGGTTCTGGTTCCCATTTTCAGAAGCAGTACATTCTTTTGCATTAAATTTTGCAGATGTCCTATAGATTAGATCCCAGAGGTTATACCTGTTTGGATTTCCAAGGGCATAATAATAAGTGAAACCCCTAATCTCAAGTGAAGAGGAAGATTGTTGGATACTTTTCTCTCTACAACATTAGAAGGCTGTTACAAACTAAAGCAATCTCACTTTAAAGTTAGCTTTAAACTTAGCATTAAAGTTAAAATAATGAGATTCACATTAGGTTTCTGATAAACTATAAAAATCAATTTCAACTGAGAGACTTGTCATTTTGCTTTATTACCCCTGTGTCCATGGCAGAATGTTGATGGAAATCTATGAAGGCATATTTAGTCAATTCATTCAACTGCTCATTGATAAATCTCCTTAAAGGTAAACCAGGCCCCCCGACACAGTGTTAGCACCATGTACTTGTTAAAGTCTAGGAGGTGGTTCTACAATATTCGTTTCAAAGCTAGAAGCTTTTTTGCTATAATGTTAGAATCCAGAAATTGCTTCCTAGAACTTCTAGATCCCTGAATATCTTATCAGATGATGCTTTATGCTAAAAGGACTTGTGATCCTCCCAAGTTTACCAGAGCCAGAATTCTTTATAACGTGGTTCTTGGAATCGACATTTTTTTTTTATTTTATGAATAAACCTAATAGATTAGCATATGGGTTGAATTAGTGCCTGTTAACCAAAGAAAGGGAGTAGTAACACATATTTGAGTCCTATATGTTTGGGACACCCAAATATTAAGACCCATTTTCATTAAATTGTGTTTGAGGTCCAGCCCCAGCCAAGCGCCAATAGGTTTAACTACATTACGTGGTGTTTTTGTTTCTCAAACAAATAGAAGTGGATTAGAACCCTAGACAGGTTTGCTTGGTTTAAAATAGGAATCCACTTCTGTGGAATTAAGCATATTGCACATGAGCAATCCAAACCCTTGAAAAGCTTCAGCCAAGCAGATCTATCTCTGTCGGCTCTGTGGAGTCAGCCTCTATGTCCAATCTGCACTCACAGCCATGAGTGTGACGCTGGAACATCATTCAAAACTTTAAACCTTTCACCAATTGCCCCAATAAAACAGAGGCATCTCTCACTTAGCTTGGTTGAAGTCCACGTGAATGCTCAATCCGAGCTTATTTAAAAGCTGCTCTGCACTACAAGGTCATTGTTTTGTGGTCTGGGATGACCTTCCTTCACCTGCCATACCCATGTACCCAAAGCTTTCGGGCCCAGGATCAAATGCTATTTATTTGTTAGATACTTTATGATTGCAAGAACGCTTCATGGGTGGGCACTCATACACTCTTAGGGTTATAGGCTTTCAAATGCATTTGATGATGCCTCTTACTCTCTCTAAAAACAAGAGTTCACCAGATAGGATGCCAAAGTCAGAAATGTCTCCTGTCGCCGTTGTAATAACCTACCCTGGGCTAGCATCACCGACTCCATCTTTGCAGTAGACTCCAGGCCTGGCTTCCCCTCCCTCCACAGCCCCTCTGAGTGCATGACTGGGTAGTGCTGCGCTTGGGAGCATTGAAGATACTGTTCTTAACACTTGTAACTGCATCCCGCTTGGCATACCTCCCACTGCTATTATGAGAAAGAGGTTTCCCTTTGGTCGTTGTGTCAAAGGAGCCTGATAAGAACCCGCTTCTTGGTAATTATATAGAAACCACCTGTGCCCCAGCAGCCCCTTCCTATAACTTGCTTTTCTGCTTCTGTAAAAATGCGCTTCAGCTGGGTACTCCCCGCCCCTACCTAAATCAAGGTATAAAAGCTAATCAGGCCCCTTCCCACGGGGCTAAGAAGGGATTGAGCATTGGCCGTCTCTCGGTCGCTGGCAAATCAATACCGCGTCTTAATTTGGAACTCAGAACGTGGCACGTTCCTTCTTATGGCTCAGGTTACAACATTCGGAAATTGTAGCGGGGTGTTCGCCACCAGGTGCACAGGGAGCTCATTCCAGGGCCCCATAAATCCACCCCTTGCCGGAGGAGAGCAGATCGGCCCCTGGTGTGCTCCACCAAATTATTCTTCAGAGTGCCCACGGATCTGCTACTTCTAGAAGGTGAGTCAGGCCTAATCTGGTTATTCCTGGAAGTTACAGGGCATCGTCCAATTACCGGGGCGCTGGAATCGGCTACGGTAATTCTTGTGACCTTGGGCTCTGGCTGCCCCAGGGTCTCTGGTCCTCGCTCTGGTTTTCAAGCTCGGAAAGAGTCCTGGTTGTGAGTCTGCGGGCGCTTGGGTGCCCGGTCCCTGGTCCTGGTTCTGGTTTTGGACGCTGGAAGAGTCCTGGTTCTGGTCTCTCGGCTCTGGGGTGGCCCAGAGTCCCTGGTGTTGGTTCTGGGTTTTAGACTATGGAAGAGTCCTGGTTGTGGGCTTTACTGTCTTTAAATTCTAGAGGTCTAGAGTTCCTGGTTGTGCTGACTTTTGGCTGTCTGCTACTGGACTCCAGGGTGGCTGGGGTCCCTGGTCCTGTCCTTCTGCCTGATCTGGGGGCTGGCTAGGCCCTGAGGGGCACCCCCTGGACTTCGTTGCCACTCCCCAAAGGCTGGAGGATGGAGTCCCTGGTTTCTAATTTGAAATATTTACACACAAGATAAAATTATTTTTCAGGGCTAAAACTGTTCACAGAGTATAAAAAGACTGTCTCCCAATATGGGGCTCGAACCCACGACCCTGGAATTAAGAGTCCCATGCTCTTCCAATTGAGCTAGCAACATGACCCAGTTATGCACTCAGAGGGACTGTGGTAGGGAGGAGGAAGCCAGGTTCGAGTTTACAGCTAAGATGGAGTCAGTGATGCTAGCCCAGGGTAGAGCAATGGTAATGTTATGTTTTTTTTTTTTTTTTTTTTTTT
>JAZHEH010002108.1:0-16335 GCA_036589455.1 Ateles fusciceps | reverse complement strand
AAATATACTCCCTCTCCCGGTACTCTGTTTTAAAGTAAATACACCTTCTGTTTCTACACTGTTGTAAAAATTGTACACCCTAAATTTTTACTCTGTTATAATAAATATTCTCCCTCTGCCGGTACTCTGTTTTAAAGTAAATACAACCTGTGATTCTACTCTGTTATAGAAAATAATCAAACTCGCTTTGTACTCTCTTATAAAAAATATATTCCCTCCCTGTGTACTCAGTTTTGAAATAAATACTACCACATTTTGTACTCTGTTATAAAAAATATACACCCTCTTCCGGTACTCTGTTTTAAAGTAAATACCACCCGTGATTCTACTATGTTATAGAACATATTCACTCTCACTTTGTACTCTCTTATATAAAATATATGCCCTCCCTGTGTACTCAGTTTTAAAATAAATACAACCTTATCTTGTACCCTGTTATAAATAATACACACCCTCTAAATGTACTCTGCCTTAAAATAAATACACCTTCTGTTTCTACACTGTTGTAAAAATTGTACACCCTAAAATTGTACTCTGTTATAAAAAATATATACCGTCTAGCGGTATAGTGTTTTAAAGTAAATACAACATGTAATTCTATTCTGTTATAGAAAATATTCACCCTCACTTTGTACACTCTTATATAAAATATATCCCCTCCCTGTGTCCTCAGTTTTAAAATAAATACTACCTCCTTTTGTACTCTGTGATAAAAATATACTTCCTCTGCTGGTACTATGTTTTAAAATAATACGACCTGTGATTCTCCTCTGTTTGTTTTAGAAAATACTCACCCTCACTTTGTACTGTCTTATATAAAATATATACCCTCCCTGTGTACTCAGTTTTAAGATAAATACTAACTCCTTTTGTACTCTGTGATAAAAATATACTCCCTCTGCCGGTACTCTGTTTTAAAGTAAATACATCTTGTGATTCTACTCTGTTATAGAAAATATTCACCATCACTTTGTACTCTCTTATATAAAATATATAACCTCCCTGTGTACTCAGTTTTAAAATAAATACTAAATCCTTCTGTACTCTGTGATAAAAAATATACTCCCTCTGCCGGTACTCTGTTTTAAAGTAAATACACCTTCTATTTCTACACTGTTGTAAAAATTGTACACCCTAAATTTGTACTCTGTGATATAAAATATACTCCCTCTGCCGGTACTCTGTTTTAAAGAAAATATAACCTGTGATTCTACTATGATATATAAAATATTCACACGCACTTTGTACTCTCTTATATAAAATATTAACCCTCCCAGTGTACTCAGTTTTAAAATAAATACTGCCTCCTTTTGTACTCTGTTATAAAAAATAGACACCCTCTAAATGTACTCTGTTTTAAAATAAATAAATCTTCTATTTCTACACTGTTGTAAAAATTATACACCCTTACTTTGTACTCTATTATAAAAAATATACACCCTCTAGCGGTACTCTGCTTTAAAGTAAATACACCTTCTTATTCTACACTATTGTTAAAATTGTACACCCTAAATTTGTACACTCTGTGATAAAATATATACTCAATCTGCCGGTACTCTGTTTTAAAGTAAATACATCCTGTGATTCTACTCTGTTATAGAAAATATTCACCCTCACTTTGTACTCTCTTATATAAAACATATACCCTCCCTGTGTATTCAGGTTTAAAATAAATACTACCTCCTTTTGTACTCTGTTATAAATAATATACCCCGTCAACCGGTACTCTGTTTTAAAGTAAATACAACCTGTGATTCTACTCTGTTATAGAAAATATTCACCATCACTTTTTACTCTCTTATATAAAATATACACCCTCCCTGTATACTCAGTTTTAAAATAAATACTGCCTCCTTTTGTACTCTGTTATTTAAAAAAATACACCGTCTACCGGGACTCGGTTTTAAAGTAAATTCACCTTCTTTTTCTTCACTGGTATAAAAATTGTACACCCTAAATTTGTACTCTGTGATAAAAATATACTCCCTCTTCCGATACTCTGTTTTAAAGTAAATACACCATCTGTTTCTACACTGTTGTAAAATTATACACCCTAAATTTGTACTCTGTCATAAAAAATATACTCCCTCTGACGGTACTCTGTTTTAAAGTAAATACAACCTACGATTCTACTCTGTTATAGGAAATATTCACCCTCACTTTGTACTCTCTTATATAAAATATATCCCCTCCCTGTGTACTCAGTTTTAAAATAAATACTACCTCCTTTTGTACTCTGTGATAAAAAATATACTTCCTCTGCTGGTACTATGTTTTAAAATAAATACAACTTGATTCTCCTCTGTTTGTTTAGAAAATACTCACCCTCACTTTGTACTGTCTTATATAAAATATATACCCTCCCTGTGTACTCAGTTTTAAGATAAATACTAACTCCTTTTGTACTCTGTGATAAAAATATACTCCCTCTGCCGGTACTCTGTTTTAAAGTAAATACATCTTGTGATTCTACTCTGTTATAGAAAATATTCACCATCACTTTGTACTCTCTTATATAAAATATATAACCTCCCTGTGTACTCAGTTTTAAAATAAATACTAAATCCTTCTGTACTCTGTGATAAAAAATATACTCCCTCTGCCGGTACTCTGTTTTAAAGTAAATACACCTTCTATTTCTACACTGTTGTAAAAATTGTACACCCTAAATTTGTACTCTGTGATATAAAATATACTCCCTCTGCCGGTACTCTGTTTTAAAGAAAATATAACCTGTGATTCTACTATGATATATAAAATATTCACACGCACTTTGTACTCTCTTATATAAAATATTAACCCTCCCAGTGTACTCAGTTTTAAAATAAATACTGCCTCCTTTTGTACTCTGTTATAAAAAATAGACACCCTCTAAATGTACTCTGTTTTAAAATAAATAAATCTTCTATTTCTACACTGTTGTAAAAATTATACACCCTTACTTTGTACTCTATTATAAAAAATATACACCCTCTAGCGGTACTCTGCTTTAAAGTAAATACACCTTCTTATTCTACACTATTGTTAAAATTGTACACCCTAAATTTGTACACTCTGTGATAAAATATATACTCAATCTGCCGGTACTCTGTTTTAAAGTAAATACATCCTGTGATTCTACTCTGTTATAGAAAATATTCACCCTCACTTTGTACTCTCTTATATAAAACATATACCCTCCCTGTGTATTCAGGTTTAAAATAAATACTACCTCCTTTTGTACTCTGTTATAAATAATATACCCCGTCAACCGGTACTCTGTTTTAAAGTAAATACAACCTGTGATTCTACTCTGTTATAGAAAATATTCACCATCACTTTTTACTCTCTTATATAAAATATACACCCTCCCTGTATACTCAGTTTTAAAATAAATACTGCCTCCTTTTGTACTCTGTTATTTAAAAAAAATACACCGTCTACCGGGACTCGGTTTTAAAGTAAATTCACCTTCTTTTTCTTCACTGGTATAAAAATTGTACACCCTAAATTTGTACTCTGTGATAAAAAATATACTCCCTCTTCCGATACTCTGTTTTAAAGTAAATACACCATCTGTTTCTACACTGTTGTAAAATTGTACACCCTAAATTTGTACTCTGTCATAAAAAATATACTCCCTCTGACGGTACTCTGTTTTAAAGTAAATACAACCTACGATTCTACTCTGTTATAGGAAATATTCACCCTCACTTTGTACTCTCTTATATAAAATATATCCCCTCCCTGTGTACTCAGTTTTAAAATAAATACTAATCCTTTTGTACTCTGTGATAAAAAATATACTCCCTCTGCGGTACTCTGTTTTAAAGTAAATACACTTTGTTTCTACACTGTTGTAAAAATTTACACCCTAAATTTTACTCTGTATAATAAATATTCTCCCTCTGCGGTACTCTTTTTAAAGTAAATACAACCTGATTCTACTCTGTTATGGAAATATTCACCCTCACTTTGTACTCTCTTATATAAAATATATCCCCTCCCTGTTACTCAGTTTTAAAATAAATACTAACTCCTTTTGTACTCTGTTATAAAAAATATACTCCCTCTGCCGGTACTCTGTTTTAAAGTAAATACACCTTCTGTTTCTACACTGTTGTAAAAATTGTACACCCTAAATTTTTACTCTGTTATAATAAATATTCTCCCTCTGCCGGTACTCTGTTTTAAAGTAAATACAACCTGTGATTCTACCCTGTTTTAGAAAATAATCAAACTCGCTTTGTACTCTCTTATAAAAAATATATTCCCTCCCTGTGTACTCAGTTTTGAAATAAATACTACCACATTTTGTACTCTGTTATAAAAAATATACACCGTCTTCCGGTACTCTGTTTTAAAGTAAATACCACCCGTGATTCTACTATGTTATAGAACATATTCACTCTCACTTTGTACTCTCTTATATAAAATATATGCCCTCCCTGTGTACTCAGTTTTAAAATAAATACAACCTTATCTTGTACCCTGTTATAAATAATACACACCCTCTAAATGTACTCTGCCTTAAAATAAATACACCTTCTGTTTCTACACTGTTGTAAAAATTGTACACCCTAAAATTGTACTCTGTTATAAAAAATATATACCGTCTAGCGGTATAGTGTTTTAAAGTAAATACAACATGTAATTCTATTCTGTTATAGAAAATATTCACCCTCACTTTGTACACTCTTATATAAAATATATCCCCTCCCTGTGTCCTCAGTTTTAAAATAAATACTACCTCCTTTTGTACTCTGTGATAAAAATATACTTCCTCTGCTGGTACTATGTTTTAAAATAATACAACCTGTGATTCTCCTCTGTTTGTTTTAGAAAATACTCACCCTCACTTTGTACTGTCTTATATAAAATATATACCCTCCCTGTGTACTCAGTTTTAAGATAAATACTAACTCCTTTTGTACTCTGTGATAAAAAATATACTCCCTCTGCCGGTACTCTGTTTTAAAGTAAATACATCTTGTGATTCTACTCTGTTATAGAAAATATTCACCATCACTTTGTACTCTCTTATATAAAATATATAACCTCCCTGTGTACTCAGTTTTAAAATAAATACTAAATCCTTCTGTACTCTGTGATAAAAAATATACTCCCTCTGCCGGTACTCTGTTTTAAAGTAAATACACCTTCTATTTCTACACTGTTGTAAAAATTGTACACCCTAAATTTGTACTCTGTGATATAAAATATACTCCCTCTGCCGGTACTCTGTTTTAAAGAAAATATAACCTGTGATTCTACTATGATATATAAAATATTCACACGCACTTTGTACTCTCTTATATAAAATATTAACCCTCCCAGTGTACTCAGTTTTAAAATAAATACTGCCTCCTTTTGTACTCTGTTATAAAAAATAGACACCCTCTAAATGTACTCTGTTTTAAAATAAATAAATCTTCTATTTCTACACTGTTGTAAAAATTATACACCCTTACTTTGTACTCTATTATAAAAAATATACACCCTCTAGCGGTACTCTGCTTTAAAGTAAATACACCTTCTTATTCTACACTATTGTTAAAATTGTACACCCTAAATTTGTACACTCTGTGATAAAATATATACTCAATCTGCCGGTACTCTGTTTTAAAGTAAATACATCCTGTGATTCTACTCTGTTATAGAAAATATTCACCCTCACTTTGTACTCTCTTATATAAAACATATACCCTCCCTGTGTATTCAGGTTTAAAATAAATACTACCTCCTTTTGTACTCTGTTATAAATAATATACCCCGTCAACCGGTACTCTGTTTTAAAGTAAATACAACCTGTGATTCTACTCTGTTATAGAAAATATTCACCATCACTTTTTACTCTCTTATATAAAATATATACCCTCCCTGTATACTCAGTTTTAAAATAAATACTACCTCCTTTTGTACTCTGTTATTTAAAAAATATACACCGTCTACCGGGACTCGGTTTTAAAGTAAATTCACCTTTTTCTTCCTTTATAAAATCATTTTATTTATAAACTTGAAAAATATGTACTCTGTGATAAAAATATACTCCCTCTTCCGATACTCTGTTTTAAAGTAAATACACCATCTGTTTCTACACTGTTGTAAAATTGTACACCCTAAATTTGTACTCTGTCATAAAAATATACTCCCTCTGACGGTACTCTGTTTTAAAGTAAATACAACCTACGATTCTACTCTGTTATAGGAAATATTCACCCTCACTTTGTACTCTCTTATATAAAATATATCCCCTCCCTGTGTACTCAGTTTTAAAATAAATACTAACTCCTTTTGTACTCTTGATAAAAATATACTCCCTCTGCCGGTACTCTGTTTTAAAGTAAATACACCTTCTGTTTCTACACTGTTGTAAAAATTGTACACCCTAAATTTTTACTCTGTTATAATAAATATTCTCCCTCTGCCGGTACTCTGTTTTAAAGTAAATACAACCTGTGATTCTACCCTGTTTTAGAAAATAATCAAACTCGCTTTGTACTCTCTTATAAAAAATATATTCCCTCCCTGTGTACTCAGTTTTGAAATAAATACTACCACATTTTGTACTCTGTTATAAAAAATATACACCGTCTTCCGGTACTCTGTTTTAAAGTAAATACCACCCGTGATTCTACTATGTTATAGAACATATTCACTCTCACTTTGTACTCTCTTATATAAAATATATGCCCTCCCTGTGTACTCAGTTTTAAAATAAATACAACCTTATCTTGTACCCTGTTATAAATAATACACACCCTCTAAATGTACTCTGCCTTAAAATAAATACACCTTCTGTTTCTACACTGTTGTAAAAATTGTACACCCTAAAATTGTACTCTGTTATAAAAAATATATACCGTCTAGCGGTATAGTGTTTTAAAGTAAATACAACATGTAATTCTATTCTGTTATAGAAAATATTCACCCTCACTTTGTACACTCTTATATAAAATATATCCCCCTCCCTGTGTCCTCAGTTTTAAAATAAATACTACCTCCTTTTGTACTCTGTGATAAAAATATACTTCCTCTGCTGGTACTATGTTTTAAAATAATACGACCTGTGATTCTCCTCTGTTTGTTTTAGAAAATACTCACCCTCACTTTGTACTGTCTTATATAAAATATATACCCTCCCTGTGTACTCAGTTTTAAGATAAATACTAACTCCTTTTGTACTCTGTGATAAAAAATATACTCCCTCTGCCGGTACTCTGTTTTAAAGTAAATACATCTTGTGATTCTACTCTGTTATAGAAAATATTCACCATCACTTTGTACTCTCTTATATAAAATATATAACCTCCCTGTGTACTCAGTTTTAAAATAAATACTAAATCCTTCTGTACTCTGTGATAAAAAATATACTCCCTCTGCCGGTACTCTGTTTTAAAGTAAATACACCTTCTATTTCTACACTGTTGTAAAAATTGTACACCCTAAATTTGTACTCTGTGATATAAAATATACTCCCTCTGCCGGTACTCTGTTTTAAAGAAAATATAACCTGTGATTCTACTATGATATATAAAATATTCACACGCACTTTGTACTCTCTTATATAAAATATTAACCCTCCCAGTGTACTCAGTTTTAAAATAAATACTGCCTCCTTTTGTACTCTGTTATAAAAAATAGACACCCTCTAAATGTACTCTGTTTTAAAATAAATAAATCTTCTATTTCTACACTGTTGTAAAAATTATACAC
The DNA here is from genome assembly GCA_036589455.1 of Ateles fusciceps. NCBI lineage: Eukaryota > Metazoa > Chordata > Mammalia > Primates > Atelidae > Ateles > Ateles fusciceps. Next base: position 8,640 of record JAZHEH010002108.1, on the reverse strand, counting down.
CCTTACTTTGTACTCTATTATAAAAAATATACACCCTCTAGCGGTACTCTGCTTTAAAGTAAATACACCTTCTTATTCTACACTATTGTTAAAATTGTACACCCTAAATTTGTACACTCTGTGATAAAATATATACTCAATCTGCCGGTACTCTGTTTTAAAGTAAATACATCCTGTGATTCTACTCTGTTATAGAAAATATTCACCCTCACTTTGTACTCTCTTATATAAAACATATACCCTCCCTGTGTATTCAGGTTTAAAATAAATACTACCTCCTTTTGTACTCTGTTATAAATAATATACCCCGTCAACCGGTACTCTGTTTTAAAGTAAATACAACCTGTGATTCTACTCTGTTATAGAAAATATTCACCATCACTTTTTACTCTCTTATATAAAATATACACCCTCCCTGTATACTCAGTTTTAAAATAAATACTGCCTCCTTTTGTACTCTGTTATTTAAAAAAATACACCGTCTACCGGGACTCGGTTTTAAAGTAAATTCACCTTCTTTTTCTTCACTGGTATAAAAATTGTACACCCTAAATTTGTACTCTGTGATAAAAAATATACTCCCTCTTCCGATACTCTGTTTTAAAGTAAATACACCTTCTGTTTCTACACTGTTGTAAAATTGTACACCCTAAATTTTTACTCTGTTATAATAAATATTCTCCCTCTACCGGTACTCTGTTTTAAAGTAAATATAACCTATGACTCTACCCTGTTTTAGAAAATAATCAAACTCGCTTTGTACTCTCTTATAAAAATATATTCCCTCCCTGTGTACTCAGTTTTGAAATAAATACTACCACATTTTGTACTCTGTTATAAAAAATATACACCGTCTTCGGTACTCTGTTTTAAAGTAAATACCACCCGTGATTCTACTATGTTATAGAACATATTCACTCTCACTTTGTACTCTCTTATATAAAATATATGCCCTCCCTGTGTACTCAGTTTTAAAATAAATACAACCTTATCTTGTACCCTGTTATAAATAATACACACCCTCTAAATGTACTCTGCCTTAAAATAAATACACCTTCTGTTTCTACACTGTTGTAAAAATTTACACCCTAAAATTGTACTTGTTATAAAAAATATATACCGTCTAGCGGTATAGTGTTTTAAAGTAAATACAACATGTAATTCTATTCTGTTATAGAAAATATTCACCCTCACTTTGTACTCTCTTATATAAAATATATCCCCTCCCTGTGTCCTCAGTTTTAAAATAAATACTACCTCCTTTTGTACTCTGTGATAAAAATATACTTCCTCTGCTGGTACTATGTTTTAAAATAATACAACCTTGATTCTCCTCTGTTTGTTTTAGAAAATACTCACCCTCACTTTGTACTGTCTTATATAAAATATATACCCTCCCTGTGTACTCAGTTTTAAGATAAATACTAACTCCTTTTGTACTCTGTGATAAAAATATACTCCCTCTGCCAGTACTCTGTTTTAAAGTAAATACATCTTGTGATTCTACTCTGTTATAGAAAATATTCACCATCACTTTGTACTCTCTTATATAAAATATATAACCTCCCTGTGTACTCAGTTTTAAAATAAATACTAAATCCTTCTGTACTCTGTGATAAAAAATATACTCCCTCTGCCGGTACTCTGTTTTAAAGTAAATACACCTTCTATTTCTTCACTGTTGTAAAAATTGTACACCCTAAATTTGTACTCTGTGATAAAAAATATACTCCCTCTTCCGATACTCTGTTTTAAAGTAAATACACCATCTGTTTCTACACTGTTGTAAAATTGTACACCCTAAATTTGTACTCTGTCATAAAAAATATACTCCCTCTGACGGTACTCTGTTTTAAAGTAAATACAACCTACGATTCTACTCTGTTATAGGAAATATTCACCCTCACTTTGTACTCTCTTATATAAAATATATCCCCTCCCTGTGTACTCAGTTTTAAAATAAATACTAACTCCTTTTGTACTCTGTGATAAAAAATATACTCCCTCTGCCGGTACTCTGTTTTAAAGTAAATACACCTTCTGTTTCTACACTGTTGTAAAAATTGTACACCCTAAATTTTTACTCTGTTATAATAAATATTCTCCCTCTGCCGGTACTCTGTTTTAAAGTAAATACAACCTGTGATTCTACCCTGTTTTAGAAAATAATCAAACTCGCTTTGTACTCTCTTATAAAAAATATATTCCCTCCCTGTGTACTCAGTTTTGAAATAAATACTACCACATTTTGTACTCTGTTATAAAAAATATACACCGTCTTCCGGTACTCTGTTTTAAAGTAAATACCACCCGTGATTCTACTATGTTATAGAACATATTCACTCTCACTTTGTACTCTCTTATATAAAATATATGCCCTCCCTGTGTACTCAGTTTTAAAATAAATACAACCTTATCTTGTACCCTGTTATAAATAATACACACCCTCTAAATGTACTCTGCCTTAAAATAAATACACCTTCTGTTTCTACACTGTTGTAAAAATTGTACACCCTAAAATTGTACTCTGTTATAAAAAATATATACCGTCTAGCGGTATAGTGTTTTAAAGTAAATACAACATGTAATTCTATTCTGTTATAGAAAATATTCACCCTCACTTTGTACACTCTTATATAAAATATATCCCCTCCCTGTGTCCTCAGTTTTAAAATAAATACTACCTCCTTTTGTACTCTGTGATAAAAATATACTTCCTCTGCTGGTACTATGTTTTAAAATAATACGACCTGTGATTCTCCTCTGTTTGTTTTAGAAAATACTCACCCTCACTTTGTACTGTCTTATATAAAATATATACCCTCCCTGTGTACTCAGTTTTAAGATAAATACTAACTCCTTTTGTACTCTGTGATAAAAATATACTCCCTCTGCCGGTACTCTGTTTTAAAGTAAATACATCTTGTGATTCTACTCTGTTATAGAAAATATTCACCATCACTTTGTACTCTCTTATATAAAATATATAACCTCCCTGTGTACTCAGTTTTAAAATAAATACTAACTCCTTCTGTACTCTGTGATAAAAATATACTCCCTCTGCCGGTACTCTGTTTTAAAGTAAATACACCTTCTATTTCTACACTGTTGTAAAAATTGTACACCCTAAATTTGTACTCTGTGATATAAAATATACTCCCTCTGCCGGTACTCTGTTTTAAAGAAAATATAACCTGTGATTCTACTATGATATATAAAATATTCACACGCACTTTGTACTCTCTTATATAAAATATTAACCCTCCCAGTGTACTCAGTTTTAAAATAAATACTGCCTCCTTTTGTACTCTGTTATAAAAAATAGACACCCTCTAAATGTACTCTGTTTTAAAATAAATAAATCTTCTATTTCTACACTGTTGTAAAAATTATACACCCTTACTTTGTACTCTATTATAAAAAATATACACCCTCTAGCGGTACTCTGCTTTAAAGTAAATACACCTTCTTATTCTACACTATTGTTAAAATTGTACACCCTAAATTTGTACACTCTGTGATAAAATATATACTCAATCTGCCGGTACTCTGTTTTAAAGTAAATACATCCTGTGATTCTACTCTGTTATAGAAAATATTCACCCTCACTTTGTACTCTCTTATATAAAATATATACCCTCCCTGTGTACTCAGGTTTAAAATAAATACTACCTCCTTTTGTACTCTGTTATAAATAATATACTCCCTCAACCGGTACTCTGTTTTAAAGTAAATACAACCTGTGATTCTACTCTGTTATAGAAAATATTCACCCTCACTTTTTACTCTCTTATATAAAATATACACCCTCCCTGTGTACTCAGTTTTAAAATAAATACTAACTCCTTTTGTACTCTGTTATTAAAAAATATACTCCCTTAGGTACTCTGTTTTAAAGTAAATTCACCTTCTTTTTCACTGGTATAAAATTGTACACCCTAAATTTGTACTCTGTGATAAAATATACTCCCTCTGCCGGTACTCTGTTTTAAAGTAAATACACCTTCTGTTTCTACACTTTGTAAAATTGTACACCCTAAATTTTTACTCTGTTATAATAAATATTCTCCCTCTGCCGGTACTCTGTTTTAAAGTAAATACAACCTGTGATTCTACCCTGTTTTAGAAAATAATCAAACTCGCTTTGTACTCTCTTATAAAAAATATATTCCCTCCCTGTGTACTCAGTTTTGAAATAAATACTACCACATTTTGTACTCTGTTATAAAAAATATACACCGTCTTCCGGTACTCTGTTTTAAAGTAAATACCACCCGTGATTCTACTATGTTATAGAACATATTCACTCTCACTTTGTACTCTCTTATATAAAATATATGCCCTCCCTGTGTACTCAGTTTTAAAATAAATACAACCTTATCTTGTACCCTGTTATAAATAATACACACCCTCTAAATGTACTCTGCCTTAAAATAAATACACCTTCTGTTTCTACACTGTTGTAAAAATTGTACACCCTAAAATTGTACTCTGTTATAAAAAATATATACCGTCTAGCGGTATAGTGTTTTAAAGTAAATACAACATGTAATTCTATTCTGTTATAGAAAATATTCACCCTCACTTTGTACACTCTTATATAAAATATATCCCCTCCCTGTGTCCTCAGTTTTAAAATAAATACTACCTCCTTTTGTACTCTGTGATAAAAATATACTTCCTCTGCTGGTACTATGTTTTAAAATAATACAACCTGTGATTCTCCTCTGTTTGTTTTAGAAAATACTCACCCTCACTTTGTACTGTCTTATATAAAATATATACCCTCCCTGTGTACTCAGTTTTAAGATAAATACTAACTCCTTTTGTACTCTGTGATAAAAAATATACTCCCTCTGCCGGTACTCTTTTTAAAGTAAATAACCTTTATTTCTTCACTGTTAAAAATTTACACCCTATTTGACTTTATAATATATTCTTCCGATATTTTAATAAATACACCTTTTTTCTGTTTAAAATTGTACACCCTAAATTTGTACTTTCATAAAAATTACTCCCTCTCGGTACTCTGTTTTAAGTAAATACAACCTCGATTCTACTCTGTTATAAAATATCACCCTCACTTTTATCTCTTATAAATATATCCCTCCTGTGTACTCAGTTTAAATAAATACTAACTCCTTTTGTACTCTTATAAAAATATACTCCCTCTGCCGGTACTCTGTTTTAAAGTAAATACATCTTGTGATTCTACTCTGTTATAGAAAATATTCACCATCACTTTGTACTCTCTTATATAAAATATATAACCTCCCTGTGTACTCAGTTTTAAAATAAATACTAAATCCTTCTGTACTCTGTGATAAAAAATATACTCCCTCTGCCGGTACTCTGTTTTAAAGTAAATACACCTTCTATTTCTACACTGTTGTAAAAATTGTACACCCTAAATTTGTACTCTGTGATATAAAATATACTCCCTCTGCCGGTACTCTGTTTTAAAGAAAATATAACCTGTGATTCTACTATGATATATAAAATATTCACACGCACTTTGTACTCTCTTATATAAAATATTAACCCTCCCAGTGTACTCAGTTTTAAAATAAATACTGCCTCCTTTTGTACTCTGTTATAAAAAATAGACACCCTCTAAATGTACTCTGTTTTAAAATAAATAAATCTTCTATTTCTACACTGTTGTAAAAATTATACACCCTTACTTTGTACTCTATTATAAAAAATATACACCCTCTAGCGGTACTCTGCTTTAAAGTAAATACACCTTCTTATTCTACACTATTGTTAAAATTGTACACCCTAAATTTGTACACTCTGTGATAAAATATATACTCAATCTGCCGGTACTCTGTTTTAAAGTAAATACATCCTGTGATTCTACTCTGTTATAGAAAATATTCACCCTCACTTTGTACTCTCTTATATAAAACATATACCCTCCCTGTGTATTCAGGTTTAAAATAAATACTACCTCCTTTTGTACTCTGTTATAAATAATATACCCCGTCAACCGGTACTCTGTTTTAAAGTAAATACAACCTGTGATTCTACTCTGTTATAGAAAATATTCACCATCACTTTTTACTCTCTTATATAAAATATACACCCTCCCTGTATACTCAGTTTTAAAATAAATACTGCCTCCTTTTGTACTCTGTTATTTAAAAAAAATACACCGTCTACCGGGACTCGGTTTTAAAGTAAATTCACCTTCTTTTTCTTCACTGGTATAAAAATTGTACACCCTAAATTTGTACTCTGTGATAAAAAATATACTCCCTCTTCCGATACTCTGTTTTAAAGTAAATACACCATCTGTTTCTACACTGTTGTAAAATTGTACACCCTAAATTTGTACTCTGTCATAAAAAATATACTCCCTCTTGACGGTACTCTGTTTTAAAGTAAATACAACCTACGATTCTACTCTGTTATAGGAAATATTCACCCTCACTTTGTACTCTCTTATATAAAATATATCCCCTCCCTGTGTACTCAGTTTTAAAATAAATACTAACTCCTTTTGTACTCTGTGATAAAAAATATACTCCCTCTGCCGGTACTCTGTTTTAAAGTAAATACACCTTCTGTTTCTACACTGTTGTAAAAATTGTACACCCTAAATTTTTACTCTGTTATAATAAATATTCTCCCTCTGCCGGTACTCTGTTTTAAAGTAAATACAACCTGTGATTCTACCCTGTTTTAGAAAATAATCAAACTCGCTTTGTACTCTCTTATAAAAAATATATTCCCTCCCTGTGTACTCAGTTTTGAAATAAATACTACCACATTTTGTACTCTGTTATAAAAAATATACACCGTCTTCCGGTACTCTGTTTTAAAGTAAATACCACCCGTGATTCTACTATGTTATAGAACATATTCACTCTCACTTTGTACTCTCTTATATAAAATATATGCCCTCCCTGTGTACTCAGTTTTAAAATAAATACAACCTTATCTTGTACCCTGTTATAAATAATACACACCCTCTAAATGTACTCTGCCTTAAAATAAATACACCTTCTGTTTCTACACTGTTGTAAAAATTGTACACCCTAAAATTGTACTCTGTTATAAAAAATATATACCGTCTAGCGGTATAGTGTTTTAAAGTAAATACAACATGTAATTCTATTCTGTTATAGAAAATATTCACCCTCACTTTGTACACTCTTATATAAAATATATCCCCTCCCTGTGTCCTCAGTTTTAAAATAAATACTACCTCCTTTTGTACTCTGTGATAAAAATATACTTCCTCTGCTGGTACTATGTTTTAAAATAATACGACCTGTGATTCTCCTCTGTTTGTTTTAGAAAATACTCACCCTCACTTTGTACTGTCTTATATAAAATATATACCCTCCCTGTGTACTCAGTTTTAAGATAAATACTAACTCCTTTTGTACTCTGTGATAAAAATATACTCCCTCTGCCGGTACTCTGTTTTAAAGTAAATACATCTTGTGATTCTACTCTGTTATAGAAAATATTCACCATCACTTTGTACTCTCTTATATAAAATATATAACCTCCCTGTGTACTCAGTTTTAAAATAAATACTAACTCCTTCTGTACTCTGTTATAAAAAATATACTCCCTCTGCCGGTACTCTGTTTTAAAGTAAATACACCTTCTATTTCTTCACTGTTGTAAAAATTGTACACCCTAAATTTGTACTCTGTGATATAAAATATACTCCCTCTTCCGATACTCTGTTTTAAAATAAATACACCATCTGTTTCTACACTGTTGTAAAATTGTACACCCTAAATTTGTACTCTGTCATAAAAAATATACTCCCTCTGACGGTACTCTGTTTTAAAGTAAATACAACCTACGATTCTACTCTGTTATAGAAAATATTCACCCTCACTTTGTACTCTCTTATATAAAATATATCCCCTCCCTGTGTACTCAGTTTTAAAATAAATACTAACTCCTTTTGTACTCTGTGATAAAAAATATACTCCCTCTGCCGGTACTCTGTTTTAAAGTAAATACATCTTGTGATTCTACTCTGTTATAGAAAATATTCACCCTCACTTTGTACTCTCTTATATAAAATATATAACCTCCCTGTGTACTCAGTTTTAAAATAAATACTAAATCCTTCTGTACTCTGTGATAAAAAATATACTCCCTCTGCCGGTACTCTGTTTTAAAGTAAATACACCTTCTATTTCTACACTGTTGTAAAAATTGTACACCCTAAATTTGTACTCTGTGATATAAAATATACTCCCTCTGCCGGTACTCTGTTTTAAAGAAAATATAACCTGTGATTCTACTATGATATATAAAATATTCACACGCACTTTGTACTCTCTTATATAAAATATTAACCCTCCCAGTGTACTCAGTTTTAAAATAAATACTGCCTCCTTTTGTACTCTGTTATAAAAAATAGACACCCTCTAAATGTACTCTGTTTTAAAATAAATAAATCTTCTATTTCTACACTGTTGTAAAAATTATACACCCTTACTTTGTACTCTATTATAAAAAATATACACCCTCTAGCGGTACTCTGCTTTAAAGTAAATACACCTTCTTATTCTACACTATTGTTAAAATTGTACACCCTAAATTTGTACACTCTGTGATAAAATATATACTCAATCTGCCGGTACTCTGTTTTAAAGTAAATAC
>JAZHEH010002107.1:0-400867 GCA_036589455.1 Ateles fusciceps | reverse complement strand
TATGTGGTTATTGGTTCAGTACGTATTGCTGGACACAGGGGAGGGGAGTATCACACACTGGGGTCTGTGGGGAAAGAGGGAGGGATAGTGGGGGGTGGGAGTGGGGGAGGGATAGCATGGGGAGAAATGCCAGATATAGGTGATGGGGAGGAGGCAGCAAATCACACTGCCATGTGTGTACCTATGCAACAATCTTCCATGTTCTTCACATGTACCCCAAAACCTAAAAATGCAATAAAAAAAAAAAAAAAAAAAAAAGAAAAATGCAAATAATAAAAGCTAGGCATTGCTCACCATGGTGATCCCAGGGTTTTCTTGAATAGCCCAAGTTAAAGAAATGCTATGTAATCAAAGTTTATATCAAGCCTTAAGAAAAGAAAAACTCCATTATCTCTAAATATAGCGATGTATTTCAATGTACACCTTCGTGTCTTGAAATTGTGTGTGGCTCGCTCAACCAGTGCGCACACAGAGCATTGGGTTTCCTCAGGATGAGGGGCTGGGGGAGAGGGGCAAGGTCTCTGCTTGCTCTACCCTTTGTTCTCGTGTAATTAACAGATGAAAATTAACAGAGAAATGCAATTTGCACCACAAACCCTTTTGGCCCAGATTTGGTCCCAGTCTTTTCCCTGTGCAACTCACCTTGCAAATTCCAGGTTTAAATTTTCGATTTGAAGAGGGGTTGGGGCAAGAACAGGAAGTGGGGCTTTTCTGCAAACTAGGTCTCCTTCTACTTGGTCCTTTCTTAGCAGGAGTGGGATTATGTACCACTCCAGACACATAAGAGCTGTCTTTCCTCTCTCCTGGGACTACCTGGGCTGTTTTGAACTTCCCCCAGGGATTTCTGAGTCTCACGTTGGGTTTGGAGTTTGCAAGTGTTACATTAAACAAGTCTTGCATTTCACGTCACACCATGGAGTGAGGGTAGCCATATAACTCCACATAACTCATATCTAGAATGGAGCCCTTATCAAGGATCTTGGGTCCAGGAGATCTACAGCACATCTCAGCAATGAGTTCACCCTGCTTCCCTTGATGTAAGCATTTGTTTGGGGCATTTGGTAATGCCTGACATAAAACAAGGTCGAGGTTTTGACTAGGACTTGAAATATCAGCAGTGTGGCAAAGGACTTTCAATGCTGCACTGTTAGGACTAGCTTTGGGCACAAGAAGATGGAAAGGGACCCCATGTTTAGGAGGCTTAAAAATAGCAGGCAAAAACATTCCTGCTTCTAACTAAAGGAAAGCTGAAATATAGATACCATTTTACAAGTGTATTTCCGTTTACCCTAAATAGACTAGAGACACAGCCCCTCTGAAAGGTTTATTTAACTCTCTGGCTTTCAGACTAAATTCAGGCAATATTTCTGCTGATAGGAAAGCAAACATTTTTGCAGCTTCTTCAAATCCAGGATGACTCCCTAAACTGATTTATTTATATTTTATTTAACCAAGACTTATACAGTACTTAGTGTGTGCACAGTCCTGTTCTAAAATCTTCCAAAGATGAACTCATTTAATCCTCACAACAATCCTAGGAAGTAAATAAGCCCTGTTATAATCTAGATCTGTGAAGGAGGAAACTGAGTGGTTACATGACTCACCCAAGACCATGCAGCTAGTCAGTAGGTGAATGGATACACAAACTGTGGTATCTCCATCTCATGAAATACTAATCAGCAGTAAAGAGGAGCAACTATGGATATACACAACAACCTACATGGATTTACAGAAAATTATGCTGAGCACAAGAAGAAGGATCCTTGTAGTGATGGAATTGTTCTGTGTCTTGACTGTAAAATGTCAATATCCTGGTTGTGACACTGTGACATAATTTTGTAATATGTTACCATCAGGGGAAACTGGGTGAAGGGTATATGGAATCTTTTACAACCTCATGTGAATCTATAATTACTTCAAAATGAAAAGTTTAAGTGAAAGAGATTTACCTCACATGTTGTTGCATCCAGAAATCCTATCCATGAAGGCCTGCCCCAGCTTCACCCTTTATTTAACCTTTACTTAACCTCCTGTGCCTCAGTGACCTTATTTGCAAAATGGGATATTAATAGCATCTACCTCAGAGGAATGGCTGTGGAACCTCTGCGGATTCTTTCTTAAGTGCTGAGAAGCAGTGATATGGCTGTGGTCACCGAAGGCCTGGATTGAGAGTCAAGGCTAGAAAGTCAGCTTTTAGCAGAGCAGGTCTGGTCCTTGCCCTGCCATACTCATAGTGGAACCATAGACAAGCCTCTTACTCTCTCTGGGCTGCAGAATCTTTGTTGCAGGAACAAAGGGGGTTTGGTTGGCTGAATAGCATGGAAAGGAAACTGCCAACACCTTTCCAGTTATTTTGTTATTCTGCCATCTTGCCAGGAGACTCTTCCCTGGCATTCAATCTTCCGTGTTAACTGTCAACCTAGTGGCAGCTAAGTTGATATGCTTGAATTGCTCATCTGGCACCAGAAGCTTTTATACAAATTACTTATTTTTAAATTTTTTATCAAAGAAATACTTGTAAGTAGTGATCAACATCAAATAGAGCACCAGTTTTTACTCCATAAAGGCAGCCATTTCTAACTCTTGTATCTCTTCAGCTTCTGGTATGTACTTCCATGAACCTTGCCCCCTCCCCCGGCCCCCTAGCCTGAGGAAACCCATGCTATTTCTATATAGCATGTTTATACTGAAGTTTTCGTTTTACCATTTTAGAAAATTATTTGCCTTCCTACCCTGGAAGATAAAGATTTAACTATCTTGGACCACCTCTATATGCTCTCCTCTTCCCTACCCCAAACTCCCAGTATAACTATATCACCATTTTTAGTTAAATCAGGATACAGTGTTTCTGTTATTATAATTATGTAAATATAGTTCACAACAGAGCCAGGTAGTACACTATAATTATGTTTAATTTCTCCTTTCTCATACAAACTTTTCCGCACTGGAGTAAATAATTGCCTCATTTATTTCCCTTTTTTTCTTAATTTACGTATCACTATTCATCCCCCAAACAACATCTTCTCAATATGGTTAAGCACATCACATAATTACAGCAGTCATACTGGGAACTCTTTTTTCCTTTCTCCTGTTTCCTATACCATGTCCTTCTCTTTCTTGGTTTTCTTCCTCGAATTGATGGAGATCATATTAATTTATCTTCCTGAGAAGAAGTGCATCTGAGGCAAAATGTCAGAGGCCTTGTTTGTTAAACCCACATACGTAAACGATGAATTGGCTGAGTATAGAATTCTACAGTGGAAATAATTTCCCCAATATTGTGAAGGTGTTGTGCCACTGTTGCCTAGTTTCCACTGTTGCTGTTGAGAAGCCTGAAGATATTCTGATTCAAGATCATTGAAATTTTACCTCTATTTCTCCCTTTGGAAGCTTTTAGGATCTTCGATTTGTTGCCAGTGTTTTGAAATCTCATGATGATGACAAATTTTGTTATTGTTTGAATTCACAGTGCTTGGCACTTTACAGTGCACCCTGTAAAGTTGGTGGCTTCTCTACTGTAATTTCAGAAAGTGTTCTTGTGTGATTTTTGCAATAATTTTCACCTCCATTTTCCCCTGCTTTGGGAATTATTGTTAGCTGGATGTTGGACCTCCTGAATTGATCTAAATATCTTACCTTTTCTTTCCATTGGCCCATCTCTTTGTCAATTTGTTTTACTTTCTGGGATATTTACTCGACTTTATCTCCACCCTTTCTATTGGTATTTTTTAGGTTTATGCTATTATATTTTTATCTTCCAAGGGCCCTATCTTGTCCTTGATTCGCTTCCTTTCTATAGCATTGTAAATGCATGCAGTGACAGATACACCCTTATTTTCTAATAGACTTTATTTTTTAAAGCAGTTTTATGTTCACAGAAAAATTGAGGGGAAAGACTCCATATTCCCTAGCCCCCACATATGTACAGCCTTCCTCACTATGAATATGCTACACCAGACAGGTGCATTGTAACATTTGTTACAATCAATGAACCTATATTGATATATCATTATCACTCAAAGTCCATAGTTTACATTAGGGTTCACTCTTGGTGTTATATATTCTGTGGGTTTGGACAAATGGATAATGACATGTTTCTACCATTATGGTATGATACAGAGTAGTGTCACTGCACTAAAAATCCTGTGTTCTGCCTATTCATACCTCCCTCCCCACGAACCCCTAGCAACCGCTGATCTTTTCACTGTCTCCATAGTTTCGCCCTTTCCAGAATGTCATATCATTAGAATTATATAGTATATAGTTGTTTTGAGATAATATTTTCTCTTATGTCTCTAAGGATATTAATATATATTTTAAATAAGATAAATTTATCTATCTTACAATTCTGAAGGTCAGAAGTCCTAAATCTGTCATTAGGCTAAAATCTAACTGTTGGCAGGCCTGTGTTCCTTCTGCTGGCTCTAGGACAGAATCTATTTCATTGCCTTTTCCAGCTAAGGATGCTAATTTTAAATTTTTTTGAAGTTTTCTTCAGCTCCTTGCATTGTCTTTGCTTCCTTTGAGTTGTTTTTTGCTTGTTTTAAGGCTGGCTCTGGTCTCTGCCTTTTGTATAAGAGGCTTTCCTCAAATAGCAGACCCTTGCATATTCATTTAGTAGTGGGAATGGGGCACTAGCATTATATTAGAAGCTCTATGTTCAGGATAAGGCCTTATTACTTGATGGACTTCACTGTAGGGTGATCTATGGGGACTCAGTTAATTTATTGAGAGCTCCCAAGTGTCCAGTTCTGCTGGTCTTTTCTCTTGTTGTCAAGTCCCCTAACAGAGGTGTCCTCCCATCTTTTGCCTGGGGCAATATAAATCTGGCTGCGCTGGGATTCTGGAATGCAAGTAGGAGAGAGAGAATCTGGGGGCCTTATTACTATCAGTTATGAAGCTTTCAGAGTGATCCCTGTTTTGAGTAAGTTACTTCACCAGTGTGCTTAGCTGGGTATCTCTAGCAAGTAGAATCTCCTGTCTTCTGCCAGGGTAGTTGTGCCCTGATACAGGGGGGAGACTAAGGGGCTAACCACTACCCCGATACACATTCTGAGCCAGCACTCTTTCCCTCAGCCCTATCCTATGCCCTGCCTTTAATAATATCCTGCTGCCTCCCATTCTTGAGTCTTCCTAGTTCCTGTTTTACAGTTTGCTTTGCTTCTTCCTGGCATACACAGATTTAAATTTCTGTGTATGGAAATGTCTCTTCACTCTGGAAATTCACCCATCACTCATCCATTTGCTTTGCAGCTGCATTTCTTGTTTGCAGCTGCCTCGTCCCCATTCTTTTGCCCCTACAGGTACAGGCTTTTCTTTATTTCTTTACTGTAGTTAGAGTGGGGTTGGAGAGGGAGACACAGATAAACATGGGTGTTCAATCCACTGTGCTTAATCAGCAATTTTCAAGAGACTCTTGAGACCAAGAGTTTGCCTAGGAAGAGGACAGAAGCTTACTTTTTATCTCAACAAATGCTTTTACCCCCACAGAACATCCCCCTCCTGGCCCAATGCCAGCATCCCCCTGTTGGTTAATATGACACATTGAAGCCAAGGTGTCACATAAAGGTGTCTGGGGTCTCAGAGAGTGTGTTCTGTCACTTTGCCACACCAAAATTTTGAGCTTTGGGGGTCTAAATAAAGGACAAGCTCAAACCAAGGACACAGACCTTTGGTTAATGCAACACATTCAGACCACACTGGTGACAGCAGACTCACCAGGTTAGGGCCCAGCAACGGTAGTTATTGAGAGTCTTTGAATCAGGAAAAACAATGGTTTTTCCTCAAGAGATACTGATTCTCTTTCAATTCTAAGAAATAATCTTAACCTCAGTTGTTATGGAAGATGGAGGTCACAACAGGATATAGTAAGAACATCTTATTGTAGTAACTCAGTTTCTTCCTTGTAGGAGAAATGCCAAGACCTTTTGACTGGTATCATTGTGAATCGAGACCCAGAGTCACTGCTACCATAGCAATAAAAATACAGACTCATCTGGCATTTTTGGAAGCAAAAGGATTGCCAGTAAACACCTGCCACCCAATTGCCTCCACCATGGAATTAATGCAGCTTGAAAACAAACACTGGAGTTCAAGGTGACTTGACCTGAGAAAGCCACTGAGATTTTTAAGCAAAACATGTACCATCCCCTTCCTCTATCTTTGCCATGCCCTGCACGGCCCTATGAATCCCCCTAACCAGGGATGGCAAGAAATTTACACACATGCCATCACCCCTCCTTCCAGCTTGCCTGGCAGACATTGCTAATCAATCATGGCGATCATCCCACCGAGCCTGGATTCAGCCACTTCCAGTCTGTGAATGTTGGAATACACATTCCAGAATTCCAATATGTCACCTGGTCAGTCAAAATCCCTGTGCCTTCCTTGTCCTGGAGTCTAAGGGTCTTGGTTGTTTAGAGAACCTACCCCCTGTCAGCAGGCAGAAGTGCCTCCAAACTGTGCACAGGCTGCAGATGTCTTCCTCATGGTCCATCTGCCCCACACACCTCAAGAAGGAGCCACATTGAAGCCAGATCACTTCCAAGGTCAAATGGGAATGGCATAGGCAGACTATTCTCCTCAATTCTCCATTACCTCAACCTTACAGGCAGCATGGGCCCCCAAACCTCAAAATCTGGGTGGGGTAGAGTGACAAGAACATACTCTGTGAAACCCTAGCTAGGAATTAGATGTGCTCTATGCCCTTAAGAAGCTAAGAGGTAAGTCAAGTAGACACCACCACGTCTAGAAACCTTGGTCTCTTAGGTGAAAAGACCCAGTTCCCAGATGGCTTGAAGAGTCCAATCACTCCAAATAGTGGTGGAGCCATCTGTTCCCTGGTCAAGCTTGTTCATCCCTGGATGCACTGCCTTGCTAAGAGTATGACCAAGACTTCTCCATGTCACTTTGCGGTCCCAGAAGGGTCACCAGCAATTCCCCAGACAGACTGTGGTGAGTTTCCCCTAAAACAAGACTACCCCTGAGCCCCAGGTGATATTCCTGCCCTGGTGGGCATCTATTGCTCCTCTTCTGAGAGAAGACAAGGTCTACCTGACAAGGGTGACAGCCGGGATCCTATGGGGGATCAAGGTTAGAAATGAAAGAGCTGAATCTTGTTTCTCTTCTTCTCTGTCTCAGTCATCTCTGCAGTTGCTATCATCTCATCCTCTCTACTTCCCCAAGCACCCTGGAGGTAGGTGTACACACAAGCACTGAGCCCACTCAGCTGCGGCAGTCCGGAGCCTTGCTTCCCATAGCACCATATATGCACATGTCTCTCAAGACAGTGGCCTCCCAGCAGGCAGGGACCCCATGGGCCAGGCAGCCTGGCCTATGTCACAGCTACAGGCACCAAGCTAGGGAGACAAAACTGCAAGCCAGAAAGGAGGCCCCATGCCAGTGGGCATAAGCCACTTGAGCCTCCCCCCTGCCTCAATAGCCAGAGCACAGCCTGAAAAAGCACAGGGCTGGCAAATGGGGATTCAAAGGCCAGACCATGCTCAAAAACTAGCCCAGGAAAAGCTTGGTGGCTCACATCTGTAATCCCAACACTTTGGGAGGACAAGGCAAGAGGATGGCTTGAACCAGGAGTTTGAGACCAGCCCTGGCAACATAGCAAGACCCCGTTTCTACAAAAAATTAAAAAAGTTATCTGGGTGTTGTGGTGCCTGCCTGTAATCTCAGCTACTGGGGAGGCTCAGGTGGGAGGATCACTTGAGCCTGGGAGTTCAAGGCTGCAGTGAGCCATGGTAGCACCACTGGACTCCAACTTGGGCCACAGAGTAAGATACTGTACCAAAACACACACACACACACACCAAAAAATCACTTAGCCCAGACCCCCGGTGGCTTCATTGGTGGCAACACTTCCAGCAGCGCTTCTGTTGGGTTCTGGCCTGCAGCTTCTCACAAGCACCCACTCTTAACCTAAGAGCCCAGCTGTGAAGAGGGCCCTGGTGGGTCTATGGCTCTGCCCCAAACCTCACAGTGTGAGCAGAGCCCGTGTCCAGCACAAGGCCAAGCACAAAAGAAGCCCCATGTTCCTCCACACTCCTTGACTAAAAAAGGCCCTTGCCACTGGACCCAGAGAGAGCCTGGGCTAGCTGGGGAGCCAGGGCTCTGTGACATCAAGGACCCTGTCAGTTCAGCCTCCTCTACACAAATTAGAGTGAGGCTCAAAGAAAAAAGAAATTGTCACCTGGTCAGGCAGGACACAGGCATTTGAGAAAGCGGCGGGGCAGAGGACTCCAATTTATTTTCCATTTCCTGTATAGGCAGCATGGCTTTCAGTGTTTTAATTGATTACATCAACTGTGCTCATTTCCCTGGACAAATTGGTCTTTACACAGAAGAGGCAATTACGTGAGCTTGTTCCATCCCAATTGACAGGAGCAAGCAAGAACCTCTTTGGGGCTGCACAAGATTATGTTATCAAAAAAGACTGAGATTCAAAATGAGGGCAATTATTTCAGCCCTATAACTTTTTTCATTTGCCTAACAGTAACTGGTGCTGCTATGGGTCCTGCAGGGCAAGAGAAAGAGTGTCTAAGTCTGCCTAAAGGCTTCAAGCTCGAGAGGCTTTCCCTGGTTGCTGTGAGCAATGCGGGCAGGCAGCGGTTCTAGAGGAGCTGCGTGTAGGATGAGGAAACAGTGCAGGGTGAAGGGCTAGGCTCAAGCTGCATTCTGCCACCTGTGGGCCATGTAGCTTTGAATTACTCACCCTCTCTGAGCCTCAGCTGCCTGATCTAGGACAAGGAGCGAAGATTGTTTGCCTTGTGTCCATTAAAGGAAGGTTGTAGAGCCCCATGGATCATAAGTGTCAATTTGTTTTGTTGACTCTCAAAGCTTTGCTCTTGGGAGAGCAGCCCAGGAACCCAGAGACATCTGGAGAGTAGGAGGCCCCATGTCCGATCCTCAGGACCAACATGGAGGCCACTGGATTTGGGGTCTGGGATGGGGAATAGGGTGAAGCCAGAGAGACATCTAAGGAGGCCTCACCTTAGGTGTGCACAAGTGCAGGGTCAGCATTTTCGCACCTCACTGGCCTCACTCTGGCCCTCACTCTGCATGGGGCCTTTCACTTTCAGCCAGGAAAGGAGGCAGGGCCTGAGCCAAAGTGGCTATGGACCATTTGCTTTGGATCCTGATTGTTCTAGAAAGTCTTCTAGAGGTCCATCTGTGCCTCCATGCCAAGCAGAAATGGCCCTCAGAGAATGAGGCAGGGGTTAGCAAAGATGCAGAGCAAGCCCTGGTCTGGGAGGAGAAGGCCTGGCTTCCAGGTCACATTCTGCCACTGGCTCATGATATAGCCGTGGCAGATCCACACTCTCTCTGGACTTCAGTATGCCCATCATTTGGTTAGGAGCTTGACCTGGATCACCTCTAAGGCCAGTTCTAGCTCTGATATTCTCCAAAGTGATAACCTCGAGAGTTGCAGAAAGTCCTGATCACTTAGGCTCCAGCCCTGGGCTGGTGTAGAGTGGCCAACAGGCAGTGAAGGTGGCTTAGCACCCACCACCTACTGGACCACTGGTTGCACCTCTCTGGGGGAAAATGCTGTGCACATGCTCAAGCAGGACTGATTGCTTTGTTCTAGCCAAATTGAGTCCAAAGCAGATGCTCTAGTGTGAGTTTGGGGCCTAGGATTTTGAAACTGTCAAAGGAAAACAAGATTACCTTATGCATGCATGATTGCCCAATTTTTCTTTCTGAAAATCAAAGCTTTCTTTTTTTTTTTAATTGTACTTTAGGTTCTGGGGTACATGTGCAGATCACGTAGGATTGTTGCATAGGTACACACATGGCAATGTGGTTTGCTGCCTCCATCCCCCCCGTCACCGGCATCTGGCATTTCTCCCCATGTTATCCTTCCCCCAACCTCCCCACCACTCTGCTGTCCCTCCCTTGGCCCCCCCCTCAACAGACCCCAGTGTGTGATGCTACCCTCCCTGTGTCCATGTGTTCTCATTGTTCAACACCCGCCTATGAGTGAGAACATGCGGTGTTTGATTTTCTGTTCTTGTGTCAGTTTGCTGAGAATGATGGTTTCCAGATTCGTCCATATCCCTACAAAGGACACAAACTCATTTTTTATGGCTGCATAGTATTTCATGGTGTATATGTGCCACATTTTCCTTGTCCATTCTATCATCGATGGGCATTTGGGTTGGTTCCAGGTCTTTGCTATTGTAAACAGTGCCGCAATGAACATACATATGCATGTGTCTTTATATTAGAATGATTTATAATCCTTTGGGTATATACCCAGTAATGGGATTGCTGGGTCAAATGGAATTTCTATTTCTAGGTCCTTGAGGAAGCGACACACTGTTTTCCACAATGGTTGAACTAATTTACAGTCCCACCAACAGTGTAAAAGTGTTCCTACATCCTCTCCAGCATCTTTTGTCTCCAGATTTTTTAATGATTCCCATTCTAACTGGCGTGAGGTGCTTTCTCAATGTGGTTTTGATTTGCATTTCTCTAATAATCAGCGATGATGAGCATTTTGTCTAATAATCAGTGATGAGCATTTTTTCATATGTTTGTTGGCCTCATATGTGTCTTCTTTTGAAAGTATCTGTTCATATCCTTCACCCACTTTGGGATGGGTTTGTTTGTTTTTTTATTGTAAATCTGTTTTAGTTCTTTAAAGGGCTATTGAATTTTGTTGAAGGCCTTCTCTGCATCTATTGAGATAAGCTTTCTTATTTTAAAAAAAAAAAGTTTGAGGTACTCTCATGAGGACTTTAATACAGATCAACATGTGGAATTTAGAAATGATTTTTTGGAGTTCATTTTCAAAAGGTGCTTGAGCCAATCCCAAGTGTTATATAATTCAGGCCTCTTGAACCACCTTCAGATAAAAGTTAGAAACTCCAGAGAAGCCAAGTCTTTAAGAAAAGTGCTAACCCAGGCTTAACTTGAAGAGCATGCGCCATTCAATCCTTGTGGTCCTGGGAAGTACGCAGAAAAAAGTGATGCATGTCTTCTTGTCATAGATGACAAAACAAGGCTGAAAAGGTAAAGTCATGTGCCAAAGTCAGACAGTGAGTAAGAGCACTCACTTCATGCCCACACTGTGAGCCTCACACCACCCACCAATGTTGCCCTGTTGGCCCAGAAGCATGGGATGTTGTGGGATCAACCTTGCTTAGCACCCACTCATGTGCAACCCAGAAATAAGGGGTGAGCCCTTGGTCAGTGGGAGATGGGAACCTGTGGCTACATTCTTCTTTTCCTTCCGGACACGTGCCTTGAGGCCAAGTCTTTGTAGGGTCAAGCAGTCAGTTACAAATAGCAGCCACCAGCTTGGCAGTGCATCTCACATGGGTCCTCCCTCTGTTCTGGCATCACTGCCCTTTTCCTTCACTCTTGACCCCTATGGCATCCTACTGCCTGGTAAAATCTTAGTCGCTGTAAGACTCTGCTTTCAGGGGAAACCAGACTAAGGCTTCCTGGCATCAGGCACAAAGCCTGGAATGTGGTAGGTGCTCACTAAATGCCAGGGAAAGGTGAGGTATACCAAAAAGATGACCTTCCAGAAATGTCACCCTGGAGTCCCCATGCATGCATGGCTCAGGGGGTGAGCCAGAGATGTGGGCAGTGTCTATACACAGGATTTAGGGCTCCTCCCTGCCTCTCCCTCTGTAGGATTCCCCTTTACTTTGTAGCAGCTGAGATTGCCCTGAAGGCAGTCCTCTTGTTGTTCAGACCAGAAAGACTGTGGGTTTGCCTTGGGGTCACCCTGCAAGGTGCAGAGTGGGGCCGCCCCAGTCTAGAAGCTGTGCAAGCTCATCTGGGGCTGTTTTCTTCCCCTCCGCATTGACTTCTTCCAGAATCTGCCTGCTTTGGGTAGCTCTCCAGTGTCTTTAGGTGTGTGTTTTATTTTGGTTTGGTTTGGAATGTATAGTTGTCATCCGCAAGAGGCTTCATCCCAAAGGAGCTTACTCAGCATTGCCAGAAGTGGAAGCTCCCCCGGGATGAATTGGATCCTATCCTGTCTGGGGCTAGGCCCAAGGCAAGATGCAGGAAAGTTCCCCCTGAGGAAGACACAACCTTGAGAGGCTCTGTGCCAGGGACTCTGACACATTGGCCTGGGCACCTCTCCACCTGATTGGCTGGCCCACAACTAGCAATGTCACTCATACCCTGAACTTCCTTAGACAGGGCCAGGAAGTCAAGCACCCACTGGTTCCCTGTTTCTCTGAGGTGTGGAGAGCACTCTTGGGCTCCCTGCTACGTGATATCAGCTCGCCTTCCCTTGGGAACGATTACCTATGTTCAGCATCTGTCCTCATCAACTTCCAGAAATCCTCCTGTGGATCCGTCTCCCTCAGGGGCATCTCCCTTCTTGGGAGGGTGTTTTACTTTTCCTAGGTCCTTAACTTCTCACAGAGCTGGGCATGGCGGCTGGTGGTTGGGGCCTGCCTCCCTGGCCTCTGGCATTGCGGGTACAGAGGGAGGCCAGGGTCATGGGGCTGAGACAAGGCCCGAGGACTTCCCTGCACCACCTGGGGAGAACTTGGGGTGAGGCTGACGTAGATCCAGGGCAGGGAACAGGGTCAGACACACTCTCAGGAGGAAGGCACAGGACAGGACAGTGCTGGAGGGCAACAGGAATATGGGGCTGTGTATCAGTTTCCTGTGGCTGCTGTCATGAATTACCACAAACTTGG
The DNA here is from genome assembly GCA_036589455.1 of Ateles fusciceps. NCBI lineage: Eukaryota > Metazoa > Chordata > Mammalia > Primates > Atelidae > Ateles > Ateles fusciceps. Next base: position 388,187 of record JAZHEH010002107.1, on the reverse strand, counting down.
TGGCTCAAAAAAAACAGACATTTATTCTCTTACAGTTCTGAAGGTCAGGAAGTCTAAAGTCAGGGTGCCAAGCACAGGTGGTTCCTTCTGCAGGCTAGGGGAGAATCTGCTTCCTTGCCTTTTCCAGCCTCTAGAGGCCACTTCACTTCTTGGCTCATGGCCCCTTCCTCCATCTTCAAAGCCAGAAGCACAGTGTCTTCAAATCTCTCTTTCTCTTTCTGAATCTGACTCTCCTGCCTTCCTCTTTCTCTTATAAGGACCCTTGTGAATAACCAGATAATTCAGGATAGTCTTCCCATTTCAGGATCCCCTAATTTAGTCATATCTGCGAAGTCCCTTTTGCCATATAAGGCAGCATTCATAGATCCCAGGCAGTGAAGTCACGGCCATTTTTTGGAAGAAGGGGCATTATTCAGCCTATCCCAGTCTGGGAGGAGCTGGGATCATAGACCAGGTAGGCCTCTGTCTTGGTCAGCTCAGGCTGTGTAACAAATACCATAGACCAGGAGATTAAACAACAGACATTTATTTTCTCAGTTCTGGAGGTGGAAAGCCCAAGATTAAGGTGTCAGCATGATCAGTCCCTAGTGAGGGTGCTTTTCCTGGATTAGAGAGGGCTGCCTTCTCACTGTGTCCTAACATTGAGGGGAGAGAGAGAGAGAGAGAGAGAGAGAGAGAGAGAAAGATATATATATATGAGAGAGAGAGAGACAGAGAGATCTATATATATATATAGGTGTGTGTGTGTCTATATAGAGAGAGAGAAGAGAGAGAGAGAGAGATCTATCTCTCTATATGCATAGGTGTGTGTGTGTGTGTGTGTATGTATATATATATATATATATATATATAGAGAGAGAGAGAGAGAGAGAGAGAGAGAGAGAGAATGCTCTGGTGATTCTTCTTATAGAGGCACTAATCCCATCATGAGGGTCCTACCCTCAGAACCTCACATAAACCTAATTACTTCCCAAGGGAGGGCCCCATCTCCAAACACCATAATGGCAGGGCTTAGGGCTTCAACATATGAATTTTGACACAATTTAGTCCATAGCTGCCCCTAGGCACACCTTAGGGAGCCCTTAGGGAGGCCTAGTAGGGCGGGAGCAAGAACTGGGCTTATTGCAACAGATGAGTACACCGAGGCAGGCAGTAGTTCATGGCAGACAGCACACCAGGATCTGGATATAGTCAGTAGGAAAGAGCTCCAGTGCCTGGGCCAAGATGCAATGAGCTGGCTAAGCTTTAGAGATGGCTCCGGGCCTGCAGGTCAGGAGTTGCGAGAGGACAGAAGCAAGAGCTGGAAGCTGGCAGGGCCTGATTCTAGGCCTCCTCTTCATTTTGGAGAGAGCTGCAGCTGAGGCTAATTAGGGCGTAATTAGATTTGAGAAAGATTACTCTGTTCCTCATTCAAGTCCATTTTGCTGTCACTGTTGAGTACCTGTTGCCTTCCAGGCCCAGAGCTGACCTGAGGGGGAATGCAGTGAGGGACCAGGCTTGGCCTATGCTCTCCAAGCTTGCAGGAGAGTCAACACCAACACACACACATGCAACAAATAAACAACCACGCAGGGGTCATTTGTTAGAGGCTCGAAACAAACTAAAACAGGTTTCTAAAGCAAACAGGAAAGGCTTCCCAGACAAACAGCCCCCAAACCTGGCCCAAAAAGACAGGAAGCATTTGACGTGGCGAAGCAGAAGGCATCTTGTGTAGAGGACAACAGGCGCAAGGGCCCAGATGTGGGATGCATGTGGCACTGTCCACAAGGCTTTGACCAGCCAGTGTGGCCGATGTGGACGATTGGGGGTCTACAAATCAAGGACAGCCAGACTCTCACTGAGGCAGGCAGGCTGGCTCCCAAAGGGTTTTCGGTTCCCCTGCAAGGACTCTGGATGCCATTCTTCACTCATTCTCTGTACTGGGTACCCTGAGTGGCTGCAGGCAGAGCTGATGGTGAGCAGGTGCAGCCAGTGCCCAGTTTGAATAATCAGTGCCCAGGTCACCACTCCAGCTCGAAGTAGCCTCATCTACTCACAGATACGATCATTTTGTAGGTGGTCTATGACTTATAAAAGACTAGCAAGGGACCACTTTCGCAGTGAAGAATGATGGAGGCTTTGAGCAAAGAAATAAGACTACTTTTGGCCTTGAAGTGCCTGTGTCTGCTGGCATTGGAGAGGGGTCAGGAAGACCTGACAGGAGGGCCTTCTGTTGATCCAGGGTGAGGAGTGGGGAGTGAAGGTCCAGAGTCGCTCTTTTGGAAAGGAAGGGAAAGACAAAATCACAGAGCCTTGCTTCATCATCTGCATGATGTAACAGACAGTCCTACAGGAGACAGCTTCTGTCCACACAGGCCAAGGTCAATGCCATCTAGATCCAAAGAGTTGCACAGCTTCCTGTGCTGTGTGGACTATTTTTGCCTCCAGTTCTGGGATATAGATATGATGCTTTGGGGACAGCACTCAGAATTGTCCTGTCTCGTCTGCTGCTATACCACAGTGCAGCACTATGGTGCATTTTCTCTTGCTTTTAAGGTCTTAATGTCCATTAATAAACCCATGCTTGTTTTAGCCCCAGGTCCACTGTCACTTCAACCTGGACAGTCACTAATGTGTTTCCTTCCATCACTGACTGTGCTGCCCATTGATACCACATCTCCTCCTGGCCCCAGCAGCTGCCAACCAGCCCATGACAGTGTCATGCTGGAGTCTCAGTATGTCAAGGAGATGCAAGGGTGTAGGCCCATCCTGGAAGCTGGAAGCAGGGAAGGTGGACTCAGGGCCTCCCCTCGCATGGTAGCCTGGGGTGGGGCTACCCAAGGAGCCCAAAGGTGTGTCATGGATTGAATGGATCCACGTCCTAATTCTCAGAACTTGTGAATATTGCCTTATATTGCAAAAATGTGTGATTAAACCAATGATTTGAGATGAAGAGATTATTCTGGATTATCTCGGTGAGTTCCAAATGTAATCAGGTATTGTTATGAGACAGACACAAAGGAGGCCATGTGAGGTTGGAGGGGAGAGGCTAGAGCAATGCAGCCACAAGTTAAGGACCACCTAGGGCCACCAGAGGCTGGGGGAGGCAGGAAAGCACTCTCCCTAGAGCCTTCAGAAGGAGCACAGCCCCCACAACACTTTGACCTCAGATTTCTGGCCTCTGTATCTGTGAGAGAATGAATTTCTGGTGTTCTAAGCCACCTGATCTGTGGTACTTTGTTATAGCAACTGCAATAAACGAATAAAAGGTGGGAAGTTGTTCCAAGAGGACGCAAATATGGCCTCAGCCCCAGCGCAAAGTTCCCTGGACAAGACCCACCTTAGCCCAATTCTGACCAAAAAGCTTTGATCCCAGACAACTAGATTTATTTTTTCCTATAGGAACAACATAATGGCAATCGGTGAGTCAACATTGCTCTGTACATATACTTCACAGGCAACTTTGCTTACTGAAATACATCCAGTCCTGAAAGAGCTGGAGCACTGCCTACCTTCAGAGAACTTAACAGGTCTGCAGTTTGGGTTCAGGACTCATATAATTGTTTAGGGAAATGGGACCTTATCCTAAAGGAGGAGCGAGAAGACCATGAGTGTGAGCTATGAATGACATAGAGGTGAGAGGAGCAGCCAGTGTATTCATCTGCAGCCCCAGGAGCCCCAAGGAATCTGGGCCAAACAGAACAAAGTTATAGGAAGTAATGTGAGAGCCTAAATCAAGTGTCCCAGAATGTGGCAATGGAAGTGGGCTTGGAAATAAGGAGTCAGCAGGGATCTGTGGCAGCCAGACCTGCCATGGTGTGTGTTCATGGAGGTAGAATCCCCAGAATGAAGGAGGTGAGAGTTCTGCTACCCCTCCATCCCTGTAAGACTCAGTTCACTCTGGGTTCTATGCTGTAATAGACCTGGGGATAAACAACAGTCTTCTGGGGGGGACAGGCCCCAGATAGGAAGGGGACCCAGACCCACAGCATCTGAGGGCAGGTGTGGGAGTCTTAAGCAATGTCTTCAGCTCTCCAGAGGGCTGGCCTGGGACTGAAGGTCCAGAGTTGTCTTTCTTAAGCAATGGCATTTGTTTTCAAATGAGTAGCAGTGCCCTTCCATCTCTTCCTGGCTGCCATGGTGCTGGCGTGGTGGCAGCCTTGGAGACAGTGGTATAGGTGAAACAATGTGCTGGCGAGATCAACGTTGGGCTCCCCACTTTGTGGCATGCTGGATGTGAGCAGCCAGTGGGGAGAGAGGCTAGTGCCAGCCAGCCTGTCTTCTCCTGGTGTTTGGGCTGGTCAGTACTAGAACGATGACAGCCTACCAGATGAGATACTGGTCTTGGAATGGCTGGCTAGGAACACAGACGCTTTGAAGCCTGCACACAGGAGCCAGCTTTTGTGTATTTAGTGTTAGTGCTGATAGTATTGAAGTGTGTTCTTTTGGCTAGTGAGAGACTGTGGATGAGAGCAGCAGCCAGCTAAAAGGTGAATTATCTGGTGGGGGAGAGGGCTGAGCAGGGGGGAGCCAGGCAGAAAGGTAATCAGGCAGAAGTCTGAAGACTGACAGTGAGTGGGCCTGGTGCTGCGCACAGGAAGCTAGGCCAGACCAGCGTCCAGAAGAGCCTCAGGCCTTGAGACTCAGGGGGACAAAAGGTATAAAGCCATTTTCCCCTAGTGAGCCCTGGTGATAGGGAAGCCACAGGCAGTGGGAGAGTTCCTGGGTAGAGGAGCTTGTAAGATAAGGAGAAGATGACCAGGCACAGTGGCTAACACCTGTTATCCCAGCACTTTGGGAGACCGAGGCAGGCGGATCACGAGGTCAGGAGTTTAGGCTAGCCTGACCAACATGGGGAAACCTCGTCTCTACTAAAAATACAAAAATTAGCTGGGCATGGTAGTGTGCGGCTGTAATCCTAGCTACTAAGGAGGCTGAGGCAGGAGAATTGCTTGAACCCAGGAGGCGGAGACTGCAGTGAGTTGAGATCACACCACTGTACTCCAGCCTGGGTGACAGAGTGCCACTCCATCTCAAAAAAAAAAAAAAAAAAAAAAGGCAGGAAGCCAAATCTCTTGGAAAGAGCAGGCGTGCAGGCTACGCCCCTGCCTACCTCAAGAGGCAGGCAACTTGAGTTGGTCTCAGCCAGTCATTGCCTCATTGTGGAACCTCAGTGAGGCCTTTTCTCTCTCTAGTCCTCAGTTTTCCCATCTGCAAGAGGCCTGATGCAGACCATTGTCATGGGCCCTCCCAGTGTAGCCAGTTCATGATCGCCCCTCCTTTTGCAGAGAAGGCTACTCACATCAGTCCCCTGTGTCAGTTTGCTAGGGCTGCTGTAGCCAAGTACTATAAACTGGTGAGCTTAAACAACATATTTATTCTCACACCGTTCTGGAGGCTAGGAGTCCAAAATCAGTATCACTGGGCTGATCAATGTGAGCAGAGCCCCACCCCTTCTGGGGGCTCCAGGGGAGATTCTGTTCTTTGCCTCTTCCTGTCTCTGGTGGCTATTGCCGTTCCTTGGATTGTGACTTCATCATTCGAATCTCTGCTTTTGTGGACACAAGGCCTTCTCCTCTGTGTGTCTGTGGCAAGTCTCCCTCTGCCTGTCTCTTAGAAAGACACTTGTGATTGTATTTTAGAGCCCACCTGAGTAATTCAGGGTACCCTTCTCCTCTCATGATTCTTAATCCCATCTACAAAGTCCTTTTTTTGCCCTATAAGGTGACATTCACAGGTTCCACGGTTCACAATGTGGATATCTTTTGGAGGACATTTTTTGGGCCTTTCTTGGTATTTCTATAGCCCTCCTATATTGACTGCAATGTTTTCACAGGATTCACTTGTTCTCAGCTGTCAAAAGTAAGTGGAAAAGACACCAAACTCCCGCGCCATATCCAACACTTTGCCATGTGCTGGTATATTAAACCAAAAATCCCTGTGGCCCACTTCAGACCTCACCCAGTGGAACCCAGCTCACTGCATGTGTCACTCAAAACCTGAAGGCCTCAAAACATTCCTTCTAGCATTTGGCAAGCTTAAGTGTGTCTGTATGTGCACACATTTGTGTGTGCATACTTGTGTGTATGTGTGTGTGTATGGGTGGGGTAGGGAGCAGAGACATTTTGAGAACCCTGAGGTTCTGTACATCAACCCACCTCCTGATCCTCAAGGAGCCCTTCACATCCTAGATTTTGAAGCCAACCAATGCTACATCACATGGCTGAAACGCTGACAATCTGCAGCGAAGAGCTGCATCAAAAGGGAATGAATGAGCCATATGTGTGTTACCAAGGACAGAGACCAAGAAAGAGGTTGGAAATTATCCACCAGGTTCAAGGGTAAAAGATAATTGCCAGAAGGGAAAATATTAAAGGCCTAAGAACCCAACTCTGTTCTGCGCCCCACACCCAACATTTAGGGAGAAGGTGCCCAGGAAGATGAAGTTTAAACTGCTGCAGTCTCACATCTGAAGAGCAACATCCAGTCTCCTGGGGTTTGCTTGTCTAATCACACTGACCCTGACAAAAGGCTGTAGCAGGCAGCTAAGATCCCCATGATAGTTAATTACATGTATCTATCATTCCATGCTATATGTCCATGTGTACACATTATTTACTCTGGGGCGGGGTGGATGATGAGAAATTACTTAATGGGTGCAATGTACATTATTCAAGTGATGGATACACTAAAAACCCTGACTTCACAATTTATGCATGTAAGAAAATTACACTCTTACCTCAAACATTTATATAAGTTTAGAAAATTATATGTGTCAACTTGGCTAGGCTGTGGCACTACAGTGAGATTTGGTCAGTTTAGATGCCATTAACCTTTACAATCAGTTGATTGAAGTAAAGAAGATTAGTAATCCTTGATAATGTGGGTGGGACTCATCCAATCAGTTGAAGACCTTAGAGCAAAGGCTGAGGTTTCCAAAAGAAATTCAGCCTCCAGACTGCAATGCATAAACCCTGCCTGAGTTTCCAGCATTTGGATCCAAGCCTGCAACATCAAATCTTGCCTGAATCTCCAGCCAGCCTGCCTGCCTGCCGTAAAGATTTCAGACCTGCCAGCTCCCACAATCACATGATAGATAGACACAGAGAAGAGAGAGATAGACAGATAGAGAATCTCTACTGGCTCTGTTTCCTCTGAATAATATCAACTAATACAATGCCTGGGTGGTCCTATAAGGCTTCTATGTGAGTTCTGAGGAGGGAATGGGTAGGCCCTGAACACAGCCTGCAGTCCATGCTGTAGGAGAAGAAGGGGACATGACTGCCACAGACATGTGCCTTCCAGCCCTTTTCCCGCTCAGCCCCCTATGCAGCCCACCTGCTCCCTGACTCAGCCCCTGCCTTTGAGTGCATCTGTCCCGTCCACCCACCCCCCTCCCCCACATACGCTCCCTCCACAGCAGGCTCCAAAGCTCTCCCGGGGGTGGGGGTGGGGGCAGCCCTGGAGAGGTCACCCTCCCAGGGGCTCACTGCCAAGAACTGGAGTTCAAGAGGAGGACAGAGGAGCCCCTCGCATTCACTGACAGTCATTGCCTTATTCAGTATGCACATTAACCCTGTAAGATAGGGAACATTAATTACACCCCATTTTTTTAGACGAGGAATGTGAGGACCAGAGAGGGTATATGGCTTGACTAGATGTAACGCAGCTAGCATGGGAGTAGCTAAGAGCCAAATGCCTATCTGTGTGACTCTAGAGCCTGTGTTCTTTCTGTCATGTCTGCCACCTAGGATTAGTATTCTCTGTAGACACAGTTTAACAATAAGGCTATCCAGAAACGTGCTCTTGCCTCCTGTGCTCATGCAGGGCTCAAGCTCAGACATGAGAGGTGTAACTCAGCAGCAACGGTTCTCTCTACGTGCAGCTGAAGGATACAGCCATGGGAGCATGAGGCTCTCCAAACACAGAAAGCCCTTCAGAAGCGGATTCTGCTCACAGGAATGACAGACTGCCACGGCTCATCTGACCAAGTTGGGGGAGTCTAAATAGAACTGAGCATCTAAGAATGAGAGAGACTTCTTCCAATGACAGTGTTGCCATTGAACTGGATTTCAATAGGGGTGGCGTGGAGACGCAGGACAGGCTCTTTGGGAGAAAAAAAGCCTGAGAATTCAGCTCCAGCCAGGATGGCAGCCATGCTGGAGTAAAAATTCAAGAGACTCAGAGAGAGAGGTCTCACCCCCCATGGCTGCAGCCTTCTGTGCAGAAAGAACACAGAGGCCTTGCCTGGGAAAGGAAAGAGGAGTGCCTGTGAAGCTGGCCCTGTAGCCTCAGGGAGAGAATACAGACACCTGGCAAGCATCTGAGCTCCTGGTCTGGTGAACGGAGCCACAGACTGTTGAAGGTGTTTCTTCCAAAGGTATTTCTTCCAAAAAGTCTCTTGCTATAGCAGCCTGGCATTTCAGCTTCTAAAGGCATTTCAGCTCTGAATCCGAATCAATGACAGAGCAAATGAGATATACTGGATGAAGGGCAAGAGCCGCCAGGCAGTGATGCAGTGATCTTGATTATGGGGAAATGCAGATGGATAGGCTGGGGGGTTCCAGGCGTATTCATGGGTTCCCCTCAGCTCCTCCATTTGTGTATCTATCCACTCATTCTTCCATCCATCATCCATTTTGTGCCTCCTCCCAAGCCTGCCTGAGACCTGGTACTGGCTTGTGCCCTGGGCTAGGCTATTTTACGGGAAAAGACAAAGGTATTCCACATCAACCCTGACTTCAGGGCAGAGCGCTCGCTCACTGCACCCCTGTCCTGAGCCGGCCGCCTCCATGCCAGCAATGCCCAACTGCTCACAGCTCCATCATGCCTCTGCTTGGACGCCATTCTTTACCTTGTCCCCCTGGAGAACTAGCAACAGCCGCTGTGTGGTAGGCTGGAAAGTATTTCCCAAAAGATATCAGCCCCTAATCCCCAGAACCTGTGAACATTACCTTATATGGCAGAAAATGTGGTTAATTTTAGGATCTTGAGACGGGAAGATTATCCTGGATTATTTAAATGGTCCATAAATTTAATCACAAGTGTCCTTACAAAAGGGAGAATAGACAGAGACAGAGATTGGAGTGATGCAACCACAAAGCCAGGTGTCTTGGTCAGTTCAGGCTGCTATAACAAAATGCCATAGATTGGGTGGTCTATAAACAACAGAAACTGATTTCTCACAGTTCTGGAGGCTGGAAGTCCAAGATCAAGGTGCCAACATGGGTGGGTTCTGGTGACAGCCCTCTTCTGGGGTTGCAAACAGCTTTTTCCAGTATCTTCACACTGCAGAAAGACGTCAAAGAGCTCTGTCATGTTCATTTCACAGAGGCACTAATGCCATTAGAGGGCTCCACCCTCATGACATAATTACATCCTAAAGGCCCTACCTCCTAATGCCATCACATTGGGGGTTAAGGATTTCAACACAGGAATTTTAGGGAGACACAAGCATTCAATCATTGCACCAAGGAATGCCAGAAGCCACCAGAAGCTGGAAAGAGCAAGGAATGGACTCTCCCCTGGAGCCTCCAGCAGATAGCCTTGGCCCTGCCAACACCTTGATTTCAGTGCAGTGATTTTGTACTTCTGGCCTCCAGAACAGTGAGGCAATAAACTTCTGTTATTTGAAGGCACCAAGTTCGTGGTAATTTGTTAAAGAAAACTCATATATCCCGGCAGGTTGATTGTTAACGTTTAAGAAGACACTTTATTTAGATGCAGGCTCTAGCATGTAGTATGTGTTCAATGAATTGTAACTTAACTGAGCATAAACAGAAGATGCTCGGCCAAAAGGTTACATATGAGAAACCCAGTCAATAATTGCAAACATTCACTGCAGTGCACTATAGTTGTGCCTGTGAATAGCCACTGCACTCCAGGCAACATAGTTGAGACCCTGTCTCTAAAAAGAAAATAAATTAAAAGTAAAGAATTGCAAACTTGCCAGTTTCCCTGGGCCTAGTTGAATACAAACACTTGCTGTTCTCTGAGGAGAATTAAAAACATAAAGTTGATTTGATTCATAAGTAGAAGACTCTCTTCTTACTAAGTACAGCTTCTGCCACTGAGCCTAAAAATGCCACAGGGCTCAGATAGTAAGAGTTGCGTAGTTGGATCATATGAAATGTCTTTTAGGGGAGCCTACCCCAGGAACAGCTGAAATGGAGCTGATGCATCTACCCTTCCCCCAGGCTTCTTCATCACACAAGCTCCCAGAGGAAGAGGTTCCTTAAACCCATAATTCAGTAGGCCTGACCACTTTATGCCAGCTTGCCAGGTGACATGTCCAGTCTCCCATACCACCCCACCAGCCTGGAAAGCCCCAACACAGTACCTCCTTAGCTCTGTTTGTAGAATCCTGGACCTGGTAGGTGGGGTTCAGGCCAGGTGAACAGACCAGAGGAGTTTGACTCACCTTGGTCAGCAGGAAGAATATTCCTGCCTGTCCCTCTCAAGAGAAGCCCAGTTGCCACTCAGTGAAGACAGCCCCTTTCCTAGTCTCTGCATTGCTACCATGGAAATGCAATAGGCTCCATCACCCCACAGTCATTCTGTGATGCTGCAAAATAGTTTCTCTCCTGCCTGCTCATGGAGAAAAACAACACCAGAGGATTGCTTCATGTGTGTGTGCCTGTTTGTGTGTGTGGCCAAGTGCACCAAATTACTGGAGTTATTGGATGCTACCAAGAGCCTCACTGTGGAGGAGTGAGATGAATCCTCTTCCTCCAGTCTCCTGAGCAGCTCCCAGCTCAAATTAAGTAGCAGCTTATTATGAATCTTATCCGATAGCAATATTTCTATTTAGCAGCACATATATAAGCTCAGCCTGGTCTAAAAAGATTTAACACAAGATATGTCTGCTCAGCCGCCGTCTGGGGCCCTATAATGAAAGACTTGTAATTAACATGAAGTCACCAGCTTGTTCCCACTCAAAGGGCACCAGGTAGGGCAGGAGGGGGGGGTGGTTGCTAAAGCCCTATGCACAAGAAGATTTCCTAAACACTGGGGGAGAAGGCAGCAAAAGACCCTACCATTGCCCATGGACCCTGCTGCTATGCCAGCGATGCCCCTGTTGGCTAATGCCAAGCCTTAGACCATTCATCGTTTGGTCTTTCTGGATGTAGGGGGTGGGGCAGGTGTCAAAAAAGCCCAAGGTCAGATGGACTGGTTATAGTGGGCTCCCTCTTCATTTTTGCTTTCTATGTGCACATGGGTCTTGGCTTCCTGCACACAAGCAAGAGTTGAAACTCTCTAGTGAGTTCCAACCCCCACCTATATCCCACCCACAATTGAGCCAAGGATAGGAGGAAAGCAGGAAGGACGTTCTGCCTCACTTCTGTGTCAGACACTGAGCTCAATGCTGGTGTCTAGGAACTGAGTCAAGTATAGTTCCCTCCATCAGCCCCCGAGGGGCTTCTCAATCATAGGAAAGCCAGATACACAAACGTTTAGGAGCTACAGAGCTTTCAACAAGCCTCTTTTCCTTTCTAGGCCTCAGTGTCCTCATCTGTGAACTGGGGATAATAATACTAACAGAAGATGAGTTGCTAATGAGGTAAAGAATAGGTAAGTGCTTCCAAGGACATAAAGAGGCAGTGAGTGTCACAGATCAGCCCTGCACATTTCTCACCATGCCCACCAGTGGCCCCTGGAGCAAGAGGTGTACAGGCCGGCTGCCACTCGTCTGGTCCTTGGAAATGCCTGCAGGGCTTTGGCTTGGCTCTCAACCTGATCCTCTCATGGCCTTCCCATCTATCTGTTCAACCTGTGAACCGGGACCTTATGCTGAGAAATCCAGGTAAGAGACATGCTGGCCACAAAGGTTGGCATGAGAGAGGATCCCATTCCTTGCCCTGAGAGGGCATGGGTGAGCAGAGCCATTGCCTATCATGAAATGCCCCATGCATGGAGCAAATCTTTGATTTGAAACCCTACACTTGCTATCTATCCTGGGTTCACTCTTTGACATCAATTCCATTCATTTTTTTTTTAACACCTCTCCTTTCAACTACCCGATGACAAGCTGATCCCCTCTTGCTATGTCCTGCCAGTGTTTTATTGGGTATCAAAAAATATGGAACACTTGGAAATGTGTTTCATGTCATTGAATAAACTCTGCACCAGGAGTTAAGAGTCCTGGGTTCTAGTCCAGACTCTAGCACTTCAAATCTGTTTGACCTTCCCTGGCTTCAATTGCTTCATCTAAAAAATGGAGGGGACATTAGTACCTGTTTCACAGGGTTGTTATCAGGGTTAAAAGATATAAAGTATAGCTGGAACAAGAGGGAGTAGACACATTTCTCTCTATTTCTCTCACTAAGTGCAGCTAACCCCCTGGACATGATAAATAAAACAAACATACAAAGACTCCTAAAGGTGGAGAGAAGAAATTAGATAAGCTAGAGACTGTAGGACCTGGGTAACAACACAGGAATGTGTTCCCTGGGTTTTCCTTTTACCTTACATATCCCAGATTTGGAGCTGAAGAAACCAGCAACCCAGAAACATCTGTAGGAGCAGACCAAAAAGGCCCCAAAGAAAAGCCTTCTCTCTCTAGCCAAAGGACTAGGAAAGGGGCAGCCTAGCAAGACAGAAAAACTTTACAAAATAACGATTCTAATCCAGCCAACCGTCACAAAAAACACCATGGTCCTCACCCCTTCCCTACCAGCAAAGACTGAGTGGAAACCCTATACTTCCACCTTCACCAGGCTAGAGCAAGGTACTCCAACCTACCCTTCAGATGGTATCCAAGAAGACCAATCAGAGAGCTGGAATGTTCATTCTCACCCAGCACTAAGGAGACCAGCACCCACAGTGTCATAGAGGCCACATTGGGAGCAGTAAGGCGGTATCCCTCCCCATTTCAGCCAGTGAGGCATCATTGGCAACTTAGTGGGGAACCTGAACTCCCACCTCTACCCAGCAGTAACAATATTCCCAAGCCCTGCCCAGGGTGTCAAAGGAGATTAAGTGAAAAATGTAGTCTTCCAACCCCACCTAGCAATAGCAAGGGGCACTTTCCTTTACCCCTTATCTGATACCCAGTGGTATCAGATAAGGCCTGTGGTAACAGGAGCCCTAAACAAAATCCAAAGTCTCACAACATATACCTAAACTGTCCAAGATATAATCAAAATCACTTGGCATACCAACAAGCTAAGAAAATTACAACTTGAATGAAAAAAGACAATCAACAGATACCAACACTGAGACAAATCAAATGTTGAAATTATCTGACGAGCATTGTAAAGCGTCTGTCACCAAAATACTTCAGAAATCAATTACAAACATGCTTGCAACAAATAAAACTCCAGGCAATCTTAGCAAATAAATGGGAAATATAAAAAAGAACCCAGTGGAAATTTTAGATCTGAAAAATGCAATAACTGAAATGAACATCTCTCTGGATAGACTCAATAGTAGATTGGAGATGACAAAGGGAAAATCAGTGAATTTGAAGGTAGAGACAACAGAATTTACTCAAGCTGAAAAAAGAGAGAAAATTTACCTGGAAAAAGATAAACAGAGCCTGAGGGATCTGTGAGACTATAATGAAAGATCAATATTCATGTCATCAGAGTCCCAGGAGTAGAATAAGAAAAGGACTGTGAGCCTGAAAAAGTATTCAGAGAAATAATGACTGTAATTTTTTCAAATCTGGAAAAAATAGAAACCTCAGGAGGTTAAATGAATCCCAAACAGGATAGATTCAAAGAAATCAATGCCACAACACATCACAGTCAAACTCCTAAAACTAAAGGCAAAGGAAAAATCATGACTGGAGTTTAGAAGAATGATATCTCCCCTATTGGGAAAAGACAATTTGAATGACAGCAGATTTCTCATCAGAAACCATGGAGGCCAGAAGGAATTGACCCAACAAAGAACTGTCAATCCAGAAACCAATATCCAGAAAAACTATCCTTCTGAAGGAAAACTAAAAGGCTTTGTTACTCAAAGACCTACCTTAAGAGTGGCCAAGGGGAGTTCTCTAAATAGAAAGAAAAGGGAATGATAAAAGAAGGAATCTTGGGACATCAGGGAAGGAAGAAAGAATAAAAATATGGGTAAATATATTAGACTTTCCTCCTCCTCTTGAGTTTTCTGAATTATGTTGGCAGTTGCAGCAAAACAAACAAACAAAGACTAATAACACTCTCTTGATATGGTTCTTTATGCACATAAAGAAATTAGTTAAGACAATTATAAATGGGGGGAGGGTAAAGGGGCATAAACATGTCTGTCAATACCAACAACAGACTACCAATTAATTGTGGGTATATAAAGATATACTCTTTTTAATTAAAAGAGAGAGAGAAAGTCCATGTGCCTTTCACATGGTAAGTGTTCCATCAGCATCACTTGCAGTCAGTGGTGATACTGTTAATGTCCACAAAGCTATATACAACAGTAGCTCACTGCTGAGCCCTGGGGAAACTGGGGTGAAATCACTCCCAGTTACTTCCCTCGAATAGATTAGAGTTCAGTGGGAGAAACAGACTCAGAAACAACTGAGTGTGCTCAGAGGCTGAATTGTGTTCCCGCCAAAAAGAATTCATATATTAAAGCCCTAACTCCAAGTACTCCAGAATGTATGTGGATAATAAGAGTGGGCTCTAATCTAATCTAATCTGACTGGTATCTCTATAAGAAGAGATTAGGACAGTGGGACACACACAGGGAAGACCACGTGAAGACACAGGGAGAAAATGGTTATCTGCTAAGCCAAGGAGAGAGGTTTCAGGAGAAATCAACCCTGCCCACACCTTGATCTTGGACTTTCAGCTTCAAGAACTGTGAATACATAAGTTCCTGTGGGTTAAGCCACCCACACTATGGTATTTGTTATGACAGCCTGAGCAGGCTAGTATAAGGGGTGTTTATTGCAGCATTATTTATAAGGGAAAAATATTAAAAACAACCTAACTGGCATATCCATGCAGTGGAGCATGGTGCATCCATTAAAAGGAATGATATGAAAGCATTTTAAATGATGTGGGACAACATGTGTGTTCCAATGGGGGGTGGTAGAGCATATCCTGATGCCCCACATCACATTCCCACTGGTTTCAGTTACAATGCAGTGTACACTTCCATGGGAGCTACGACTCACCTACCACTGACACCATCTCCCCTGAAATTAGGCCTCCTATCTTTCCATGGTCAGCTCCAGAGCTTCAGTCAAAGCCTGCGGGAGCCCTCCCAGTTGGCCTATAAACACAATCTGGAAGTGCAGGATTGTCTAATGGCTCCAGGAGCAACCCTTGGCTGAGGCCAATGGATAAATACTCCAGCCTCCCACCCTTTAGAGGGGCAGGCAACTATGGAAAGCCTTCTGGGTTCCTCCCAGGAGGCCCTGATGAGAATCAAGTTCTGATTGCCCACAGCAGCCCCCTCAGTAGCATACACTAAAATTGATGCTCCCGCCTTCCCTGTATCATGCACCCCACCCCTTCATACCTGCTTCCTGCATTCGCCTCCTGTATTAGTCAGGGTTCTCCAAAGAAATAGAACCAATAGACTGTGGAGGAAGAGAGAGACAGAGTGGGAGAGACAGAAACAGAGACAGAGACAGAGAGAGATATTCAGGAATTGGTTCATGTGATTGCAAGGCTGGCAAGTCCAAAATGTGGCTGGGGACTCAGGGAAGAGCTTTTGCTGCAGATGAAGTCTGAAGGCCATCTGCTGGCAGAGTTCTCTCTTGCTCAGGAAAGGTCAGTTGTTTGTTCTATTCAGACCTTCAACTGCTTGGATGAGGCCCACCTACATAATGGAGGGCAACCTGCTTTGCTCAAAGCCCCCTTATTTAAATGCTAATCTCATTAAAAAATACCTTCACAGCAACATCCAGAGTAATGTTTGACCAAATATCTGGGCACCATGGCCCAGCCAAGTTGACAAATAAAATGAACTATCGTATCTCGAAGATAAACTACGTACACCAAAATACTGTCTTGGGCTCTGCTTCCAGGACACCCAAAGACATGACACATGAAAAAAGGAAAGCATACAAATGTGTATACGTAGTAAAGAAACTATGTGTGGGAATATGCCAAAATGTTAAGAGTTCTTTCTGGGAGAGGGAACTATGGGTGATTTTCCCCCTTGAATTCTTTGTTATGCTTTTCTGTTTTTGTCTGAATAGTCTACATCAGCATGCTTGAATAATCAGAAACAGTGATGTACATAGCAGAACAGTAAAGGCTTAAATGAGATAAAAGCACGTTGCTCCTGGAGATAAGAGAGGGAAGTGAGTCATCATCCCTGAGGTGATTCAAGAGTACTTCTTCATGGAGGAGGGGGCATTTGATTTGCCACATGGAAGACTGCATGGGGGCAGAGAGCTGGGAAGGTCATCCCAAACTGCAGAAACAATGTGAGAAAAAGCACAAAAGTGAGAAAGTAGAGACGCATTCAACAAGGATGGAGTCATCCAGTGTGACCAGCCTGTAGGGCTTGTGAAGGACATAGGTGAGTCACCACATTTACTGAGAGGTCCCAAAGGGGTCTTCTGTCTTTGGTGCGCCCCAGAATAAAAAGGTAAAGCATGTGTTAGTTACTTCTGCAGACTGGGGGCTTTAGTCTACAAAGGAACATGGAAGGTTAGTCCTAGTCTGAGGTAGGTCCTCCTGTATCTTCCTACACTTTCTTCTTCCTTTCTCTCCTTCCTCTTCTGAGAGCGTAGCTTCCCTCTGGGGGAGTAGGAAAAGCAGCTTGATTGTTCTCCCCATCTGCTTCCCCTGCTACAGTCAAATACACATTCCACCACCACATTCTTTTTTTCACTAAGATATGTTGTCACTAGCATAAGACCCACCTCTCCAGCAGGTGTACAGTTCTCTCTCTCTCTCTCTCCCTCTTCTCTCTTCTCTCTCGATCTGTGTGTGTCTCTGTATCTGTCTGTTTCTTTCCACCATGTGTGTGTCTCAGTGCTCTGGAGATGATCCAGACTCTGGTACCAAGAGTGAGTCTAAAGATGTGAATGAGAGTCAAAATAGACTAAAAGCATCCAAGGTGTCCAACAGGCCAGCAACAATGTAGAAAGAGTCGGGACTCTGGAACCAAAATGAAACTGAAGGTAGCAGTGTCATTGCCCTTTAAGAAAGTGAGAATTATCTTTAGTAGAGGTTTTGGTAAGCAGATCTCTAATGGTGCATTAAAAAGAGAGATTCCTGTGCAGCTGGGCTAGTTCCTGTGCCTTGCAAAAGGCTGCTGTATTCAGCACTGAAATAGAAAGCCAACTCCAAAGCAAGTCACTCAACATAAGCTTCTTTGCAAGGAATAAAGCACAGCTTCCTCTTTGGGGAGACATGAGTAGTGGGCCAGAGCCTGGGCTAGGAGCCAAAGTTCTTAATTCAGTTCAGAAGGTTATCTGTCACTTCCAAGTTCTGGCTAGCTCCTGAGCCACCTGAAAGCTGGTACAGACAGGTGAGCAGCGAAGGAGTGGGTGGTGACCGTAAGTAATGCACCTCACAGATGCCGAGCTGTAGGAGGAGGCCTTGACCTGGGGCCCCAACGAGTGTGCTCTGAAATCCATCGCTGTGTTTCATGGGGGCCATGGTTCCCATAGACTGTTTCTGGCCAATGACTGAGCTGGCAGGGGTACTAAATTAGGTCATTCCTGGGAGACAGGGGGACTTCTCTGGTGATCGACTCTTGTTGAGGACTTCCTGATGGCTTGCCAAGTCTTTATTAGACTGCACAGTGGTCTAAACACTTTAGTACAACCTTCCTTCTCTCTCTTTCACTCAGGGTCAGCCTTGCACTGTGGTGTGGTGGTTCTTCAGACTTCCTGGGCTACCTCCTCATTTTTTTCACAGGCATTTATTCTAAAGAAAAACCTTGGATAATAATCCCATCTTGGCCTCTACTCATTGAAGGGCATAACACAGTGTGAGGACTTCACATGGTGACATTCCCATTAGCCAGGCTGAGGGAGAGGAGAGACTGTAGTCCTCCACAGCCCCAGCTAGTCTGTCTGAGATGAACTTCCAGGAGGAACAGTCAAGTGATAAATAAGAACCATACTGGAGCCTGAACCTTCAGGTGCTCGCATGTTCCCCAGCCCAGGGTGATCACCAGTGCTAAATGCTACTCCCATCCTACCCAATGTGCAGTGGGGCTCGGTAGACTCCTTTCTCTCTCTCTCTTTCCTACCACTAACCCTCCCCTTCCTTCTGCCTTCTCCCCTGAGTAACTTCAGCTCCCCTACCAAAGGCCCCAAGGGCAGCCACATGACTCAGGGACTATGCAAGAGTCTCCTTTCCCATCACCAGCACCTCTACCATCCACACCTGCAGCTTCAAAATCTCCACTTCCACCATCACCACCTGGCCTGATCTCCACCAGGTCCACTACCGCCATTACTGTCTCCCACTTCCATCACCTCCACCCTAACCTTCACCACCTTCCACCATCATTGCTCCCACCAACATCATCTCTTCTACCTCCACCTCCACCCCACCCCATAATTTCCTCTGCCACTTTCTATAAGACTTCAGAAAATGTTCTGAGCACTTTATTGTGCCATAACTGGCAATATGATGGTATGGCGGAGCCATGACTTCAATCCCTGCATCTTTCTACCCCTCACAGGCTGTGTGACACAGACGAGATTTGTCTGGCTGTAAGCATCAGCTTCCCAAATTTGTTAATTGGGGGTGTGTTAGTCCATATGCATACTATTTTATCTTTATAATTTTTATAAAGAGATTACCCAGTCTCAGGTGTTCTGGGGTTATTCTGGGGAGCTTTTATTCCCTGTCTACAGGATTTTTTATTTTCTCAGTAGAATATTTCTCCTTCTCTCCCTCAGTTTTTAGAACAACAACTAAACCAGGTTCAGGGCCATCCAACATAATTAATGCCATTTTGGGAGGGCTCTGAGGTTTGGAGTGTTGTTTGTCACCCCTGACTAGCCCTTCACTGTGAGCAGGATTCTGGTCCAGAAGCCAAGTTGAGGCTGTCAGTGGCTGTGGCATTAGATGAGGCTCCTTGGAGGCAGTGGTCAAACCCAGCCTCCATCCTAAGCAGATGCTCTGTAGAAGCTTGGAGGCTTCCCAAGCTAGAGCCCACATCCACCTTCCAGGGCAGCCTCGGAGCTGGCTCTTCCAATGGGCTCCAGGAAAGCCTGCTTCCATAGCTTGCAGCTGAGTGCTCATCTTGTGGATCTAAGCAGGGCTTCTTGTTTCCAGCTGTTGGCAAGGGCGCTGAAAGTTGGATGACATGGGGAGCAGGCTCCTCTTTCTCCCAACTTCTAGCTTCTAGGCCCCTGAGCAGCACAGATATGGCCAGTGACCTGATTCCAGAGGAACTGAGAAGTGGGGCTCTCACCACAACCAGTCCTGCCCCTCCTTTCTGTGCCCCGTTAGTAGTATGACTAACTGACAATTACATAACTCTCTCATTTGAAGTTGGAATAGAAAATGTTGTGGCTGAAGTATTTCTATTTCTCACTTTCCAAGCTCGCCAGGGCATCCACATGTAAGAGCTCTCCACTCTATTCCAGCCGGGGTGCTTCGTGAATGAAACAGGATATTCTGCCAACTTCAGAACACACCTTTATCAAGCACCATGAGATCAGCTGACTTGCCTGTCCTCTCCCCATACCCCAAATCAGCAATATGCCAGCTCCCAGTCGCTGGAGAGCAGGAAGTCACTGAGCTAGCCGATTGCACAAGGCTCCTAAATTCCCCTGAGGCCAGGGCAGAGAACACACTTCCTTCGATGACAAGAGACCTGAATGCTGATAATGGGAGTTTCCTGCCTGCTTGGCTTCTAGCCTTCTGTCACTCCCCTTGGGCATTGAGCAGGGAGCAGAGATCTGGGCTCTTGCATGATACCTGTAGCCCCTGGCTGGCTCTTCTCCCCTCTTCTTGCCAGCCAAGGATGCCAATTCAGAGCCTCTTCCTTATAACAGATGCAATGCTTCTAAAAGCCTAGTATAGCTCTGTCACAAATGAGCTGTGTGGTCTTTGGACCACACTTCACCTCTCTTGCCTCCATTTGCTCATCTGTGAAAGGGAAGAAATATCTACCTCACTGGATTTTGTAGAATAACAGTGAGACTCCACTGGGCACATGGACCTCAATCCATACCTTTTGTCTTCAAACTGAAATACTTCATAATGCCTATTTAAATCTACTGTAGACCATATGCTGTACTCAGGCTGCCTTGAGAGCTGAGACATGGCAGCTGCATTGGAAGATATTTATTGTGAGATGCCATCATATTCTTGCATGCAGAGGTCAGCCCATGGTTGTGATTCCTGCCTTTGTTGTTTTCTGCCTTGGGAGTTTGAGGGTCATTACCCACATCCATCTGGGTTTGCCAAGCTTGGGCACTAGCTAAAATCCTTTGCCAAACACGCGTTCCCCTCAGCTTGGGAAACAAGTTGATTGGAAGGGACTTTTCATCTCTCTGAGTTTGCCTTAGTTACACTAAAACCTTTGAATTTGGATCTCATGGAGAAATCACTTCGGGAATTGCTAGACAAGCCCTTGTCCTCTCCTAGCCATCAGCCCCTCTTGCAAAGGGCCCAGCACCAAAGATCAGCAAGGCCACTGTCCGTGCCAACCTCGGCCGAGTGGAACAGGCTGCAGGTATACCATGGGACCGCTTGAACTCCCTTCATTGGCTACAGGAAAGTCTCAGTCTCTCTCTGGGAAAACCGAGCTGTGTCATGAGGAGAGAAATTGGCCTGAGGAGTGACCTGCATTTTTCTTGGCTCTAAGCTAAAGGGTGCAGGTGCTGCCAAGCACCAGGGTAGGTATGGGTGAGAACAGAAAGAAAACTGGATGTTTCTTGTAATGAGGTAAATACAACTAAAAGACCTCAGCACAGAATGCATTAGCAGCTTTTTAGGGGTGCTGCTAAGAGAAGGTTTGAATGATTCTTACTGAGGCCACTGATGGCCTTTGCCTTCTCACCCCTCCTCTGCTTCATGCCACACGTCACTCGCTGCCCTGCAAAGAGACCTCCAGGCTCCCATGGCCTTCAGAAGCCCATCCTGGGGTTCTAGGGTAAAATCAACAGGGATTCACAGGTAAAGGTTTTCTGAGGTCAAAGCAGCTGGGAAAACCCTGCAGATTCCACGCTTGCCTTGGAGAATCCCAATGCACATGGCAAAGAAAAGGCCCTGAGAAGCCCTGCACTTTAACTTTGTTGAATTTAGCAATTCTCGTGTGAGTTTCAACTGGAAAACTTTGCTGTGACACCCCCATTAACAAAGTGTCAATGGTGTGTGATGTGGGGAACAGGGCTGGACAGTATGTATAGGGGCTCCTCCATTCTAGTCCTAGCCCCATCACTGACTCACTAGGCAACTTTGAGCAAATCCCAATCCTGTCTGGACTCCCGTTGGACCCCACGGCTCTGAAAGTTTGTGCTAGAGGAAAAAGCAGGAGAAAGTCAACTGTGGGACATTCATGGGAGTCCAGAGTACCTGGTCCCAGGCCTGACTGTCACTCCCTTGTTCTTTGCCCTCTCAAGGCCTCAGATTCCTCTCTGAGAAATGAGGAGTTGAGCTAGATGGGCTCTACTCTGTGGTTCTTCTGGTCCTGCTGGGGTATCATGCACTGGAAGTGAACTGTGCTGGCCTCATGGCCTTAGGACCCAGGTTCAGGGCACTGTGGTTTGAGACAAGCTGCTCTCCACATCCACTTACAGAAAAGAGCTGTAGCTCTTTCTTCCTCATAACTTTTTTTTTTTTTTTTTTTTTTTTTTTTTGAGATGGAGTCTCACTCTGTTGCCCAGGCTGGAGTGCAGTGGTGCGATCTCAGCTTACCACAACATTCACCTCCCAGGTTCAAGATATTCTCCTGCCTCAGCATCCCAAGTAGCTGGGACTACAGGCATGTGCCACCATGCCCGGCTAATTTTTGTATTTTTAGTAGAGACCGGGTTTCACTGTGTTGGCCAAGCTGGTCTTGAACTCCTGACCTTGTCATCTGCCTACCTCGGCCTCGCAAAGTGCTGACATTACAGGTGTGAGCCACCACACCTGACTTTCTCCCCATAACTTTCTAAGGGATTGAATTGAAGGAGAACCCTCTCTCATTCCCATTGATTCCATGGAAGGGCAGGGTCCAAGGTAGAGTCTCCTGTGTGGGCTATAACCCCAGTTTTAGGGGTTTGATTATGTCTTCCCAAAATTCCGATGTTGAAGTCCTAAGCCCCAGTACCTCAGAATGTGACCTTATTTAGAAATAGGGTCATTGCAGTGTCTAAATCAGTTCAGATGAGGTCATACAGGAATAGGTGGGCCCATAATCCAGTGTGACTGGTGTCCTCATATAAAGGTGAAATTTGGAAACTAGCCAACACAGGGAAAATGCTGTGTGAAAAAAGGAAGAGGTTCGAATGATGCTCCAGCAAGACAAGAAACATGAAAGAGGCCCAGCAAACCCCAGAAGCTCGGGGGGAGAGATGGAACAGACTATCCCTCATAGCGCTGAGGAGGGACCAACCCAGAAGACACACATTGAGCTCAGACTTGCAGCCTGCAGAACTGTGAGGCAGTATACTTCTGTTCCTAAAGCCACTCAGTTTGTGGCATCTTGTTGTGGCAGCCACAGCAAACTCATGTGCCCATGTCCTTGTCCCCCACCTCTGACGTGGTCCTGCCAACCATGCTTGGTGGATGCTGTGAGGACTTTATACAGGCCATGCTTCCTACACCTTCAGGCCACGGAAGCTTGGCCAAGAGATTTTCAACTGATTAAGTGGCAGCTGGCCTAGCCAGCCAGAAGATGACCTGCTGTGCTTTAGACCGTGCAGGATGGAAACCCTAAAAACATGCTCAACATTTTGACCAATGAATTCTATCTCTGGGATTGTCCTAGAAATTTGCCTAGATGCAGAAAAGCTTCACACCAAGAAAGATCCACATCAATGTAAAATAGGAAAAACCCAAGATCCAACTATGTGTCCAACAGGTGGGAGTGCTTAAGACAATGATGCTTCATCCATTTGATTAGCATAGTATTGCCTTAGCTTGCATTCTCCCCAAAAGCAGAGTCTGAGGCGAGTTTCTTTTGAGAAATGGTCCCAGGAAATAGGAGGGAAGAACTGGAAAAACGAAAGAGGAAAAGCCAGTCTAAGGTGTATTATTGAGTTGGTCACTGCTGTGGGCAAGGGAAGCTCAGGATCCACTGGGAATTCTCTGAGGACCCAGTGGAATGTACCTTGGATGATTTGCTCAATACATGGAAGAAAGAGTATATCTTTTCAGCAAAATTTGCCCTCAGTGAATATTGACTCATGTTTCCAGGTTTGCATATGTGGCAAGAATGGTTTAGCAGACTGCCACAGTAAAATGACTCTGGGGCAGAAAGTAGGAGCACACTGGTGCAGCTGAGGGTATGAGGATAAAAGCTGGTGACACAGATATGTAGCCATTATGAACAAGACCTGACTGTGTGGAACACGCTTATGATATGTTAAGGAAGAGAACGCGGTACACCCTGGAAAGTTTGGTGGGATCACATATGTACATAATAACCTAAAATGTGTGCAAAAAAAAAAAAACAGACAGGAAGGAAATATGATTAAGAGTTACCAGTTTATCTCTGAGTAGTGAGATTATTTCTGGTTCTCTTCCTTTTCATTTTCTTCTTTGCATATGTCTATATTTCCTGGTTTCTTTAACAAACAGATACTACTTTTAAAATGAAAAAGAGAGTGCAGCAGTTTTCATACTTGAGTGGGCACAGAATCACTTGGAGTGGTTGTAAAAATACAGGTGATGGGCAGAACCTGGCTTCACGAGTGTGCCGCCCCATGCAGTCACGCAGGGCCCCTTGCTCAGGTGGGCCCATGCTTGGTTTGATGCTTTGCTGTTACCATCTTGAAATGCTTACTAATTTTTGAACACGAGACTCTGCATTGTCATTTTGCCATGAGCCCCACAAGTTATGGTAGCCAGTCTTGCTGTGCCCTATACTCAGATCTCTGCTTCAGTCATCTGGGGGCAGGGCCTGAGAATTTGAATTTCTAAGATGCTCTAGGTGATACTAATACTATTGGTTTGTGTACCGTACTTTGAGAACCACGGTTTAAGAATAATTGAAAAAGATCGCACTGACTAAATAGCTCCCAGGTGCATTTAAGAATGTGTTTACAGATCATTAACTACTTTGGAATAGAGAAAATATATTGAAAATCAATCAGAAGTGAAAATATGGTGGCTCCCAAATGAGAATGCAAGTCAATGAGAAATCCCAAAGTGTGGTTCAGTGACAATAGGCGACCTGGCACTGGTCTTGACACACCGCCTTTCGGCTTCCATCTCTGGTCAGCTCCTTTCCAACTGAGCAACACTGGGCAAGCTGCCCTCAGTCTGTCATCACTTGTGAAATGGGATAACAAGACCTGCCTCACAGAGTTTGGGTGACAGTTGAGGGCCTTGAAGTCCTAATTCATGATTCCTTGGGACACATGGCTCCTGGGGGGAGGCTTAGCTCCCTCATCTCTTCCCATTTCTTCTCCACTAGACCTTGAGTCTCGCTGAGAGCAGGAACCCTCTGCTCTGACCTTCTGGGGTCTGCTGGAGGGCAAGATTACTCAGAGGCTCCCGAGGATAAAGCTAGGACCCTGGGAGGGGAGACAAGGGTGGTAAAACCGCTTCCTACAACACAAGGGCTCTCATGCAGTTAGAATTCCCCAGGAAGGCCCCAGCTGCCCTGGAAGTACCTGTGGGCTTCCCAATGAACCTGAGCTTGGAAAAGGGGACCACACTCATCTTCTTGAGTTACTGTTCTGAAAGGCGCTATAATTGCACCTCTGGCATTGCCCAAAAAAGGTCCTGGCAGCAAGAGGGAAAGGATAGGGTACAGATGTGGAAGCATCTGTCTCCCACCCCACCCTGGCCTGCTCCTCCCAGATGCAAGTCAGGTGAGATGGAAGCACGTGCCTCCCTCTCCTTCTATGGCTGTTTTCCCTGTGGGGGGTATCATGCGAAGGCAAAGATGACGTGGTCATCCATGTGAACTGAGGTGCCTCTCAGCCACTGCCTTTGTCACAGTCTGCCAATTGTCAGTGCTAATCCAAGTAGCTGGGAAATAAGAGTTATTGGATCGATGTTAACACTTTGTGTTATTCAAACAGGTCTTTCAGGGGCCAGTGAAGAAATTCACTTTGCCACGCTTGCTGCCATGCCAGCAGGCTAATTGGGTATTGCTTGTGCCTGCTATTGAATCAGGTCTCTTTGGCTGTTCGACTCGTAAATCAGGACCAACAATCTCAGCCAACAGGGGAGAGCCAGCTGCTGCTAAGCAAGAGCCGCAGGCCCCATCTTAATTTGACATTGACCCAGTTGGGTGATCTTTGGCAAAAGCCCTATCCTTTTCTGAGCCTCCAGGTCTGCTGAGGCCTTGGGGCACAGATGTGACAAACTCCCCTGCGTTTCAAAGAATATGATGGGACAGAGAGTCTGCTCAGCCACAGCAGTTCCATGTGTCCTGTGAGCTCACTGCCCCCAAGGCATTCTGACCAAAACTTGGAGGTCAATACCCAGGCAGGGGTGCTAGAAAAGCATCACTGCTGGGGCTGCAGGCCACTGGAGGATCCTGACACCCAGGCTGGCCCAGGGGAGTCAGTGATGGAAGTCAGTGAGGAAGGTGAGTCCAGCCTGATCTAGAGCAGCGCCTTCCTTCCCTAGCACTGAATGGCTGCAGAGGAATCTGCCCTCCAGTCTGGGGAATTCCATGCCTTCAGCAGCAGTTGGGGAGCACACTGCCCAGAGTCCAGCAGGCCTGAAGCCAGTCCTTGTGCTATCACATCTCCTCTGGGTGAACATAGGAAAGTCATTCCCCCATAATTCTCATCTGTAAAACGGGCATTATAGTAAGAGTTTCCGAAACCGTGGGGACTGTCCATGAAACAAGTGAGACAATCAGTGGCAACCCCAGAGCACAATGCCTGGCACACAGAGCTTAAGAGTCAATTCCTTTCTGGATCGGTTTCCTAGGACTGCTGTAACAAATTACCTCCAACTTGGTGATTTAAAATAACGCAGGTTTATGCTCTTACTGCTCTGGATATCAGAAGTCTGAAATGGGTCACACTAGGCTAAAATCAGGGCACCAGCAGGCTGTGTTCCTTCTGGAGGCTCTAAGGGAGAATCTGTTTCCTCGCCTTTTCCAGCTTCTAGAGGCCACCTGTGTTCCTTGGTTTGTGGCCCTTCCTCAGATCATTCCATTCTCTTGCTTCCTCCTCACATCTCCTACTGATGCTGACCCTCCTGTGTCCCTGTTATGATTACATTAGGACTCATCCAGATAATCCAGGATGATCTCGCCATCTCAAGAGTCTTGATTTAATTCCATCTGCAAAGTCCCTTTTGCCATAGAAGGTAACACACTCCCAGGCTCTGGGGTGTGGGGGAGAGGCATTGTTCTACCAACCGCATCTTCTCTCCTCTCTCTAGGGTTCCTATTCCTGATCAGGCCAGTTCAGAGCAAACTCAGGGGGCTCAGAGCCAGAAGAGCCCCTTAGAGGCCAGCTATTGTGTTTGGCTCTGTCTATTCCAGCTCCCTGGCTAGAATGTCAGCCCCTGAAGGCAAGGACACAAACTAGTCTTGTTCACTGCTTGATGCTCGGCTCCACACCACCTCAGCACAGAGACTGGACAGAGTCAGCACTTGGTACATCTGTGCCAGTTTCATGTTGTGGAATGAACTTGAAGACACTAAATAGATGCCTTCTGATCCTCAAAATTCACTATGCCTCCTTTAAAAAGAGTACCAACTGGTTTATCTGTTTCTTTCTAAAAAGTTCTTAGGATGGGGAGACTGGCCCAGAGAGAGCAATGGACTTGCCCAAAGCCACAGAGGGATGGAGCTAGCATGCCTCCCCAGGCGTCCCACCATCCTAGAGCAAGCTGAGCTTCCCATTGATACTCGTTTTGCAGATGAGACCTGCAAGGTTCAGGAGGTTGTACAGCTGGGAGGCAGCAGAATGTGGGTGTACACCAGTGCCTTTTACCTCCAGATCAAGAGAACCTATGTTCTCTGACCACAGAATGCTAGAGGTCATAACCAACGGGAACACAGGAATGAGGACAGACCTGTGCCTTTGCGGAGGCCCAGGGTGGCGACTACCCCATGCAGAGGAAGTGCAGGGAACTTGATCTGGGAGAAGAGGGCTGCCTGCTGGCTACCACTCCCAGTCCGCCCTGGCATCAGCCCCTCTCACAGACTCTGAGGTCCCAGCACATCATTACCCTCCCTGGGCTGCTCACACTCAGCCTATCATCCCGTTAGCATGGGCCCTGGTGACATGCAGGTGTCAGTGGCTCAGCACTTCCAAAGGGGCACAGCAAGGGTTACCACCTGCAGTTCGCTCACACACAAATACACGTGTGTGCACACTCACATGTATGCATTCACACGCATACACATGCACACACACTCACTGTCATATGTACTCCCCCTCCCACGCTCACACACATGGGCAGATCCAAGGCCACCTACCCTCCCTTTTCCCAGGATTGCAGTAGCTGCCTCCTCTGCCCCCACATTGTGCCCTTTTGCCGGCACTCCCGGCTGGTGGCAGTGCGGGGGAGGGAAGTACAAGCAGAAATGAAAGAATAGATATTGATCCCATCCTCATCAGGAACGGCTGTCCTATGTAGGAGTCCAGGACAGGATTTTCCATGCCTTTCTGAAAGGGCTACTCACAGTCTCAGCCTGGGCAATGAATAGGACAGTGAGCATCTGTTCTAGACTTTGCTTCCGTTCATGGAGTGGAGACTTTTGACTGTCAGGAGCAGAGAGGACTGGGGTGCTGTGGAAGAGGGGGTCAGCGTGCATATGCTGTGTGCATACATTTGCAGACATGTGCGTTTATGTGTGAGTGGGCCCCTGGGCATGCTCCTGGGTTTGGGTACGTCTGTGTGTTGACAAGTGAATGTGTGTGTGTGCGTGTGTGTATGCCTGTCTGATGGTATGTGTACATGTGTGCAAATACACATATGTGTGTGCATGTGTGTACGTGTCTGCGAGTGTGTCTGCACATTGCCTGTCTCAGTCAGCTTGGCTGCTATAACAACGTACCATAGACTTGGTGGCGGAAACAACACATTTATTCCTCACAATTCTAGAAGCTGGGAAGTCCAAGATCAAGGTGCCAGCAGACTCAGTTCCTGGTGACAGGTCTCGTTCTGTCTTGCAGACAGCTGCCTTCACTGTGTTCTCGCATGGCAGAGGAGACAGTGAGCTCTAGTCTTGTTTCCTTTTCTTATAAGGACGCTATTCCCATTGTGTCCCCATCCTCATGGCCTCACCTAACTTCAGTTACCTCCCAAGGGCCCCACCTCCAAATATTGTATTGGGGTCAGGGCTTTAACTGAATTTTGAGGTGGACACATTTAGTCCATGGCAGTGCCCGTGTGTGTGCATGTGTGTGTGCATGTGTGTGTGTGTGTGCGCGCGTGCATATGTGCACATGTGTGTGTGTGTGTGTGTGTCAATCAACAGCTGTGCTATGCTGCTGCCACCACTGTTCCCTCTGGGTTTCCTGAATGAGGCTCTCTTCCTCCCTCTCCCAATCTAAGGACTTGGAGCTCTGGACTTGTCCAGTCTCTACCACATCGCTGCAATGACCCCTCTCAGTGTGGGTATTAGCATGGAAAACATGAACAAGGCCAGATGTGCCTGGCTGCCTTCACAGCCAGGACAGCACCCTGACCTCAGACCCTGACCCCAGAGCCCACTGGAAGCTTCCATATGTTTCCATCGTTCTCTCTGCTTCTCCCCCTGGAAGATTCCTATTATTCCTTTAAAGCCTGGTTCCAACACCTACTCCCCATGAAGCCTGGCAGCTTGCACCTCAGGACGCTGAGTCATTCACTCCTTTGCTGGGCGCTCTTACAGCTCTTGCCAGGTGGTACTTCAGGTACTTCTGTCTCCACAGCTACCAAGTCAGAGCCTGGCGCTGGTTCATTTTGTTGTATCCAGCACCTGTTAGTCAAGTGACTAAGAGTGCCTACTATTGTCTCATGAAGATTCAAGGGCCGTGCCTGGGGGAACAGCTGGCTAGGTCTTTTCACTGGTAATGAATTTCTTACTAGATTGACACATAGGAGGCAAGGGGCAGTTTCTCTCTCCATCAAGGTCAGTTCCCATCTTCCCCTACTCCTGGCAAGCAGCACAGGTCACAGAGGAGGTGTAAAGCTCTGTGTCCTCCCAAACAGATCTCCTCCCCACCCCAGCCAGGAGGCCTGCTTCTCTTGGCACTGGGAAGCCTCCATAAGCGCAGTGATCTCAGACCCGAAGACTGGCTCCCCTCCCGAGACTAATAGGGACACCAAAGCCTAGAGGGACAGCACCCAACCAGGGTCTCTGAGCAGAGCAGTCGCAGAGCTGGGTGCAGGCATTCCACTGTGTGGCATAGAGAAGCCCCACCCTGTCTCAGGGAAGTAGAGGCTCCAGGCTCTTCCTTTCCTGCAGACATGTGAGCAGCAGATGGAAGCCAAGTCCGAGACCCCGGAGAAGCACCATGGCAGCTTAGGGCGCTGCAGCCTGCCAAGGAGATGAGGCTAAGGAGCTGGGCTGGCCACAGCCCCTGATTTCTCTGAATGGAATTGTAAAGATCAGGCGATGGCGGTCACTCCCACCTCTATGTGCCATGCTGTCAGCACTGGGAAGTAACATCTCTACTCATCACCAACCTCATGCCCTATGAACTTGGGGGGCCTTCAAAGTGCCCACTTAAATAAACACAGGCACTTCCAAATCCCTACTGCTAGAAGGGGCAAACCCCAGATTGTTCCAGCTGAACTCATGCCACAGGACCTGGGCCAACACAGAGCATGACCAGAAATGGCAGGCCACGGGAAGGGCGGAGGAATCTTGGGAGGTTTATTCTTTTTGCTTTGTGGTGACTGGCTCAGAGCCCACACAGTTCTTGAATACATAATAGGGAACTGGGCGAGCCTGCAGAAATAAATTTTATTAGCACACAATCACTGTAGCCCCAGACAGGGCCTTACTTTCAACAGGTCTGGTCAATTAGCAGAATAATGCAGGGGCTGGTTTTCGTTTTAAAGGGTTTAATTAAAGTTGGGTACAATGAACATGCAAGCCACCAATCTGTCTTCAAGGCATGTATTATCTGGAAATTGATTGTAACTTATGCTTCTTCTAGAAGTGTGATTCCTTAGGAGACATTGAAGGCACCCTCCACTTCTCCTCATCCCGCCGCCGCAAATGCTCCTCCCTATCTCCCCAGCTCCTCTCCCCACCTGACCCAAACTGCCCCATCCCTCCTGCCATACTTTAGTCAACAATGCCAAGTTTTCATGTGTGGCTAGCGGGGGACCAGTGTTCCTCTGGGAGGGAGCCCAGCCCCTAGGTCGACTATGTGTGTGGGCAGGAGCGGGAGCCCCAGTGTACCTCTTCCCTAGCGCACAGAGCTGGAGGTCAACGCCTAAGCTTGATTTTCCCTGAAAGAACAGAGAACACGGAGTGTCGAGCCAGCCACAGCAGCTGAGAGCAACAGGTCTGAGTGGGAGGGTGGGCAGGGCTGGCAAAGGACAGCCCCTTTGCAGACACAGGCCTCCTTCGCACAGGCCCCATTCGTCAGGACAGGCCGGGGCAGGGAGCTGCTCCTCTCTAGCTGGGTGGGCAGCTCCTTTGGCTGGACCACCCTTCAAGAGAGGCCGCCTGCTTGTCACTTTTGTGCCTGGCACAGTGCTGGGCATTGGACAGGGTGGGGTCTAGTGAGGGCCCCACTTTGGGGATCTTGGAGCACAGCCGGGAGGCAGCCTGAGTCAGTTTGGGGGCTCTGAGGCCAGTCACGCCTGGACTGGAATACTGGCTCGTGGGGCCACCCCTGCTGGACACTGTGTGGCTTTGGACCACCATTTTCTTCTCCGTGCAATGGCTAGACAGAGAGAACCTGCCCTCATCCACACTCACAGCTTCTGCTCATCACTCCCATCACACTCTGGTTGTCCTGTGAGGACCTCCCTGGGCCAGCCCTGTCTGCAGTGGGGCAGGCTGCTCTGCAGGGCCAGGGGAGCACACAGTCACTGGAGCTGTGGGGATGGGGGTGTCCCAGGCTGGGCCTGCCCCGTCTCATCCCCTCCGCGAGTGTGGTCTCCCGTGCCCAGGCAGCAGGCAGCAAGAGCTGATGCAGGGTCACCCGGGGGACCCCGGCATGCCTTGAGCCTTAAGCCGGTGAGTCCCTGGGAGCCTGTGGGAAGGATAGGGAGGGCCTCTCGGGTCAGGCAGGCCCACACGAACTGCTGACAAGTGGGGAGACCCAGGCCCACAGGAGGCAGGGCTGTGCCCAAGGTCACTGGCAAGTAAGGGCCCGGGGGGGGGGGTCCCTAAGTCCTTAGCCAGGGCTCTCGGCAGAGTCTCCTCAGGTGCCCTGGGCTGTGGAGGACCCAGCAGCTCGCCCAAGATCCTCAGAAAAAAGAAGGAACAAGTTTAATGCTGGGTGAGAGATTCGAAAACGTCCCACCTGCTTTGGGTGACTATGCAGTCCTTCTCCAAGACCTCGCCTGGTGAAGGTGGCATGTGCCTGATGCACACTGTCCCCAGGAGCATGAGACACATCTCAGAAACAGCGACCTTGGCCCCAGTGGTGCCCAGATGGAGGCTTTCCCTGTGGATGCCCAGGGTAGCCATGGACCTTCTCCCCCTCCCTCCCCCTCCCTCCCTCCTTCTCTCCCTCCCTCCTTCCCTTGCCTCCATCCCTCCCTCCTCCCCAGCCTGTAGGGGGGATGCAGGGATGGGGCCTGGGCTCTGGGTTCCTTTGGGACTCCTACCTGAATGTCTATCTGTCTCCCATAGCTACTTCGAAAGAGTGGGGCTCCTCCACACGAGCTGGAGGGCTGTACCATTTGCAAGCTGGTGACTTTCTCCAGCCACCCCTATTGTGGGGCCACTCTGCAGAGGAGCAGGTGGGAGGGTCAGTCACAGATCCACGGGCAAGTCCCTGCCTGGCTAAGGCATACACGAGACTGATATGACCCTGAGCTCTGGGGGACAGAACCCTACCTTACCACAGCATAGACGTGGGTTGTTCTGTGTCCCCAACATAGTGGGGGGTGCACTGTGGAGCACACAACATGCAGACCAGGCTGTCCCCTCCCCGCCACCGAGCTCGTCATTGCCCGTAAGGTGCCATGGAGAGCCATCATTGTCATTATTGCCATAGAGGTCCAATAGGACTCAGGAGCCACTGTGGGGGCAGAGGTCTGCTGAGGCAGAGGGCGGGCCTTGAGGAGAGCGACACCTCCACATGACTAGAATGGAGCCAGAGGTTGAGGACACATCAGCAGACAGAGTCTGGCCTGTCAGGGGGCCCTAGTCCCCGACTAAGGGCAAGGGACAAGGTCCTAGGAGAAAGCCCCTAATATAGGGTTTTAGGGGTAGAGAGGATTTAATCAAACAAGAAGCTACCTTGTGTTCTAGAGGCCCTGGTGCCAGGGGAGAGAGAGTGGGGTTGGGGGAGGGATAGCCCACTCCCTTAGGGGCCCAGAGCACTGCCTCTCCCTCAGCTCCAGAGCTGGGGCTGAGGAATTACTAGGTTCAGAGTCCACCCCTTCTTCCCTAGACCCCAAAATAAGAAAGTGGAATATGAGAGCCTAAAGAATTCCTAGGATTCCTCCCTTGCCAAATTTAGCTCTGGAATGGTCCAAACAACTGGTTGTGGAGCTGCTAAGATTTTCTAGGGTAATGACAATGGGTATCACTCCCGTAGGGTTTGGGTGTCCTAGTCGGAAATCATTGGGTTTGTCACAGCTAAGTTAGGCCTGAGTGCCAGGGTGTAGGGACTGCCTGTTAGCCCCACTCTAAGGGAGAAAGAGGCTGATGGTATAGTCACGAGGGCTGGAGTCAGGGCTCCTGCCCCTGGTGGAGCTCCTGGAAGAATGGAGTCCACGCAGCAGGCTAAGGGAGCCAGTGCTCTAGTGTGAAAGAGCTGTTTAGAGTCTCAGATTCTTCTATCAGTTTCAAGGAATATGGCTGAGCTGCTGTGAGCTAAGCTCCACCCCATAGAGAGGTACAGGTATGGACAACTCAACACGGGGCAGAGAGAGTTGAGAACATGGCTGGGGAGCTATGTAGCCTCAGGCATGTGGCTTCCATTCTCGGTCTCCAGGTTTGCTATTGTAGAGTGAGACTGCCAACGGAACAACTCATGCAGGGCACGAGCGGGGATTACTTAAAACAGTCGGGCAAATGCTCAGCAGAGCTGGATGGAGGCAAGGCTAGCTCCTGAAGGGCCTTGACTGCCATACAAAAATGCCTCAGGACAATGTAAAGCAAAGACAAAGCAAGAAAGGGACATTGGTGTGGCATGTCACCTTTGAACTCTATAGGCATAAGTGGCGCCTGGCCTTCACACCTGGAGTACGTAGGGAATCCCTCGATACACAACTCGTAACTCAAGGCCGGAAGGCCACCCAGCCTGCAGGCAGCCTTGTCCTTGCTTCGTTTCTGACTCTCTTGACGCATTGTGGACTCCATTATGCTAGGAACAGTAAATGCCAGGTCCCTCTCCTTTCAAAACCCTATGAAACCTAAGTGATATTGGGTAAGCCACATTTCTACCCATTCTAAGCCTCAGTTTCTTACCTATAAAATGCAGGATTATTTCACACAGAAGGAATCCAAAGCTTAGGATTTTACATCCTAAACACAGTATGTCCCCACGGCATTCCTCTTCAAGGCAGGTAATTCCCTCCCCAGCCCCAGTTTGACAGCACCCACCTTCAGGTCCCTTTGACCTGGCCTCGTCCCAGGTATGGCAGGAGCCTAAGGGTGGAGCCTGACTTGCCAGCGAGAGTGGGAAGCTAAGGAAGGTCGAACAATCTGTTGTAGTTAGTAATGGCTTAACCTCTCTGCAGATCGCCAAGGGCTTCAGTTTTGTACTCTGGTTTGGCAATAGGAAACCAGCACAGATCTGTCATTGGCCAAGTTCATTGAATGAATGACAGTGAATGACAATGCAATTGGCAGCAGCTAGGGGTAGGTGGAAGAATAAGGGGAGGGCAGTGGAGAGAGGTGGAGAAAGCCCTGAGCTGGGGGGTGGGACACGGGAGATTAAACGACCCCACCCCACATAGCCTTGAGCATGGCACTCTTCACTGCCTTTTTGGGCTGCAGTAGAGTCTCAAAGCCTTTGAAATATGTACCTCTCTTGGAGTCCTTTGTTCCTTGTCTCTCTGCCCTGTAAAATGGCAAATGTCAGAAGGGTAGCAATAAGCTTGATCTCAGTCACTGTTCCGCCTGCAATGCTAAGTACACGAAATCAGCATTTGATAAACACGCAGGCAAACGTGAGAATCAACAGTTGAATATGTAAAAGGAAGGGACAGGAACATGTTTGGTAATTAGCAAAGAACTGTGCACACCCAAGGGAGGCATCTTATGGAAGCCTGATGGACCAAAGGCAGGAACAAGAAGCCAAGCTCCTAGGCTCTTCTTGAGACAGCCGAGCAGAGACAGTCTACCCAGAGTGCCTTGGCCAGGCCAAGTTTTTCTTCTAAACTTGGTGTGGCTCAGTGCTGTCTTCCAGGGAGTCATCTGCATTCCCTGTGATCAGAGTTCAAGTCCAAGAGTCAGCCACCTTGGGACCCAGAAGGAAGGAGACACTGAAGCCTGTAGCACACCCATCTACAGTCGTATGCTTTAAGGATAAGCTGCCACTATGGATCTAGGGCTCGAAGGTCAACACACATTCGAATTGCTTCCTGGAATTCTGGCATTTTTCTTTTAGAATAATGGGGGAGTGTGTGTTAAATGTGAGGCGGAGGCAGAAGAAAAATACTACCGTTCAGCCCCTCCCCAGATGGGCCAAGAAGAGCATGCCTGCTGTCCTTGTTCAACTGTTGGAGCTGAGCCTGTGCCTGGGGTAAGATGACAGAAAGCAAGTAAGAGAGAGGGGAGGGGGAGAGGGAGACAGAAAAACTGAAAGGAAGGAAGGAGGGAGGAGGAAGGGAGGGAGTGAGTGAGGGAAGAAGGGAAAGAGGAAGGGAATCTTAGAGGCTGCATCTTCCAAATTTCTTGATTCCCAAGATTTGTCTCAAGATCACCATCTCTTGCCTTTAGAATGCTGTGTTCTACTACAAGGTTTTCATGTTTGTTTGCTGGTTTTACACAAGTGTGAAAACAAGTGATGCCTAACCATTAGCTGTCAATAACTGGCTCCCAATACCCAATTCCAGAAAAGAGTCCCGAATCAAGCACTCTGGAATGCCTTTCTTGGTGCCCTAGAAAAAGTCTGTTTTAAGACTGTTTTAAGACCAGTTTTAAGATGAAGAACACTCTAAAGATCATTCTAGTCTTTCCCTCTCATCATAAAGATAGGAACACTTGAGGCTAGGGGGGGGGGGCAGGGCAGGCCTCTCTTGAGATTTCCATGTCACTTCCAACTAAAGGGACTGTCATATCATCAGCCCCCATGTCAGCTTCATCTGAGCTCAGACCCCCATCAGAATACAGGGCCTGCAGTATAGCCCTTTGGCCACCATGAAAGGCACTTCTGGATATTTCACAGAAGCATACCCATATGGGAATTTGTCCATGTGGGAAATTTATAGCCCGTGGTCCTGGCTTGGGATCTGGATTGGGCCTGTGCTGGGACATAAGCTTGGAGTTTCACACTTTGGGATGGCTCATGGGCTGTGCTGGAAGCACAAGGATACCAAGGCACCATCTCATAACCAGGCTATGAGTGGGCATCCCCTACCCCTGCAGGCCTGAGCTCACATGTCCAGAAAACACAACCCAGAGACATTTTCAAAACCACAGGCAAATAAAACCCTGCAAGCCTGGCCAGACAGGTGCCAAGCTTCTGCTGCCTTTGTGGGCACATCTCCTGTCAATGGCAAACCCTGGGGTTGGAGCATGTACCAGCTCCAAAGCCAGACCTAGGGACCAGCAAACTGCCACCCCGAGACCTGTGACACTGTGGACAGGCTGCTCTGAAGGCAACGGAGACTCTAACGGAGTAGTAAGCATCATCTGAAGCTAGGCTCCCTGTGTTCAGATCCTGCCTCTGTCACTGACTGCCTGGCTGCTCTGGGGTATGTTACTTATTCTGTGGGCACCTCAGTTTCCTCAAAAGCAAAATGGAGCTAATTGTAGAATTTTTGAAAGGCCAAAATGAGTGTGATGGTCAGGTTTATGTGTCACCTGGTGTAGGCTCTAGCCCCTAGTGACTCCATCAAACACCAGTCTAGTTCTACAACCAGTGGACTTGAAGTAAAGATGACCAATCCGGGATGATGTGGGTGAGCCTCACACAATCAGCTCAGAGCCTCAAAGAGCAGACTACGGTTTCCCAGAGAAGAGGAAATTCTACCCCTAGGACTGCAGTGTCAACTCCCACTTGAATCTCCAGTCTGCTGGCCTGCCCTGCACATTTCAGCTGTCTGCCCCACAATTGCACAAGCCAATTCCATCACATATATATGTTCAGTTGACCCTTGAACAGGTTGGAACTGCACTGTCCACTTACACGTGGAGTTTGTTCCACTTCTGCCACCCCCTGAGACAGCAAGGCCAAACCTTCTTCTTTCTTCTCCTTCTTATCCTACTCAATG
Source organism: Ateles fusciceps (assembly GCA_036589455.1). NCBI lineage: Eukaryota > Metazoa > Chordata > Mammalia > Primates > Atelidae > Ateles > Ateles fusciceps. The sequence goes on along the minus strand of JAZHEH010002107.1, from coordinate 351,639 downwards.
TGAAGATGATGAGAATGAAGACCTTTATTATGATCCACTTCTACTTAATGACTAGTAAATATGTTTTCTCTTGCTTATGATTTTCTTAATGACCTTTTCTTTTCTCTAGCTTACTATACTGTAAGAATGCAATATGTAATACATATAACATACAAAACGTGTTGTTAATTGACTGTTTAAATTATCAGTAAGATGTCCAGTCCACATTAGGCTATTAGTAGGTAAGTATGGGAGGCGGTCAAAAGTTATACATGGATTTTTTGACTGCACAGGGATTGGCACCTCTAGCCCATGTGTTGTTCACAGCTCAACTCTATATATTTCCTGTTGGCTCAGTTCTCTGCAGAACCCTGCCTGATGCAGTAAGCAAGTGTAAAGTGCTTTGGATAGCATCAGGCACCTAAGTAAGCACTACACAAGTGACCATCGAATAAACTAGCAGCCTGGGGAGGGCAGGGAGTTAGGAAAGGGTGACAGTGCTCCCACTCTCCACTTATCCCCAAGGGTGCTCATGTATCCAGAGAGTTCTCTGCTTAGGTATGGGGTGAGAAGAACTTCCTGAATCTTGGGAAATGGTTTCCAATCCAAATCTGACCAACAGAAGACTACAAATAAGTGACCCACAGGGCCCCCTCATCTCTCAGTTGAATATGCCACCAAATCCCCTGGTGAGCTTGTTCGAGTGCATATTCTGAGTTGATAGGTCAGGGGAGGAGCCCGAGATTCTGCGATTCTGACAAGCTCACAGGGAATGCTGACATAACTGGTCCCTGGACCACCAGTTTAGTAGCAAGATCCTAGATGAGGCCCCTGCTGAGGGATGCCTAGGCCTCATTCAATCCTCCTGAGCTACACCGGGATCTCACTACCAACTAAGGCAGCCTGTTTGTGCCTTGGTCTGCATCCTCCCAGCCCACCCCAGCCAACAACCTTACAGCTGCCTTTAATAACTGAATAGTTTTGTAGATGACCTTGGGCTGCAAGACCTTTTACTTCTCTGGGCCTTCATTTTTACCTTTGTAAAATGAGGGGGTCAAATTAGACCTGTGGATTAGAGCACTCTTTGGAGCTCTGCTTCTGCCCAGATACTCTGTGAATCAATTTCATAGCACTTGAAATAGAGTTGGGAAACACTGTTCACTTTATCTTCTTCCTCAAAATTCAAATCATGTATTACGTAATAAAGGCTCTCAAAAGACCTACCAGAAAGAGAACTACTTAGTGCTCTTTAGCCCTAAAGCTCCCAAATTATTTCTGACCTCTGAATCTTTTTTCTTGAAACAGTTATTCACATCTGGCAAAACTCATGTTCCATATAACACATTTCTGGAAATATTGATCTCGATGGACTTTAAAAGGCCTTCCAGAACCAACAGGTTTATTAATTTCCACAAGATTCATAAACGTGGATGGCTCTTAATTGTCATCCATTCACTGGGATGTTGAGGGATGCTATGGCTCACAGACTGGATTCTGGCTGAGTGCAAATAGCCACAATACCCTTGCCAGTAGCCCAGGGACTCTGGTGTAGCCACCATTTGAATGTCTGAATTTGACAGTCTGACGGCAGGTGAGCTATGCAGTGATTCCTCGCAGTACTGCACACAGAGTAGAGAGTGTAGGCGAACTGCAGGCTGCTGTACACCAAGAAAGGTTTGCAGCAGAAGATCTGGGTTATTTGAAGATTGTAGACATTTTAAAGAGAAGAAAAAAGTTATGGAACTTCTACCCAGAAAAATACAATGAAGGGCACCTGCACACATGCATACGTATGCATATACAATATTCTGCACTCAAATCCAAGGATCTCGTAGATAAATTGAAGCCTCCCTGGGCTTCCTAGGAGAGGGTGTCTGAGCTTGACTAAGAATCCCTGGAATGGTCTTATCCCTGGTAAGCCCCACTCCTGGGTGGGGCTTACCTCTGACCCCCTCTGATTGCCAAAAATGTCTGGAGACTTCCTACTTGTCTAGTGGAAGCAAGGGCAGGAGTGAAAGGTGGGCTCATTCCCTCCCTGCCCTTCAGAGCTCCCATTCTCACAGGGCCATGAGACAGGCACTGGTTTTCTCCAGACCTGCCTAAATTCAGAAGACAAAAGCAATTATAGGAGTGCAGTGAGCAAGAAGGCAAGTTTGGAGCTCTGCAGAGGGGTTGAGAATGGTCGGTATTAACCACAAAGATAGCTTCTTCGAGGTGGGACTTTGAATTGAGATTTGAAGAATGTGGGTTGTGGCTTGGGGGGATCTAAGACCAGTTGTTCCTTGCAGAGACGGGCTAAAGGTTGGAGATGGGAAAGTAGGTGCATTTGAAAGAGTGGAGGAGGCAGTAAGAAGGCAAGGCAAGTGTGGGTCAAGTGAAGGGTAAGTGTGAACTCACAGCAATTCAGGTGCGATTAGCAAACGAGCTCTCCTTTCAACAAACTGCCCCAGGTTCTCCTCTATGCAAAGCTTGCAGGCAGGGAGAGCAGACACAGCTCACTCAGCCAACTCAATAGCTCTGGAATTCCCCACCCCCCACCTAGCAGCTGTCCCGTGCCTTCCCCACCAGCCTCGTCCAGCCTCAGCCCCTCCCTTACTCTTCCAGCAACAGGCTGAGCTCCAGCTTTGCGGAGAAGAGACTTTCAGTGTCCTCCCCCACCTTGAAATGCCCACACACCTCCTTTCTTTATTTGTTCTTCCGCTTCACTTCCTCTGTGGAAGGCTGACCTATTCCTCTGGGTCCTGGACCCCATTCTGCCTTATTTCCTCCAGGACTTCACTTCATCTAGAAAGAGAGCTCTGCTCGGGCTGCCTCCACTTTCCATGTACCCTCAAACCACCCCAACCCTGCTTCCAACGCCGAAGCATCCAGCAATCTTTGGTGCATTCCCTTCTCTTCTCCACCCTGTAACAATACCTGCCCCACAAAAACAATGGTCCACACTCCTTTCTCCTGAGTAACCTATCTATGCTTCAGATATCAGCAAAACCATCACAACTTAAAGGAACCCTCCCTCCAGATTACTTAGGGTTCCTGTGATTGATCTCCTGCACTCCTGCTGCACTGGGCACAGTCCTGTATGGTACACATTATACCAGATTTATAAATACTCTGTGTTTATCTCCCAATCAGACTGCAAACAGTGAGGGTAGGCATATGCCTACTCTCTTAGCCTGCACTCCTCAGAGAGTAGAACTGGAGACAAAGGCTTATGTGTGAATATTTTGGGAGGAAAATAACCCCAGAAAGCAGAAGTGAGAGGCAGAGGAGCAAAGCATAGGAGAAAAAGTCAATATAAGAATGTGTTTATCAAGTTGCCCTCCATGAAAGGCAACTGGCTGCTTGAATTTCCAGGGCTACCTAAGAAACCATATGAAATGCATCTTGGGATCATCCATGGGGGAAGAAAAAAGAGAGACAGTCATCTTATGGGATGTAAAAGCCCCCAAATGCCAGGGTACACACATGTGGGTGCTGTGAGAGTTCCCATGCTGGCATCAGAGATGCCCAAGGGAAGGAGAGGAGAAGCAGGCATTTCAAGGCACTGGCAGGTTGCATTGGCATGGAGGTGGTCAGAATCTTCACAGAACCAGTTGTCACAGCAGTGGCAGAACTAAGAGTCAAGTGAGGCTAAGAGGACTTAAAGTGGGACATAAAAAGCGTTTAATACAGGCCATCCCTCATACCACTCAGGTTTTCTCGTACCCTCCATTATACTCAGCTCCATGTTACAAAATGGAGACTCCGTGTTTCAGGAAACAAAATGCTCTCACTTCTTCCTTGAGACGTGTAAGGTCCCGGATCAGTCTGTCTCAGAGGCCTCTTCAATGTGGTGGCCAACTGCAATTTTTGCAAAGACTTAATGCAAGAGGGCTAATGAATAAATTGATGGTCTCTGGTGCCACAGATACCAGCCTGGAGGCAATAAGGGAGAGTGGAGCAGGTCTTGAGGAGGAAAAGCATTGTATTGTAAGACATTTGCATCAGGTGACATCATTACAGGGTCTCCACATAAGAACAGGCTGCTTTTCTCTGGCAAAAAGAAAAGGGCTGCCAAACATGGAGGCTTCTGGAAAATATGGGAGTTCAAGTTTTCACACTTATCTATCAAAATATTTACATCCAAGGTATCAAGGTCCCACTGTTTTTCTGTCAGGACCTAGATATAGAAAACTATCGAGGCTGCCATTTAATCTTCTTTGTGGTATGCTAATCTTACAATTTGGTGTTGGGTCTGATTTTCAGCATGGTCTTCCCTGCCACGGCAGAAGATAAGGATCCCTTTATACACATCCATAGAGGCCCTCTAGCTTTCACAGAGTGTTTTAAATTAATGGTTGGCTGACCCAAGCCTGTCATTTTCTTTATTGCAAACTTCCCAAAGTAACAAAAGCCAACCAACCCTCAAATCTTTACAGTTACCATTGTCCCCGTGCTAGTCAAGGGTCACAATTACCACATAACTACATGTTTCACAGGTGAAAACAAATAACTGTGATGCTACTGCATGCCAGGGCTCATCACAGACCCCTCTTTCACCGGAAATGGGGCCCTTATTCTCATCTTACTGGTAAGAGATCCAGTTCTATAATTCCATTCTTAGGATTTGTAAAACCCTTCCTACTAGCAATTATCTGGTTCCCTGGAAAGCAGAGCCTAAGACATCAGCTTATATGTGAGTACATTTATTGGAAAACGTGATCCCAGAGGACAGGAGTAAGGGACGAGACGTAAAATAGGAAAGGAAGAAGAGCCAAAACAAGGATATTATACTTAATTGCCCACCATAATTTGTGACTGATTGCTTGATGGCATATAACCCCCTGAAAAGCCAAATGAATGTGTCTCAGAACTGGGGGAAAATAAGGGAATGAGTTATCCATCACCTCCTTTCCTCATTGACCAAAGTTTCACTCCATAGAATCCCAACTCACCTCTGTGTACACATGCAAAGCAAGTTAGCCTGGCATTGTATGCCAGTGTCAAAAAAGAAGGTCAGGGTAGAGGTATGGGGTGTAAGCCTGAAGTGACGTGCTATCAAGCTGTACCTGCATGAAGTTTGTTGGAGACCACACAGAAAGAACTGGGTGCTTCAGAGGTGGCAGGAATAAGAGACAGGCAAAACTAAGCAGATGTCATATGATACATAAGAGGTTTCTGGTAGACCTTCCTTTTTTTGTATAGATCTTTCTTCTGCAATTAGTGTGGTGCTGGAGGAAGGTGCTCAGAAGACACTTAGGAGAGAATGTATGAGTGTCCATTCTTTCTCACATTGGAGGCTGGATCTGGGAGTCACAGACAGGGCTGGGAAAGAAGTTGAACAACCTCACTTTAAGATTCCTTCCAGGCCCAGAAGCCTGGTGGTAAAGAAGTCCCAAGGCCACAAGATAATACAGGCAATTGGCCCAAAGGCTCCTGCTTCCTTCCAGGGTAGGGAGGTCACCATTTTCCATGCTGAGGCACAATGGACCATTAGGAAGAAGTGGGAATCCTTTAAGAGAGATCAAAGGAGAGAGGCCTCTGAGGAGAAAAGAGGCAGGGTGAGTCCTAGGAGGTGGGAAGAGGATCCAAACATAAAAGCATCCACTTAAAATCCTGTGTGCTCCCATCTGCAGCTGGAGCTTTGGGGGGAAGTGGGATGGAGGGCTTTTCGGGGGACAGTGAGTGGAAACTGAGGAGTAGGAAGGAGCACTGGTTTCCTCTCCTGGTGTTTTTGGCAATGGATGAGCTACTTGCATCTGAGCCCATGGCCTCAAGCAAATGGATGTAGGTCCACAGGCAGGATGCCTTTGATTTGCTCCATCCCACAGCCCCTGGAAACCACAACTGAAAATCAATAATCACTAATAAATCACTAAGTAATGTTACACTGGCAGAATGGCCATTTCATTAGCAGGAACAAGCTTTGAGCGGACAGCAGGAGGAGTTGGCATGGAGTTTGACAGGGGACAGCTAGTTCTGGCTTCCGTCAAGAGTAGGAAATGGTCTGCTTGCTGTTTACCCTGCTACAGAAAAGGTGGCCCCTGGTGTTCTCAGCTGCTTAGGGTCACAGAAGCTTCTCAAGGCTTCTGCTCTGATTTTCCCAGCCTCTGCTAAGGGTTGCAGAAGCTTCTTGAGTCTTCTGCTCTGATTCTCTAGCGTCACCAGGCCTGTGGAGTGGCATGGCAGAGTGGAGCCTGTAAGGTGGCACACTGCCACATTCACTCTTCAAGAATATGAAGCCAGTATGGGACTGCGATTTCACAGATAGGCCAGGGCAACGACATGGGCAATGATGAGTGCTGGGAAGGATGGCTTCTGTGGGGGCAAGGCTGTAGACAGGGAGGAAGTTGAGCACTGCATGGCTACCTGTCAGAAGCTTCTAGATGCCCACTGCAAGGGTCAGTGTGACACCATGTCTACCTTCCTTGGACCTCCACAGTTCTAAAGCCAGGCGCCACAGCCCTCCTAGCCAGCCAGTCATCTGCCACTAGGTCCAGGGGATTTTATTACTAAAGCCGTTTGTTTTGCCACTGATGCAACGTGACACCAGCCTGTGTGATCCAGCTCTGGGCATCACGTTTCCAGCACACAGCAATGAGATAGAAATTTGGCCCCTGCAAAAGGCATCGATTTTGCCGTATTCTGTGAATCTCCTTTCTCTGAACAGCAGGGACATTTCAGTCCCTTGTAAGGCATACACTCTCTTCCTCCTGGCAACTGCCTAGTACCGTAATTCCCCATATAGTACCACCTTGGAAGCGCCTTGAGCAGTGTCACAGGGGCAAGAGGGGCCTACGTCCCAGTTCCTGAGGTATTAAGGGAGTAATGAAGTACCCAGACAGAATGCACTCAGGGGGCAAAGCATCTCTAGCCTCACCTGCTTTTGAGTTCAGGAGAAAGGGCCTGGGAGATACACACCCTAGCTTATAGAGAAAAGTAGCAAGCCACATCCTTGCCTTTGTCCTTTGGTTTTGTTACACTAATTTCACTGAGTGGCATCTACACTCAGTCCTTAAGGGAGCAGCGTTTCCCTGCTGGCAGATACGCTATGGGGCTGCAAGGCAGGGTGTTGCAGGTATAGCTACAGCTCCAACACAACTGGCGACCACCCCGCAGCCCAGGACTGGTCTCCTGGTTACCAGGGCGGATGAGGAGAGCTCCCTAGAAAATGCTAGAAATAGGAGATCAAAAGCTTGTGATAGAGCCAGAAACTCAAGCCCAGAAAGGGAAAGGAGCTTGTCCCAGGTCCCATAGTGGGCCACTTGCAGGATGCAGCCAAGAACCCAGGACCTTGTTCATGGGTCTGCCACCACTTGACACAGGGCATCACTAGCTTTTCAGGGGCCTACCCTCTCCCCCACATGCACGTTTTTATTTGTAGCTACATACCTGTTGCTTGTTGGTGCACTGAAGTCATTTCAGGTACAGGACAGGAGCACTTCACTGGAGAACTGGAGGGCCCCTTAGGATTTATTTTGCCCAGTGCTGTCGCTCAGCAGATAAGCATGTTTTGCACTCAGCAAGCATTTTGCAGCAGCAGCAGCAGCAGATTCTAGGATACCTAGTTAGACCCTGGCTATATCTGAAAAATAGCTAACATCTGAAAGAATGTTAACTGACTGAATCCTCATACCAACCTATGACGTAAGTGCCACTGCTAGCCCCAGTTTACAGATAAGGAAACCGAAGCACAAAGTGGGTAAGTAAGCTGCTCAAGGTCACATAGCTGGTTAAGAGCCAAAGCCTGGATTCAAAGCAGGCTGGTTCCTGATTGCTTGCCTTTACACTACCCTATGTTAGATCTCACAGAATTGGTGTGATGATCCAATCAATGAGTTAATAAGTCAGGTGTCGGCAGCTGCTGCTAAGGCCCTTACAGCTCTCAGCTGTGGTATATACGTTGTCTCTAATGATGAATGTGAGAGAGTTTGTCCTTGCCTCTTCTCTCCCCCAAGAGTATACAGCCTAAGTCCAATGCTCTGCACACAGTAGGTATTCAGAAAAGGCTCCTTTATGCATTTGATATCACAGAAACAGGCATTTATGTATTGCACACTAGCTCTGTGCCCAATCCCACTCTGCAAAGACGTGCTAAAAATCAGAGCTTATGCCTAAAATCAAGTCATTCATAGTCTACTGAAAAAATGGGTAAATAACAGTTACAGGCCAAGGTGGTAACAGATGCTTGAGGTGCTTTTCACAAATGGGGCAGCCCCGTTTCCTGGACCTCAGAGAGGAGGGAAGCCAAGCGGGCCTCACAAACAAGGACTTAAGGCTTCAGCTGAGGCTTAATGGCTTCAGAGGAGTACCCAAGTGACGGGGAAAGGAGGGCCTCCTGCTGCCTGAAGGGAACAACGTGTACACAGCATGGAGGTGTGAAAGAACAGTGTTTTTCAGAACAATGACTTGTTTGCTCTGTCCACCACATGAGTTATCTTTGTAGAGGCTGGGGGGGCAAACCCAGAGGACAGAGCATCAAGCCAAAGAGGATTATCCTCAAGCTTTAAAATCAAATGGAATTTGTGCTGCTAGGTTTCAGACTTTCCCAGGACCCATGACTCCTTTCCCTTCCAATTCCTCCTTCTTGGAATGGGAATGTCTGTCTTATGCCTGTTCCACCATGACATTTTGGAAGCAGAGAACTTGTTGCCTGGTTTCACAGGTACACAGATGGAGAGGAACATTGCTCCAGGATGAATTATACCCTCAGTCTCACCTGTATCTAATGTAAATGACATTTAGATAAGATTATGGACTGAGAGTTGGTGCTGGAATGGGCTAAGGTTTTCGGGACTGTGGAGATGGAGTGACAGTCTGTTACTGCCTGAATTGTGTCCTCCCACCAAATTTGTATGTTGAAGTCTCAACCTCCAGTATCTCAAAATGTGACCTTATCTGGAAATAGGGTCATTGCAGATGAAATTAGTTAAGATGAGGTTATCTTGGAGTAGGGTGGGGCCCTAATTCAATATGACTGATGTTCTTTATGAAAGAGAAGTTTGGACATAGAGGTATGCGTTGAAGGAAGACAATGTGAAGAGACACAAGGAGAAGATGGCCGTCGAAAGCCAAGGAGAAAGGCCTAAGACAGATCCTTCCCTCACAGCTCTCAAAAGAAACCAACCCTGCTGACACACCTTGATTTCAGACTTCCGGCCTCTAGAACTGTGAGGCAAGAAACGTCTGTTGTTTAAGTCCCCGAGGTTGCGGTACTTTGCTACGGCAGCCCTAACAAACTATAACAGATTTTGGTATTTTGGAGAAGGGTCAGATCTGGTAGACCATATATCCGAAGCAAAGGAGGTGGACTTAGCCCTCAGGGTTAGAGGGAGCCAAGGAAATAGTTTAAGCAAGGAAGGATCTGTATTTGGGAAATTTACCCTAGTGGATGTGAGGAGGATGTATTGGAGAGGACAAGATTGGAGGAAAGGAGACTAGTTAGGACATGGTTGCTGTACTCTAGATGATAATAATAATAAGCAGCAGCAGTAGTAGTTGCAGTATACTTACGTTTACAACAACTAATGTGAAGTGATTGCTTATGCTGTGCTAGGTAATTTACATGGATTAATTAATGATTGCAACAACCTGATGAGGTGGGCACTATTGTTATCTCCCATTTTACAAACCAGGAAACTTGCCCCAGGCCACGCAGTAAGTGCTGGGTGCCCGGATTTGGACCAGGCGGTCTTAACACCTGCGGTGCAATGGTATGTTGGTAAATGTTCAACAATCAGCCCTGATTTGTAGCTTTTGCCCATTTTGGTGGTGTGCCTACCCCCACCATTGCCAATTTCAGGCTACCAATGTGTCATCAACAGGTTGACAAGATTTCTGAAAATGTAACCGTCCTTTCTCACAAGGTGATGCAATCCAACTAGCAAAGCACCAGGCACAGAGCTAGCCATGTGCAAAGGGCATGTTACTTCCCTCCTCCCTGCTGAGCTTTATGTTAATAGGATACTCTTGAGGCCACTCAGTTCCAGACTGCCTAGGACATCCAAATTTTGGTTCCACAGTGAGTAACCGTGATCTCAGAAAAATTGCTTAACCTCTCTGAGCCTCAGTTTGCTTAGCCCTGAAATTTGTTTTTGCAAGGCTTCATGGAGCTCACAGATGTGAGGCACAGGGCCTGCTTTTATTGTTTATATGATTGTGTTTTCCAAACCCAGGTCACCTGGAGCACATTGTCTGGTTTTCTCCAGATGTCCTGGAGGGTGTGCCTGCCTGACGGGGGTCCTAGCTGGTTTCCTGGCATTAGGTCATATTAAGCTTTTGAATGGTTGTGGTGATGGTGCAGCAGCAGCCTAGATGGTTGCTAGGACAGCCACACTCCAGAGTTGTGTTAGAGTTGTGTTGTTTTGGTTTCTTAAGTCACAAAAATTACAAATGGTCTGAAGGGTCGTAGAACATCGGATAGATCCTCTTCCCATGTGGGGCCTGAGTTGTGCCTCTTCTGTTGGAAAATAATGTCATTGCATGAAGAGTAATAATTAGCATGCCATCTGCATACTTTTTTCTATATAAGAGCTTTGACAATGTCTTTCAGTCCTATGCATGGTGCAAACGGGAAACTGGCCACCACCTGGATTTACGTTAATTCTGTAAATTGTTTATCCATCTCTGTTTAAATGACCACTTCCCATCCTTATCTAGGCTTTGGTAGCATTACCTATGGCATTTTGGAAACAACATTCACGGTGGTAAGAAGCTATGGAGGGAGAATTGACTTGTAGCCGAGGTTTTCTGGCTTCATGGTGAAATCAATGCAAGGCATTCTACAGGCCGTTAATTAACTGCTTGCTTGCTAATGAGGGCTTTTTTTTCCTTAAAGGTTCCTATATTTTAAATCAATGAAGTCACCAGGAAATTACAATCAATATTTTAACAATTTCCCATTTGTTTCTATTGTGTTTCTTCAACACCCCAAAGAATATTAAAATTGTTTAAGAACACTACAAAAATAAATAAGTCAACTGGTTTCCCAGTGGCTCTCCTCTGCCCCACCGGGGTAAAAATTCCAATGTGTCCTCTGTGAGTGCCCCAATCTGGATCCTCACCTGGCACAGACTCATCCTTTTTTGCCAGACATATCAAGCGCTTGCAGAGTGTACCATAGCACAAGGTGTTTGAACGTACTTGCAAGACCTGAGCTTTTGTCCGAATACTTTTCATTTGTGCCTCTTGTCTTTTAGGGTCTGTAGGATAAGAATCACAACAGCATCCTCTTCTCTGTGGGCCAATGACTGATGCAGTAGACACCTTGACAAGGGTGGTCCTGTCCATGAGAGAACCAAAACCCTGACTACATACCAATAAGGCCGGTACTACTATGACTCCATTTTGCAAATGAGACCTGTGAAGCTCAAGAGGTTGTACAGCTGGGAGCCAGCAGAACCTGGGTGTACACCAGTGCCTTCTGCCTTCCAGATCAAGTTCCCTGCACTTCCTCTGCATGGGGTAGTCACCACCCTGGGCCTCCCCAAGGGCACTTGTCCATCCTCATTCCTGTGTTTCTGTTGGTTGTGGCCTCCAGCATGCTGTTGTCAAAGAACTCAGGTTCCCTGGGGTTAGGACTCTATGCAGATGAGGAGCCCACAAGCCCTGAGCCAATGCCCCCACGAGCCTGGAGCTCAAGAGCCTGGGGGGTGGGGGTCTCTGGCTTTGCTGAGGGACTGGGGTCTCTGGCTTTGCTGAGGGCATCTGTCTGGCTGAGTGAGGCATGGCTGCAGGGGTCTGGGAGCCAAGGCAGCAGGTGGAGGTGGTAGCCTCCAGTTGGGCACAGCCAATGGCCTCTGAGCATCAGAGGTGAAGTTGGGGGGTGCCAGAAGGTGCTGGCCACATCCATCACCTCACTTCCTATCTCTGGATCCATATTCTGCCATCCAGAGGTGTACCCTGAATACCCCCACCCCACACACACACACTGCAGCTGAGGATTAGCCATGAGTTTATCAGGGAGGCTTTGGGGAAACCCCAAAAGGCACTGTTAAACTGTGGAACAAGGCAGAGCTGAGGACAAAGGCATATGGTGTCAGAAAAGGACAGCTAGGGCTGAGGATGGCCAAGGGAGGGAGGGGCACCTGTACTGTGATGGGACTCAGGACGAGCTACACTGAGGAGGAGGCCTTTGAGATGAGCCTTGAAGGGCAGGCAGGATTTTTTTTTTAATAGAAATGAGATCTCACTCTCTTGCCCAGGCTGGACTCAAACTCCTGGGCTCAAACGATGCTCTCTCCTTGGCCTCCCAAAGTGCTGGGATTACAGGTGTGATCCACTGTGCTCAGCCTAGGGAAGATTTTGACAGGAGCACTGGCATGGGAAATATATGAGCAAAGGGGCAGAAGTGGGAAGAACCAGGAATTGTTAGGTGTCCAGTAAGCAGTCCAGCCAGGCTGGAGGCCCAGGAGCATGTGTGAAAGCACCAAAAGAATCCAGAAGTAAATAGAAACTTGTGTTCACTATGGAGGGCCTTGCATATCAAGCTGAGATGTTGGGATTTAGCGCTGTCAGCCATAGGAAGCCCCAGGAGGCTTTTGAGCATGAGAGTAATGAGAAATAGAGCCACTGGATGTGTGTTTCCTCTTTCCAGTCAGCATGTATGTTCTCTATGGACCCCTACCTGCGCAGGCCACGCCCAGAATTCCAGAGGCTGCCCAGTTAAGCCCCAGCATTTGTCAAATGAACTTGGGAAAACTTGGCATCTGTTTACAGGAATATGACTATAAATGACAGGTGGCTGGTGATTATATTTTTCAAATCCACTGAGCTCCAGGTTTGGGTCAGACCAAAGGCAGGGCTCATATTAGCCTCAGCATGGTATCTCTGGACCCCAGTAGCTTAAGTCCAGCTTTTTGTTTAGCAACCACTCAGCAAAAGGACCAGGAGTTCCCCTAGGAGAAGGACAGCTCCTTGAGACCCCATGGTATTCTTTTCCTTGCCTGGACCCACAGGCCAGGACGGCACACACTAAACATGGATAGTCACATAGCAAGTGGAAATGGCCCAAGCTTTGAGGCCCAATTGCTTTACTGCTCTACCACTCTTGGGCTGTGTGCCCCGGGACACATGCCTCCACCTCTCTGAGTGCCTGATTTCCTCATCTGGAATACGGAGATGATGATCAACACCTCATTGGGGGCACAGGTTGTGCAGGTAAAGCACAGGCTAAGCCTACGTTAATGGAGGAAGATGTGCTGCTGAGCTCCAGACTTGGTCTTGCATTTTGGGTGACAAAAGGGCCCTGGCTCTCAGAGCCAGTCTACTCAGTGAGGAGAAAGCCTTCACCCAGCCTCTGTCTCTGGCCTCCTCTATCATTTGTCCATCAACCTTGGGATACCCTAGGTGACAACCACAAGGAAACCTCTTTCCACCAGTAACTGCAGGAATCACTGTGTACCTCTGTGGCCACCTGTAAGACTGCCACCAATCATGTGGGCTACAGTGCCCCTTGGTGACATGACCCGAGGCTGGTTTTGTGTCACTAACACAAAGCTCTTTGCCTGCCCTCCAGCCTTCTTAACCTTTGTTTAGGTCATGAACTACCTGCAAATGTAATGACATCCATGGGCCCCTTTCCCAGTGGGTGTGTATAGTTCAGTGGCCCCCAGAGTTTCCTGAAAAGTTCCAGGAAAGCAGAATCTACTAACATTCATTGAATAGATACTCCATGCCAGGCATCGTGCTGGGAGCTGGGAAGACAGCAGTGAACAAAACAGGCGCTGCCCTCTTGGGATCTAACCTATAGAGGAGGTCAGGTAGTGGTAAGCGCTAAAGAGAAAACAAAGCTGGGAAGGGGAGAGGAAGTGCCAGAGATGGGCGTGGGGCTTTGAAAAGTTACATAGGGTGGCCAGGTGACATTTGTGTCAAATCTAAAGGAAATGAGGGAGCCAGCCCATAGATATCTGGGGGAAGTGAATTCCAGCCTAAGGGAACAGCTAAACCAAAGATCTTAAGTAAAGCAGGAATGTATCTATGTGTTGAGGACGAGTTGGGAGGTCTGTGTGGCTGGAGCAGAGTGAGTGGAGGGAAGATGATGTCGTCGAGATAGGGGAGGGACCTGCCCTGAAGGACCCCAGAGGCCACTAGAAGCACTTCAGTTCTACTTCGAGTGCAATGAGGAGTCACCGTGGGGTTTGGCATAGAGATTGGGAATAGACTGCAAGGAGAGGGTTGAAGGGAGGGAGGAATGAGGGCAGTCTGTGTGGCAGCCACTGGAGTAATTCTGGGGGGAAAGGCTGGTGGCTGGCACCCGGGGGGGAAGCAATGGATGAGCAGAAAAGACTGACATCGTGGATACGTTTTGGTGATGCAGAGGACAGAACTGTCTGCTGGACTGGCTGTGGGGTGTAAGCAAGAGAGAAGAATCGGAGAATTCCAGGGCCTTCAACCTGGGCAACATGAAGGATGGAGTAGCCATGAACTGAGGTGGCAGACTATGGGCACGACACATTTGGGGGATGATCAGAAACTCGGTTGAGCAGGTTATGTGGAGTTTGTGATTTCTAGTGGCCATCCAGGTGGTGGTGGCAAGCAGGCAGTTAGCCATCACACAGACGTGCAGCTGGGATATTACAGGCCTCTCAGGATACTCTGGAAGAATGGGCATCACTTGCCCAACTGAGGAAGATGAGAACAAGTGATCCGAGGGTTGAGTGGAGGTGCTGGGAACAGAAATCCACCTTCCATCTCCTTGGCTAGTGCACTTTGAGGTTGCAGATAGAATTTTAAAAGCATCCTGCCAATGCTCTGTGATAGGCATGGCCGTTCTCCATTCAGCTTTGTTTAATCAGATTTCCTTCAACGGATCCCCACACTCTCGCAGTTCTACCCAGCCACTGGCAGCCCTGAGATGACTCTATCTCTCCCAGCAGAGCCTTGAAGGTAAGGTTCAGTCACCAGAGAGCAATAATCTCTTCTGGTTGCTTGCCCTTTCCAGAGCAGACAGGACTGGACCCAGACAAGGTGGATTCTTTCACAAATGCCTTGCCGAACTGTGTACCCCCAGCCTCGCCCCATTGGGCTGGGCGCACCCCGGCAGCGCTGAATCTCTCGGGATTGGGCCTGGACGCTGCTCTTCCTCCAGGTAACTTCGTGAAACGCTAGGAGGCAATCGCCCAGCCTCATTACGCCTACGTAGCCCACGAAGGGATCTCGTTGAGTCTCGGAGGGGGCCCCAGCGCTTTCCGAGGGCCGAGAGCGTGGGCGTGGAGGGGAAGGAGGGGCCGAGTGGGCGGCGGGCCCATCCCTTTATTCGTGGCCTGCGGCTCCGCTGAGCGTGACCAAGATGTGTTGGTGACAGGTTGCTACTCAGAGGTGCGGACAGGAGCTGAGGGCTGCTGCTGTCGGAGCAGACGCGGCGTTCCCAGGCTGTGCTCAGCCTCTGCAGCTGCCATCGCCTGGAGAAGTCCAGGTTAGAAAACGCACTCGGGGAGGGGACCCTGGAGAAGGGGTGCAGCCAAGTACCGGGAGGTGGGAGAGGTGGGAGGGAGTCGCTGGACTCGGCGCCAGGGCAGAGGGTGGATGGGCGCGCTGGCCCGTCCGGCAGTTCCCAAGGAACCTATGTCCCTGCAGAAGCCGCAGGTGTCCGCCTTGGGATAGATAACTGCAGAGGCAGCCAGTCCAGCCCAGCTTGGGCGGGAGCATCGCGTGCCCTGGCCCAGTGGAACTGGAGACTGGCCAGGGAGCCTGGACTCTGGGCTAAGCGCACTGGCGGGCGACACCGACAGCGTCCGCGCAGAGGGTGGGGAACTGGGAAATGGGGAGTGGGGCACTCGGCCAGGATGGTGGCGGGTGCAGTTCACTAACTGCCACCTGAGAGCCCTGGTCCCCGCTATCGCCACAGCGGGTCTGTTTGGCCGTCAGGGCGCGAGCTGATGAGCGGATGCGTGGGCGGAGGGACTGGCGCTACCCACCCCAGCAGCCACCCACTGCAGGTGAGTGCCCCTTCCCGGGCGAAGGGGAGGAGAAGAGCCTGGCCGCTAGCCCTAGGGTCAGGCTCTGGTGAAAACTGGAAGCGGGAGGGGGCTGAATAGGCTACTTTGCGATGAGGTTCCCCGTCACCGTGACACTTCAGAGTCCTCTGGGGATCTGCCATTCTTCTTGCATGCTCTCTTGTTCTCTGGTTCCTCTCTCCTCTCCCCTCTCCTCTCCCTCCCCTCCTCTTCTCTCCTCTCCCCTCCCCTCCCCTTCTCTCCTCTCCTCTCCCCCCCCTCCTCTCCCTTCCTCTCTCCTCCTCTCCCCTCCTCTCCTCTCCCTCCATCCTGTCTCTACCTCTCTATCTCCGCCGGTGTCTTTCTCAGTCTCTGCCTTCTCTGTGTCTCGTACAGTCTCCTGTCTCTCTTGGTCTCTCGCTCCTGAGCGCTCTCTCGCCTTGTTACTGGTGAGCACTGGCTTTCAGCTCTCCGTGCTAGCTCTTCATGTGTCCCGGCCACTGACGTCTCACCAGCTCGCTCTCCCCAGACGCGGAAAGTCCACCTTCGGCGTGTGGGTTTCCCAAGCGCGCTGGGCCCCGCTTGCGGCCCTCAGGGGCGGGCTCTGTCTGCTGGAGGTGCTCCGGTAACCCTGCTGTCGCCTCTTCCCACCAGTGCACCGCCTGGCCGAGCCACCTGACGCCGAGGGCAACGACCAGGCTCCACTGAGTGCGAAGCAACAAAGGTGAGTGCACCGGTGCCCCTTTCGCCCCTCCGATCCCTCCCCAGCCGCCCCTGATTCGAGTCGACTGGAGAAATGAAGCAGCCTCAGGAAAGCCAGACTGCGGCCGCTTTCTCCTCTAAAGACTGGTGGGAGGGCCCGGGGAGGCCCCTTGGGCGGCCGCACTGCTTTGGCTGCCCGCGGCCCCATCCCGGCGTGGAAACCCAGAGTTTCCAGGCTTGAGGCTGGCGGGGTCGCAGGCAGGGCAGCGCGGCTTCCCCTTTAAGGCCGGAGCCGCTCGTCGCCGTGAGTGTGAGGGTGTGTGAGTGTGCGGCGTGCGTGTCTCCTCCTCCCCGAGTGACACAGCAGTGAGAAATGCCTATCAGTAACTTAAACCCCCGAAACTCCACCTTCCGGGCGCGCGGCGCGGAGCCGGGCGGTGGGAATGGAGCGAGCAGATTGAGGCCGCCACTGCAGCGCCGCCAGCATGAACTTGGCCGCGAGCTGAAGCGGCCGGCGGCGGGCGGGCGCGGGGGCACCGGCCGCTAGCCAGGGGGTGATCTGCAACCGGGCTGGGTTACTAGGCGGCCGCCTGAGGCTAGGCTGCCTGCGCCGGCGGCCGCCCGCCCCTCGGACACTGCCCCCGCTGCCGCCGGAGCTCTGCAGCACGGTAAGGCTGAGGGCGGGTGCAGGAGGTCCGACTGTTCTGGGGGGGTCCGGGGTACACTTCTGGCCCCCCAGTTATGGTCCCCATCGCTGAGTATCGGGGTCCCGGGATGCTTCGAGCCGGTAGACCCTAAAGTTTACTCTGAGCACACGGCCCACCTGGCGCTGCGGGCGGCCGCCCCTCTCAGAACGGCCCGGCAGTGCCGGGCGCAGCTCAAAACGCCGGAGACTACGGCCTTTGGCTCAGCGCCCATCTGGCGTCTGAAATCGGGCGAGGGCAGCCACGTACCGGGGAGGAAAGGTAGAGGGCGCAAGCTGCGCGGGCTCATTGGGCTACGCGGGGCTACCGGGAGGCTACCACTCTGTCCCAGCACCCCCGAGCCGCTTGCAGCCTGGGTGTCACCGGCGATGGTGCCTTCACATGCCAGCTCCCAGAGCCCAGGCCAGTAGGCAGTGGCCGCTGGGTGAAGGATTCCCCCACCCCAGCGCTGTTTGCCGCCTCGGAGCGAGAGTGTGGAGTGTGCGCGCCGAACCCGCTGCCCCTGCACTCTTTCCCCCTGCCAACTCCTGGGGAGAGCAGCCCGGAGCTCTCGAAACAGCCCCGACTGGGTTCCTGCGGAGCAGCCCGGGCACCCCCTGCGTCAGAGTCCTTGCTCCACGTTCCCCAGCATCCGCGAGACGACAGAGCTGGGCACCGGGTGCCGGCTGGCGCGGGCGGGAAGCCCCCCGGAGCGCCGCCAAATACTTTTCTCGGCCAGTTGGCTTGGCCAGGCTCCGTCCCAATGCAGTGTGTCCGAAGCCTCCTGGAAAGCTGGAGATGTCGTCTGATTCTGATCCGTGATTAAATTCGGACTGAGCAGACACTAATAGGATTAGCGGGCCAGAAAGCTCGGCCCTGAAGCCATCGGAACCTGGGCAAACACGCGCCTCGGGCTGGGGCATTCACTCCCGCCGTGCTCCTGCAGCTGGGTGCGGCTGACCCGGGCACCCCGAGTGTGGGTGTGTGTGAGCAGGCGGGAGCACAAGGTGGCTGGGGGACGTGGGGAGAAGGGACTCCCTTTGCTGGGGTGGCTTGTCGTTGTTGTTTGGCAGCACGGTGCCCCCCGGGGCGCCGTCCCCCACGGCGAACGTGCTGTTCACGGGTAAGCAAATCGAGGCCGACTCCGGGACATTGTCTGCGAGGGTCAGCGAGCCGAGCTTACTAGAGGCGGCTGCGCTGGAACAAAGGCGCAAAGTCTCCCTGAAGCCGACCAATTTTGAAAGAGTTGGCCGGGAAGAGGGCCTGGGTCTCCACGGGTAGACCCCGGAGGGAACTGTGCGGCCCTCAGCGGCCCTGGCCCGCAGCTGAGGAATTGTGTTCTCCGGTTGCGGTGAGCGGGCGGGCGGCATCGCAGCGGCGAGGCCCAGCTCTTGGCAGGCGTGGGTTGCCGCCCGAGTGCCCACCGGCCGGGCGGGGTCGACCGTGCACTCGCTGGGGCTTCCCGGCCGCCACCGCAGCTCTGGGCCCCTGGAGGCCGCGCAGCTTCTTCCTTCCCTCCCTCCCCACCTCTTCTTGTCTTTATAGATCCCCCCTCCCTCCCCACCACCGCCGCCGCCAACAATCCGCTTTATAAAAAGCCCCTTTTGTTTCCCAGGAGGCTGGAGAGAGGGGAAGGGGAAAGGGACGCAGAGGCAGGGGGCGGGGGCGGCTGTCTCCAAGTGGCTTCGAGCTGCTCCGGACAGGAGGGCAAGTGTAGGCGATGGGGGGAGGGGAGTGTGTTTCAGGGACTCTCTGTGGGAACCCAGGGAGGCGCACGAAGCCCCAGCCCCCGGGCCCTCGCTGCACGCCCAGCCGGTCAGCCCTGGACACCCTAAATCCCGGCGGCCCGGACGGCCCAGCCGACTGCACTGCGAGCGGGAGGGCACGCGCAGAGGCCCTAGGCGGCAAGCGCTCTGCGGGGTGGGCAGACGCGACTCGCCGTTGCGCTCGCCGGGCTCCGGCATAGGGGGCGCCCTTTCCTTGGTTTCGCTTTGCAGCGGGCGCCCCTCGCCGCCGGAGCTCAGGGCAGCTGTCGCGCCCGCCGGAGGCTGAGACGCGGCAGCGGCTGGAGGCTTCGGCCACCCGCGTCTGGCTACACGCCTCATTTCTTCCCGCGCCCTCCCGCCACACCCTCCGCCCCGCCACACACAGGGGCTCAAACTCTCCGAGCGCCCTTTGTTTGGAGGCACGGGGGCAGTGGGGAGCCACCAACTCCGGGGTTCGTGTAGCCTGGGCGGGCAGTGAGGATGAGCGTGCCCCTCTGGACCGCACGCTGGCCTGCTGCTTCTGCACCTAACTCAGGGTCTGGCACTGAGCTGCCAGCTTTAGTTAGATTGACGATTTAGCGGGTCCTTATCCCTCCTACCTGCCCCCCTAAAACTTTCGAGAACCAGGGCTTGGGCTGAGGAATGTCAAATACAATGTTAGAAGTAACCTTTCGCCATTCTATCGGCCTGCTCCGCCCCTGTGCCCCAAAGTGCTCTGTTTCTCTCATGGAGTGTGTTGGGGAAGGGAATACTGAAAAGAAAAAAGTGACAAATAAGGAGAGTGGGCGGGGCCCAAGCTCAGGCTGGTGGGTCTCCCAAGCGAAGTCAGATTCCACCCCCTTTCTGGCCGCCTCCACCTCTCCCACTTCCATTTAATCTGATGTCGACGTTTTATTTGTGCCTTTTCACATATCTTTCCCCTACTCCCCTCCCTTCCCATCTCTAGAGTTTATTAATAAGTGCTGGTCAAACATTTGTTCTCTGGTCTTTGGAGTAGAAGATGAAGCGTTAACACCCCCAACGTGTATGCACACATCCCCAACTGCATCTCAAAGCCACAAGAAAATAATCAAAGCGTAAACCACTGTTTCTGCCTTCTCCTCCCCCCTTTGTGCTTCTCTTCTGGAGCAAGAGCATTGGAAAATAAAGCTGCTGATGTGCGAGATGGAACATATGGTGCCTCCATAAGAGAAGCTGAAATGGCCTTGAACCTGCCGGACAGACCAGCTGTTTGCTGCCAGCCAGAGCAGCTAATCAGCTTCTTCCCCTTAAAGTAACAGCCTTCTTTTCACTTGATCACCGGTTTGCATGTTAAATAGGATATTCTCCAGAAGGGAAAAGTGATGGGTTACCATACTGCTTTGTGCTTGGTGGTTCTCCAATGTCTGCTTCCTGCTCTGGGGGCTGCCCTGCCCTCTCCAGGTGCCTGCGATGTGTGAGTGTTTCTTTCAGTACTGAAGTAAGAATGTTGCTCAAAGTGGAACTTGGGACAGAAAAGGCAGGAAAAAGAAAGAGATAGGACTGAGAGATTTCCAGATGTCTGGAGGAAACCTCTCTGTTTTGTTCAGCTTCGGGGAAAAAAGTAGCAGTCTTTCCCCCTTTCCCCCTTTAAAAATATCACAGAGCTGAAGCTTTTCCATACAATATCTCCTTAAAAATCATCCTCTTCCGGCCGCGACCATTTTCAGTTTTCCTTCAGTACAACGTGTTGGGGGGTGGGGGGTGGGGGAACAGTTTGGTGTTGGAAGAAGAAAGCCTTTAGGAGATACAAGGAAATTCCATGTTAGGAAATCATTAGCAAAGGGTGATCTCGTCTGTTTTCCTGCCACTGACGCTGAGAAGTGACACAGATGTGTGGGTTGAAATAGGAACGTCATTGAATTTTTACACTCTACCAGAAAATACCCTGTTGCTGGTGTGGGGTGGGGGTTACACATTCACTGCATCTTAAGGTAGGAGATTCACTATTGTCAATCCTTTTTACTAAGGAAAGGAATTTTTTTAGCTTAGCCAGCATGCTTAATGTCTTTTCTTTCCTTTTAAATTGCTCATCTAAAGGCATAAAATGCACCTGTTAATGGATGGTCCCTAAGAACTTCAATTACTATCTGGGGTTATGAAAGGGAATAAACTGGTCTTAGGCAAGTGGTTCTTCTGAAAATAGCTGGACTATGCCTCTTCTTTAAAGTAGCCTCAATGTGAAGTAACGCCCCTTTTTAAGATTCTGATTTTTTTCTACAACAGTGCATTGCACAGATCATTAACCTAGGAGCTGGGAAACTTGTGTTCTACAAAGCTCTGCCCACTAATTAGCAGAGTGATCTTGGACAAGTCCATCCTTTTCCTCCAACCCCATGACCTCTGAGGCTGAGTCCCTTCCAGTTTTAAAACACTGGTTTGTGAATGAAATAGTCATTTTCTGGGAAAGTGAAACATCATGTTCAACCTTGTCATCGGGAACCAACTAGACAGATAATAAAATGGGGCTGATATTTGGAAAGGCAGGGATAAGAAGGAAGAATAAAAAAAACTGCAGAAGGCCGATCAAAACAATACAAAAGTGGGAAGTGTTCGCCTTTTTGTGTCTTTTGCAAGTGTGAACTTCTAACCCAGAATCAGAGACAGAGCGATCAGAAATCAACCCGAATGTTCTCTTGTCCAGTACTCCTATTGATAGCAGGCCTCCTAATCATTGGGTTGCTATACAGATAACGTGATCTAAATTCTTTAGACTAGACTGGCATCTTTCCAAAGGACTCATCTAATGTAGAGCAGATCTGCTGCTTTGGAGTTATTTTAGCAAAGGTTTCAAAGACAAAAAGGCCTTCCATCCTCACACAGGTGCACCTCTAGGGTGTGGGTTCTGAACCCACTGTTGAATCTTTCCTTTCTTCCTAATCTAGCTGGTTTGTTTTTTAGATCACATTTTCAACTTTGAGGATACAGCAGCCATGTAAGAGCCTGCCACTGTCCTACTTGATGTTAATATTGATTTTTTAAAGGGGCAGGGGTGAACATTATGAAGAAGGACTCTATCCTCTGAGCTCTTTGGCAATTATCTTGCTGCCATAAATGTTGATACACATATAATGGATGTAACTAAAAAATCTCCTTATCCAAGCAGAAAAGGCCGAGTGTTTGGTGGAGCAGATAGAATGCTTAGAGTGTGAATAGACCGACCCAGATGTCGCTGGGGAGGGAGATAAAATGATGGAGGAACAGGGAGCTGGTTACTATGGATCGGCACAATAAACCAATTTCCCATCATACACCTCTCCACGACGCCACCGAAGGGTAACCTAGGCAGCACCAGTCAACTGTATGGCAGGAAAAAGCATCGCAAGGCTCAGTTGGAACCGGTCTGGTTTTGTAGGCATTAAGTCCTTAAACATCTTCAGTACTTTTAGGAGGGAAATTTTGTAAATCAGAATCAACATGAAGAGATATTGTTGCAAATGCTTATTATTTCTTATTTTTGTTGTGTCATTGTTGTTCTCTGGTCTGTAAAGGTGTCAGAGGAAGAAGAAAAGGCCCCATGGAGCTGTCAGGGCAGTTAGTCAGGGTGTTCCCCATGGAGGTAAGAAACAGTAGCTTGTGTTATAGGATATTTACATGCCAAGATTGCAGGTGCATAGTCCTGTGGGGTCCTGCTCCCCAAATTACAAGCCCAAGGCTGCTGAAGCCGCAAGAGCATTTTCTTCGGAGGAGGGGGACAGAAGCAAAAGAGTTGGGTTCCCTCATTTCTCTGCCCCCAACTCCCCCCCCCACTCTGGTTGCCTTCTTTCTCCCCCTTCACAGAGGCTCCCTGTTTTCCTTCAAACCTCAAGTTTCCTCCTAAAATCTGACATCTTTATAACATGCAAAGCAATCAGATATGAAACAGTTTAAAAATATTCCCCCCAGCTTCAGACTACTCCCTTCCTTCCTTGGCCTGCAAGAGGGTAGGCTTCTTCTGCCCCTGCAAGAGGAGCCCCTCCACACCATGGCAACTCAGTTCTGCCCGGCTGCCCTCTGACCCCGACCCAGCCAGTGCCCCTTTCTGCACTGCCCAGTTGGAGCCTCCCAGCCCCCCCATTTCCTTGGCAGGTGGGCGGGGGAGCTGCCTTACCCTCCCATGTACCCTGCTGCTTGCTCTGCCCAGTAAATACCCAGTAAGTGGATTTTGAAAAATGCCATTTTCTTAAGTCTGAGAATTGTCCCCTGAGGTTCAGAGAAGAATGGAGCAGACCAGGGACTATCATTTTGTTGGAAGACAGCCCGGCAGGCCAGCCATTGATTTTTCCCCTTTTCTTCCACCCGTTCGAGTACCTACACACTAGACCATAGGGACACTGTTCAGCTGATTTTGGAAGAGATCACTGGAGGCCACAGCTAGTTAATGGCATCTGGGTCAAAAGGGCCTGGTGGCCCCAGCTCGTGTCCACCTTTGAGAGGAAAGTGTGGGTTTTTGGAGAGTAAAGACAGGACAAAAACAAGTCTGAACACATTGAGGAATCCCAAGTTCTTGGTCCAATTGTTCCAGTGCCACCCCCTCCCCCATGAGTAGTGCATTTCTATTTTTCCCCTGCATTTCAATCTGAAATTCCACCCTCAGCTTCAGCAGCATGCTGGGACAGAGTGGGGAAGAGGAAGACAGGATCCAGCTCTGCCTTCCTTTCTGTGGCCCTGCTAGTCTGTTGACCATTGCACCTGTACATAGTTAGCACAGGTACACTACCTCACCTGCAAACTCAGATGCTGAAAGATGGAGAATCTTATAGCTAGAAGAGTAAATTCCATGATTTTATAGAAGAGGAAACTGAGGCCCAAAAAAGCATCTGACTTTCCTAAGGGGCCATAGTAAAGGGAGCCCAAAGTTGACAGAACCCTGGTCTCCAGTTCTCAGTCGAGTGTAGCACATCCATTTTGCACCCATGAGTGGGCAGACAGGCTTTCCTTTTGAGGCAGAGCAAATGTGGTAAAAGGAAATGCAGCCAGTGGAGGGAGAGCGTTTGTAACTGTGGTGTAATATAATCTGCCCTGTATCAACGTGAGCTTTGCGCATGTTGTTAGGACAGCAAAAGGGCATATTAGAATCTGAACTCGAAGTCTGGAAGTAGATGGAGAATGGAGATTACAGATTAAGAGTTGAGAAGGGAGCGTGTCTCGTTTTGAGTTGCTGTCAGTGAGTCAGGCAGCCAGCCCCATGGAGGGCTTGGCTGGGTGGGCTCTTTTGGCAATGGTGGGATGTTGTTTGGGTTTGGTGCTTAATGAGATCTCAGTGTTAATATCTGCCTCTGGAAGTTCCAGCACCAGCCTCAGAATTTTAAGTGGGACAGTAGTTTTGGTGCAGTTGCCAATGTCACATGGTTTGCGTGTCTAATTCTGAAAGACTGGCATGCGTTATACTAGTCTTCGGGAGGAGGGCACAGCGTTTCTAAGCCGCTTGTCTGTCAAGGATTAATTTACCCTCTAATTACTACATTTTCTTCGCAGTTTGCTGCACGAACGTGTTGTAACAAAGCTCAAAGAAGTATGCCATTTTATTTCCCTGCCACTCTAAAATTAATTTCCGGAATATGGAGTCAAACCTGACACACTTGGTGTTAAAATAATTGTGCTGACATTCAAGTGAAAGTGAACAATCTGGTTGTTTCTAGTGATCCGCCAGCCATGGGGTAAAGACCATTATCATGTTAGTTGCCATGACAGTCCTCAAAATGAGCCCTGAAAATATCAAGGAGTGTCACTGCACTAATCCCACCGGAGGAGCACTGGACACAAAGGTAATACCCGAGCACATGGCTGGGTGGAGTATGACTGATGCCCTGTGTGGTAGGGCAGCCAGGGAGTCCTTTCTCACTGCTAATAGGGCTGGTGATGAGGTCTTCTCCGACAGCACGAGGTGAAGAGCCTGCTCCTGGGGCCAAACCTGTTCTGTGGGGCTGCGACAATGAAATCACAAAATGAAGTTAATGAGGATTCTCCAGGCCAGCTTTTCTCCCTCCTCCTGCCTGCTCTTCCTGGCCCCCCCACCACCAGCACTCCCTAAGAGTAACAGCCCTTTGGCAGTCCTACAAATCTCGTTTATACCCACCTTCCCAAACAGCAGCAGTAGATCCCAGAGTGGGAGGCCCATTCCCTATTCTGGGTGCTGGAGAAAACTGCATTCTCAGGCCCTGGGTGGGGAGGCCTTAGCAGCATCATTGGTTGACAAGTTTGGGTCCACAGAAGCTGATTTGTGGGATTTGAGAGATGGCCAGGTTAGCCATTTGTGAGTTCTCATCTCCTTGCTCAGACAGTTGTGAAGAGCTCACTCTCTCTCACACACACACACGTACACACACACAAACGCACGCACACACTCATCCTCTCTCAGGAGTAGAACTTTGCCAAGACAGCAAAGGCTAGGTCTGAAGCCCTATTCTGCCTCTGGCTGGGGACAGCCTCATTGGTCTTTTCAGCCATGCCTTTGGCTGCCAGATCCTGAGCAAATCGAGTTTAGGTTCAGTCCCCCCCATCTTTTCCTTCCCTGGTTTCTAGACCTGCCTCCTGCTTCTCACACCCCCTCTCCACCTTACCTGGAAAGGTGCCATCCTCAGCCCGCTGTACCTTAGTGGGATTCCCTTCCTCTGGAGAATCTGGAGCCTCTAACTTGAACTAAAAGATGCAAGAGTTACCGTGCCTTGGAGAGAATCTGCTGTTTAGGGCACAGGTAAGGAAGTGTTCAGGGCTTAGGGAAGCCCTCCCCTCCATCCCACCAAATGGTACCATGCCTGGCATAAAGCTGATCCTATTTATGAGTTAGAGAATAGCCAAGACTATCTGGCTGCCAAGATTTTTCTGAGCTTGCCCTCTGGGAAGCTAACCCCAACTGGTCTCCTGAACCTCAAATCATAACAAAAATAACTCCTGATCCTCGGAAGCAGGGGTGGCTCTTTGTCTCTAGTGGATCACAGACTTCTTTGAGAATCTGATAAAAGCCCTGGGTCTTCTTCTTAGACCACTGAAAAAATAATATGCAATGTTGCATCTAATTTAAGGTACTGCTAGGCCTTAAGCCCACTCATGGTTCTCTTGGGAATCTTTGGTCACAGATTAAGAACCTCAATATGAGCTTTCCCTTTGGTGGGAGACATTGACTAACTGTGGGGTTTAGGCAAGTCTGTGAACCTGCCCAAGTCTCAGTGCCCTCAGTGGTCAGACGGAAATATCCGAATGTCAGTTCCACCCAGCTTGCAGCGTTGTGGGAGATTCAAAAGAGATGGTATTGATGAGGTGGTCTTGTAAACATCAGGCTCGGGGCAAACTCATGGGTTGCTCTCTTAGTGTCACTGTTTACTATTCATTTTGCCTTTCCATTTGATGTGAAAAATTGAACGAAGAAAATCAGGCTTC
This sequence comes from Ateles fusciceps, assembly GCA_036589455.1. Lineage (NCBI taxonomy): Eukaryota > Metazoa > Chordata > Mammalia > Primates > Atelidae > Ateles > Ateles fusciceps. Next base: position 325,218 of record JAZHEH010002107.1, on the reverse strand, counting down.
TTTTGACTTGAAAATTCATTTTGTCCCTTTCTTTGATACTGCATAAGTTATACCCAGGCAAACTAGCATTAAAGAGACTCTGGCTTGGGAGGGGCCTCAGAGAGCATGCAGCGTGTCCAGGATCTAGCCAGTTTTAGAGATCCCAATTACCCAGCCCTCAGCAGTTCCAGAGTCAGTCAAGGGTGTGTGTAGCCAGCGCAGTGCCTTGAGGAGTTTCCACATCTGCCTGCTGCAGAAGTGAGCAAATGGGATGTGAGAAGGCAGACAGTTGTTTGGTTTTTCACATTTCAGTACTGTCACACCTGGCATGAGAAGGTGAAGTGGATCCTGTGTGTCTCTCTTGTATTCACTGAAAGGGCCTAGGCAGCCCCCTCATGAACACTGGGAAGTAGACTCACCCCAGGATCTGACCTTTTGGAGAGGAGCCTCGGTTTGGGCCTGCAGGTGTGGAGGGGTCTACTTAGGAGGAAAGAGGATAGATGGACTCCATTCAGGCAGCCCTCCACAACCTCCCACATCCAACCCTGGAAGCATGGAATGTCTTCTCCTGGCAAGGCCACAAGGGCTTTTATATAAAAGGTGGGGAAACTGAGGCTCAGAGAGGAGCCAGTGCTGGCCCTGGGTCTCAAGACAAGTCATGAAGACATTTCCTTGGCCCTTGTTGATCCTGTGCACCTTCCAAGTTCTCTGTCTGGCTCCTCACAATAGTTTATTTCCAATTCTCCTAAAAACACAAGCCCATCATCATATTAACCTGGCCCTAATGAATGCTCAGGTCCTCAATGTCAGCCCTAGAAAGTAAATAGCAGGTTTGGAAAGCCCTTTGAACCCTCAGAGGGAGATCCTGGCCTTGCTGAGCCTGTTGCTATGCAGTTCCAAAGTGGAGGCAGCCACACATTTGCACAGCTCTTTAGTCCCTTCCCCACCCCCACGTGGATTTTAGGAACCTTTTGGAAGGAAATGTGTTGCTAGGAGCTTGGGCTCTCCCTCTCCTTTAGAAAGAGAGGAGAACTGTTTTTGCTTTGAATTGCCTTGCCAACAGATTGAGGTGTCTCCCTGCCCATTCTTTCTTTTGTTAAACCAACCCAATTTGCCAGGGCTAGTTAAGTGGAGAACATGTTGAAAATAGTGCTTAGTGCTTAGTACAGGGTCACTACAAAGAGTGGCTCCCATTCCCATCCTTGGCCAGAGCATCTCGGCCTTAACTTCATCATTAATCTGGAGGGAGAGAATCGTGCAAGTCAGTTGAAAGCAGATGCCACCTAGGAATTTTAGGCACCATCACGTCATCAAACAAAATGAGAGTGGTTTGTAAATTGGAAAGTTTGGCAGTGGGTGGTTGCCCTTTGGAAGTTTCACTGTTTCAGACCAGCTTTCTGAGTCTGGGAGGAGTCCCTGGTGCTACAGAGGGAAGAATAACCCCCTGGGGGCCAGGGGCATGTGGTCCGGCTTCAGCTCTGATACCAACTAGCCATGACACTTGGGACAAGCTATTTCCTTGGATTGGGTGTCAGTTTCCCCATCTGTACAATGAAGGAATGGTCTAGGGGCGTCCAAAGGGCTCCTCCGGCTCTGGCATTCCATAATTCTCCAGTAGCAAGCTAAATTCTAAGTTACTTAAAATATTTGAAAAGGATAAGTAATAATTTGTTGTTTTTAAAATTATCAGAGACTTGAAAGCATGGGGTTGTATTTTTGTTTGGTTACGTGGGGGACTGTGACTGTTATGTAAGTGATAACACTTTTAGAAGTTTTAGCTGAAGACAAAGAGTTTAAATGTATTTATGTAGGACCAAATAATTGAAAAGTTGGAAATTCCTTTAGAGGCCCCTCGTTTTATGCATGAGGAGGCTGCAACTGAAGAAAAAGCATGCTTGCCCAGGCTTCCCTGGCAAGCTACTAGGAGCTGTGCTGCTCCAGGACCCAGGAGGCCCAGCTCACAGCCCACTGCTTGCCCCACACGGCACTTCCTAGGCCCTTACAGAAGAGAGCCTCCAGGCCCTCAACTCTGTATGTGATCTGCAGTCAGCAGAATATGGGGCTGAGTGATTCTGATTTCTAGCTATCAGATACTAGCTTATCAGAAAGGAATTTTCTCCCCCACCCCTGCCCCCAACATCCAACAGTTCTCTGCTAACAGTAAATATTTAATTTTGTTTGTCTTGTACCAATGTCTAATTTAAAATAAAACAGATTTTTTGAATATTGGGGGGGTGGTCCTTAGGGGCCTGTTATTTGGACTTATTTTATTTCAAACAGATGGGCTGTTTAGGATTGACTTCATATTTGCTAATTTTCATTATGGAAAAAAAAAAAAAAAACAATCCCAAGCCACCCCCACCCTTATTTTTGTAGTGAGTAACAGTTTGTCTTGTCTAAAAGAAGCTTTTGGTTTCTCAACTGTTTGCACCCAGCGTACTACTCAGCCTTATTTTGTATTTTTAATCACATCAATGTGTTGGCCACCTATAGCTTATGGAGTGTTCACAAAACACGCACCACTCATTCCCAAACAGCCACCAGCTTTGGGACTGTATCTCTCAGCTCCAGCCCAGCTACCTCTTCTCTGGTGCCCAGCCGTCTACTCCTCTGGCCTGAAGCCAGACCGTGCGGAGTTAGAGAGGCCTTGGCCTGGGGAGGGAGGCATCCTGGGTGCCTGGCCCAGCTCTACTGCCTTGCTGTGTGACCTGGGCAGTTCTCTTCCCCTCTCTGGTCCTCACGGTTCCTATTGTTACAATGAGGGGGCTGACCTAAAGGGGCTTTGTGGAATTTTCCTCTTATTATGTTGGATTGTTATATTTGGAAGATGTGACTTGACCAGTAGAGTACATGACCTTTAAATCCTTTCTAGAAGCAATATTTAGTGATGTTTCTGAAAGAGTTAGGAGGTAGATATCCCTAAGATGAACTAGTACTTTTTGAAATTTATCAAAACAACAGTTACCATTTCTGGAATGCCCACTGTGCCTGGAGACTCCTGTCCTGCTGCTTCTTAGAAAATCCCCCATCAGCTGTGAGCATTTTCTAATGGTTTCACCTCAGGCCTTTAATCTTTGATCTCTATACCTTCTCCCTAGGAGATTAATTGATCACTTCTAACTTTTATTAATTTAATTTCTCACTTGACATAAATTCAGACTCTCAGAATATTTGCAAGAATAATACAAATAATGTCTGAATACCTTTCACTCGATTCCCCAAATGTTAACATTTTACTACATCCTATGTTTTATCCACCATACACACACACACACACACACACACACACACACACACACACGCACGCACACAATTTTATTCTGAACTTTATGAGAACAAATTGCAGGTATCTCCAAATACTTCAATATATATTTCCTAACATTTCCTAAGACGTTCTCCTGCATAAGCACAGGATATTGATCAAAGTCAGGAAGCTAACAGTGCTACTAATCTATCTAAAGACGTTAATCTAAAGACTTTATTCAGATTTTGCCAATTGTCCTAATAATGTCCTTTATAGCAAAAGAAAGTCCAGGATAATGCAATGCATTCAGTCTTTATGTCTCTTCAGTGTCCTTTAATCTGGAATGAATCCTCAATCTGTCTTAGTGTATTATCGCATTGACATTTTTGAAGAGCATATTCCAGTTATTTTGCATAATGTCCCTCAATTTGAGTTTCTTGCCTGATGTTTCCTCATAGTTAGATCAAGGTTGTGTACTATTGGCAGAAGTATCACAGGTGATGTTGTGCATCAATGCATCATATTGGGGAGGTCCACGATGTTAGTTCCATTCATCCTATTCCTGGTGGTTGTCACTTTGATCACTTGGTTAAAGTGATGTCCACAGATATTTCCACTCTCAAGTTCCTATTTCTTCCCCTTGCAATCAATGAGTATCTCGGGGGAAATAAATGTATTTAGAGGCTGTTAGTATTATACTACTCCTCAGATCGTCACTCACTCGTTTAGCATCTATTAATGGTCTGTGCCTGAGGCAATATTATTATGCTGGTTGCCAAATAATGAATTTCTGATTCCATCATCCATTCTACATTTATTAGTTGACTTTCTACTATAAGAAAGAACTTTTCTTCTCCCATTCCCATTTATTTACTTATGCTTTTATTTATATTAGGTGGACTTGTGCATTTTTATTTTATTATGAGTTATAATCCTTTCCTATCATTATTTATTTTGATGCTGAAATTGTCTGAGGTTTGCCCAGTGGGAACTCCTTCAAACTAGTTCCTATGTCTTTCTGACATGCCCCTAATCATCCTCTGAGCATGCCCTTAATTCACTCTCATCTATATCTATTCCTTTTTTATTTATTATTTTGGTAATATCTATTTTTCTATCTACCTATCTGTCTACCTACCTACCTACTTACCTATAACCATGAGTTCACACTGATACCTCTAAATTCCAATACAACACCAAAGTTCATTCTGTCTTTCCCCTTTCCATATTTGTAGTTTCCTTGCAAAACAGTGAGAAATCTCTCTGCTATTATCCGTATATATTTACTAACTTACTCAATCCTAGAATATACAGAAACTAGTTTCAGAATTGCTAACCCATTACTCTATGAAGAAGCCAATTTACAAGAGTACAATATTTGTTTAGAATTCTTTTTGTCTTTGCGTAAGAGTATGTCCTTCAAACACTGTTAAAAAGTTACCTGGGCTAGTTCATCTCCCGGGGCCCCACTGAGGTCATTTGAATAAGGTTTAGTTCACTTGTTTCTGTTTAGATTCCTTTTCGTCCACCCCCACCACCGTCTTTCTTTGTTAATTTTAATTATTTTTCTGTGAGGATGTGAAATAATAACATAGTTTCAAAGGTTAGAACTGTGCAGAAAGAAATCCTCAGAAAAATGACATCTCCCATTACTTCTGTCCTTTCCACCTCATTCCACTAATTTCCTATGTGTAACCAACTTCATTGGTTTTTCTGTGTTTCTTTTTCCTATACCTGTTTCTTACATAAGAGCAGCTTAGTATAGACACTCTTTTGAACTTTGCTTTTCACTCAATAGCGTGTCCTAGCAATCACTGCATATAGAGATTTTTTCCATTCTTTCATTATTATTAATCAACCAACCTCCTATGTGTAGGCATTTAAATTGTTTCCAATACTTTGCAATTAAAAATAATATTTCGATGAACAACTCAGTACATATGTATTTTCATATTGTTAGAGGTGGATTTCTAGAAGTGAGATTAATGTGTCAAAAAGTAAAAACAAATGTAGTTTTGTTAGGTATTGCCAAATTCCCCTCCAGAAAGACTGCACCAATTTGCATTCCCATTAGCAATGTATGAGAGTGTTTTCTTCCCCAAAACCTCACCAACAAAGTATTTGCTTTACTTTTTAATTTTTGTAAATCTGATAGGTGAGAAATGGTATTTCAGTGTAGTTTAATTAGCATTTTTCTAATTATGAGTGGCTTGGAACATCTTTTCATATATTTAAGAGCCCTTTTGATATTTTTATGTGTATGAATTATCTGTTCATGTCTTTTTCCCTTTTTCTATTGGGTTTTTAGTATTTTATTCAGAATTTTAAGAGTATTTTTCTGTGTTAGGGTATTAGCTTTTTTTAATTTATGATATATGTTGCAAGTAATTTCATTTAATTGGTTTGTGGGTTTTAGATGTTTTTCTTTGCCATGCAAAAAACTTTTATGTCATCAAATATTAGTCTTTTCTTTTATCATATCTGGATTTTGAATTGCAGTTAGAAAGCCTTTCCTCACATCTAGTTTAAAGAGAAATTCACTCAATTTTCTTCCAGTACTTGTATGATTTCATGTTTTTCATTTAGATTCCTACTCCATTTGGACTTTATTCTTATGAATGGTATATGGCAGGGATCTTACTTTACCTCTTTCCTTTTTCTTTTTTTGGTTTATTGATTTCCTTTTTCTTCTTTAGAGACAGGGTCTCACCCTGTCACCCAGGCTGGAGTTCAGTGGCGTAGTGGCATAGTCATAGTCAGTGGCGGGGTGCTGCACCACAACCACGCTTGGCTAAATTTTAATTTTTCTTTAATGTTTTGTAGAGAGTGGGTATTGCTCTGTTGCTCAGACTGGTTTCCAACTCCTAGGCTCAGGAGATCCTCCTGCCTCAGCCTCCCAAACTGCTGGGATTACAGGCATGAGCCACTGCACCCAGCCCCTTCCCTTTTTGCAAGAGACTACCCACTTATCACAGCCCCATTTTACAAATGTTCATTTTGCTCCAGTGATTTCAAAAGTCACCATTATTATGTATTCAATTTCCACATATACTTGGGTCTATTTCTAGATGTATATTTTGTTCTACTGGTCTATTTGCATATTCTTCCTCCAGTACCACACTGTTTTAATTATAGAGGCTTTATTGTGATTTTTAACAGCTTTTTATTTTGAGATAATTGTAGATTCACATACAGTTTTAGGAAACAATACTAGAAAGATCCTATTTACCCTTCACCCAGTCCACAACCAGGACACTGACATTGATACACTCCATCCACCTTATTCAGATTTTACCAGTTATACATGCACTTATTTGTATACATGTGTGGGTATTTAATTCAAAACAGTTTTATCAAATGTTTAGAGTCATGTGACCACAATCAAGAAAAGAACAGTGCCATCACCACAAGGATACACAATCCTCTGTGTTGCTCTTTATACCAAAGCCACTTCCCTCCTGATATACTCCACCCCAAGTTCTGAACCTGTGGCAACTAACCAGTAATCTGTTCTCCCTTCCTATAGTTTTGTTATTTTGAGAATGTTATGTAAATAAAATCATATAGCGTGTGATCTCTCGAGACTGGCTTTTTTCACTCAGCATAATTCTGCTAGTGGTGTAGTGCAATACAGGAGTAGTCCATTATCACAGGCGTGTAGAGATATCTCATTGTCATATTAATTTGCATTTCCCTAATGCCTAATCATATTGAACATATTTTCTGGAGTTTATTTTTCATCCGTATAACTTCGTGGAATGTCTGTTCATGACTTAGGCCCATTTTCTAGTTGGATTATTTGCATTTTTTCTTTTTTTCACTGTTGAGCTTTACAAGTTCTTTATATATTCGAGATATTTGTATTTTGTCCAATATGTAATTTGAAAATACTTTCTCTCAGTCTGTAGCTTATCTTTTCATCCTTTTAATAGGTTCTTTCACAAAAAGACTATTTTTGGGGTCAGATTTTTGTGGTTGAGTCTAAGAACTCTATGCCAAGTCCTAGGTCCTGAAAATTTTCTCTAATATTTTTTAAGTTTGATGGTTATGCATTTAAGACCGTGATCCATTTTGAGTTTATTTTTGCATAAGGTGTGAGGTTTAGGTTGATGTTTATTATTTTTTGGCCTATGGATGCCTCACTGGCTCTAACACCATTTGTTGAAAAGGCTATCCCCCACCTCACTGAATTGCTTTGACACCTTTGTCAAAAATTAGTGGGATATATTTTTATGGGTCTATTTCTGGGCTCTTTATTCTGCTCCATTGATTTACATGTCTTTCCCTCTGCCAATACCACAGTTTTGATTAATGTAGCCATATAAAAATGTTAATACTGGGTAAACGTACCTCCTCCCATTGTATACTTGTTTCTCAAAATTGTTTTATACTAGGACTTCTGCCTTTCCATATATTTTAGAATAACCTTGTCTATGTCTACAACAAACTTTGCTGAGGTTTTGATGAGAAATTACATTAAACCTACAGGTCAATTCAAGAATTGATATCTTTACTATGTTGAGACTTCTAAGCAGTAAACATAGTATGTCTCCTCATTTATTTAGGTCTTTCTTTTTCTTATGAGCACAAAAAAGGTCTTTATTATTATTTCTATTTGATGTTCAACTCTTTTTTTCTGAGTTCTTTTTATTAAAATTCAAAAATGTCAATATTTTCAAGGGAAATACAATAAGTTTGAAAATACTTTAGATATAAGTTTATTCATACATGTTGATGTAGTACAAGACTGAAGCAATAGAGTACAAAATTTGAAAAACTTAAGATTACAAATATTTTGTTCCATTTTAGAGTACAGTTTAGAAAAAAGAATCACTTATTTTCATAAAGAAAATATAGAGTATTATTTTTTCTTTTTTATTATAGCTTAAGTTCTGAGGTACATGTGCAGAATGTGCAGGTTTGTTATATAGGTATACACGTGCCATGGTGGTTTGCTGCATCCATCACCCTGTCATCTACATTAGGTATTTCTCCTAATGTTATCCCTCCCATAGCCCCCACTCCCTGCTATCCCTCCCCTAGCCCCCCACCCCCAACAGACTCCAGTGTGTGATGCTCCCTCCCCTGTGTCCATGTGTTCTCATTGTTCAACACTCACTTATGAGTGAGAACATGCGGTATTTGGTTTTCTATTCTTGTGTCAGTTTGCTGAGAATGATAGTTTCCAGCTTTATCCATGTCCCTGCAAAGAACATGAACTCATCCTTTTTTATGGCTGCATAGTATTCCATGGTGTATATGTGCCACATTTTCTTCATCCAGTCTATTATTGATGGGCATTTGCGTTGGTTCCAAGTCTTTGCTATTGTGAACAGTGCCAAAATAAACATACGTGTGCATGTGTCTTTATAATAGAACGATTTATAATCCTTTGAGTATATACCCAGCAATGGGATTGCTGGGTCAAATGGTATTTCTAGTTCTAGATCCCTGAGGAGATTGCCACACTGTCTTCCACAATGGTTGAACTAATTTACACTCCCACCAACAGTGTAAAAGTGTTCTTGTTTCTCTACATCCTCTTCAGCATCTGTTGTCTCCTGATTTTTTAATGATCGCCATTCTAACTGGCGTGAGTTGGTATCTCAATGTGGTTTTGATTTGCATTTCTCTAATGACCAGTGATGAGCTTTTTTTCATATGTTTGTTGGCTGTATAAATGTCTTCTTTTGGGAAGTGTCTGTTCATATCCTTGCCCACTTTTTGATGTGTTTGTTTGTTTCTTTCTTGTAAATTTATTTTAAGTTCTTTGTAGATGCTGGATATTAGCCCTTTGTCAGATGGGTAGATTGCAAAATTTTTTCCCATTCTGTTGGTTGCTGGTTCACTCTAATGATAGTTTCTTTTGCAGTGCAGAGCTCTGGAGTTTAATTAGATCCCATTTGTCTATTTTGGCTTTGTTGGCATCACTTTTGTGTTTTAGTCATGAAGTCCTTGCCCATGTCTATGTCCTGAATGGTATTGCCTAGGTTTTCCTCTAGGGTTTTTATGATGTTAGGTCTTATGTTTAAATATCTAATTTATCTGGAGTTAATTTTTATATAAGGGATAAGGAAGGGATCCCGTTTCAGCTTTCTGCATATGGCTAGCCAGTTTTCCCAATACCATTTATTAAATAGGGAATCCTTTCCCCATTGCTTGTTTTTGTCAGGTTTGTGAAAGATCACATGATTGTAGATGTGAGGCATTATTTCTGAGGCCTCTGTTCTGTTTCATTGGTCTATATCTCTGTTTTGGTATCAGTACCGTGCTGTTTTGATTACTGTAGTCTTGTAGTATAGTTTGAAGTCAGGTAGCGTGATGCCTCCAGCATTGTTTTTTTTTTTTTTTTTTTTGCTTAGAATTGTCTTGACTATGTGGGCTCTTTTTTGGTTCCATATGAAGTTTAAGGTGGTTTTTTTCCAATTTCTGTGAAGAAAGTCAATTGTAGCTTGATGGGGATAGTGTTGAATCTACAAATAACTTTGGACAGTATGACCATTTTCACCATATTAATTCTTCCTAACCATGAGCATGGAATGTTTTTCCATCAGTTTGTGTCCTCATGAAAATATAGAGTATTTTTTAAAGAGAGAAAATAGATTGCTTATAGATGTCAGTTGCAAGTATAATTTATTGTGATCGGAACTACTATCAAGATTTATTTTGTATGTAAATTTCTTTGATAAATTTTATGGGCTTTGATAGGTTGCAGGAAATCTTACTGTGCTCTTCTTCCTTTTTAAAAAATATTTTATTTTATTTAAGTTCCAGGATACATGTGCAGGAGTCTTTATTTCTTACGAAAGCATTTTGTAACTTTCTGGATGCAGATCCTATACACATTATATTATATTTAATATCTAAGTATTGCATTTTCTATGCAGCAGTTGTAAATGATATGTATTCTCTTAAATACAGTTTTATTGATGATATCATTTGCATGCCACAGAATTTACCCATTTAAAGTATTTAGTTCGGTTGCTTTTAGTATATTCATAGTTGTGCAATCATCACCAATATCTAATTTCAGAATATTTTAGTTACCCTGAAAAGGAATCACATATCCATTAGCAACCATCCTCAATTATCCCTTGCCCAAGCCCTTAGAAACTATTAACCTACTTTCCATCTGTATGGATTTACTTCTTCTAGGTATTTCCTATCAATAAAATCATAAGATAAGTAGCCTTTTCAGACTGACTTCTTTCCCTTAGCATGTTTTCAAGCTTCATCCATGTTGTAGCATGTATTAGTACTTCATTCCTTTTCATTGCCAATTAATATTCCATATATTATTTGTGATACACCGTATGTTGTTTCTCCATTCACCAGTTGACAGAAATTTGGGCTGTTGTCACTTTTTGACTCTTATGAATAATGCTGTTGTTAACATTCATGTACCAGTTTTTGTGTGGACATAGGCTTTAATTTCTCATGGGCATATACCTAGGAATGGATTTTTTGCATTGTGCGGTAACTCTATGTTTAGCATTTTGAGGAACTGCCAAACTGTTCCAAAGTAGTTGTGCCACTTAACAATCTCACAAACAATATATAAGGGTTCCAATTTCTCCACATCCTTGCGAACACTTGTAAATTTCTGTCTTTTTGATTATAGCCACTCTAGTGAGTATAAAGTGGTATTTCATTATGATTGTGATTTGCATTTCCCTGTTGGCTATGATTTTGAACATCTTTTCACGTGCTTTATTGGCCATTTGTATATCTTCTTTGGAGAAGTGTTTATGCAGAGCCTTTGCCCATTTTTAAATTGGATTATTTGTCTTTCTATTGTTGAATTGTGAGCATTGTTTATATATTCTGAATCCTAGACCTTCATCAGACATAAAGGTTGCAAATCTTTGCTCCCATTCTGTGGGTCATGTTTACACTTCCTTGAAGGTGTTATTTGTAGCACAAAAGTTTTAATTTTGATGAAATCTAATTCATTTAGTTTTTCTTTTCTCACTTGTGCTTTTTGTATCATATCTGAGAAACTATTTCTTAACTGAAAGTCAAAGATTTATTTCTATGTTTCTTCCAAGATTTTATAGTTTTAGTTCCTACATTTAAATTTATCTTCCATTTTGAGTTTTTAAATTTTAAAATGTTTATTTAATAAATATTGTGTATATTCAAAGTGTACATGATGATTTGATATATGTATACATTGTGTAATGACTAACACAATCAAATTAATTAACACATCCATTACCTCTCATAGTTACCATTTTTTTGTGCATATATGTGTGTGGTGAAGACACCTAAAATCTACCCTCTTAGCAAATTTCAAGGAAACAATACAGTACTATTAACTATACTCACCATGTTGTACGTTAGATTCCCAGAACTTATTCATCTTGTAACTGAAGGTTTGTACACTTTCACCAAGACCTTCCCATTTTCCCCACCACTAAGACCTTGACAACCACCATTCTACTCTCTGCTTCTAGTAGTTCAGCATTTTAAATTTCTATGTATAAGTGAGACCATAGAGTATGTGTCTTCTTTGTCTGGCTTATTTTCACTTCAGGTCATTCAGGTTCATCCATGTTGTTGAAAATGGCAGGATTTCTTCTTTATGGCTGAACAATACTACACACACACACACACACACACACACACACACACACACACACAGTTTATGCATGAACAACGTAGAGGTTAAGGGCACAAACCCCCTGCACAGATACAAATTCACTTACAACTTTTGACTTCCCAAAAACCAGTAGCCTACTGTTGCCTGGAAGCCTTACCAGTAACATAAAAATTAACACATATTTTGTATGCTGTATGTATTATATACTGTGTTCTACAATTAAGTAAGTTAGAGAAAAGAAGAGGTTATTAAGAAAATCATATGGAAGAGAAAATATATTTACTATTCACTAAATGGAATGGAATCTTCATAAAGGTCTTCATCCTTGTTATCTTCATGTTGAGTAGACTGAAGAAAAGGAAGAAGAGGAGGGGTTGGTCTTGCTGTCTTGAGGGTGGCAGAGACAGAAGAAGTGAAGTAGGTGGAGAAGGAGGCAGGAGAGGCAGGTACACTCAGTGCAACTTTATGGAAATACATCACAATTTCTTTCTGACTTTTTTGCTTTTTTATTTCTCTAAAAAATGTTTCTGTATAATACCAATCCTTCTTCCATCATTTGCTTTAGTTTCAGGTCCTGTATCATAGAAGGGTTCATGTTGTAAAGGAAGTCAGAAACTGTCTTGAGTAATCAGAACCCTTCTGCTCAGTTGTCTAATATCAATTTGTTTTCTGGCACTGCTTCTTTTATGTCTTTGTCCTCATGGTCTGGCACTGGTTCAGAAGTATTCATCTCCATAAAGTTGTCTTCTAGTATTTCCTCTGGCATGGTGTCTATTAGCTCTATAATTTCTCCAAGATCCATATCTTGAAATCCTTCAACTCCCACCATTTTTTTTGCCATATCCACAACCTCTTTAATGATTTCCCTGTTTATTGTCATAAATTCTGTAAAGTCCTGCACAACATTTGGACGCAGTATTTTCCAGCAGTAATTTATTGTTTCAGGCTTGATGGCTTTCACAGGTTTTTCTAAACAATGATAGCATATTCAATAGTATAATCCTCCAGACTTTCATGATGTTCTCTCTATTGGGGTTCTCTTCCATAGCATTGACAATCTTTCTATAGAGTACCATGTGTGGCAGATCTTAAAAGTCCTTATGACCCCCTGATCTAAGGCTGAGTTAGAATTGTGTTTGGGGGCAAGTAGACCACTTCAATACCTTCAGTGTCGAACCCATGGAGTTCTGGGTGGCTAGGAGCATTGCCCAATATCAAAAGAACTTTAAAAGGCAGTCTCTTACTAACAAGGTACTTCCTATCTTCATGGACAAAGCATCGATGGAACCAATCCAGAAAAAGGTTTTTTTTGTTTTTTGTTTTTTTTAATTGTCCAGGCCTTTTTGCTGTACAACAAAAATATCAGCAGCTGGTGTTTATCTTTCCCCTTCAAGGCTCAGGGGTTAGCACCTTTATAGATAAGGGCAGCCCTGATTGTGAACCTGACTGCATTTGCCCAAAATGGTAAAGTTAGCCTATCCCTTCCCGCCTTAAATCCTGGTGCTTGCTTCTCTTCCTTACTACTAAACGTCCTTTATGGCATTTTTTTTTTCCAGTATAGGGCACTTTCATCTGCATTAAATCCTGTTCGGGGGAAATATCCTTTTCTTATCAATGATTTTCTTTTTTCTTTCTTTTTTTTTTCAGACACAGAACCCATCATTTTTGTTTGGATAACAAAGGGTCTCCAAATTATATTGAAAAATAAACCATAATTAATATTACTCCTAAAAAATTTTAGCATACTTTTCACAAATTATTTATGTAAAAGAAGAAAATACACATAATTTTATAACATCTTAAAGTCTTTTATTCCCTACTATAGACATTAATTTTGTTTTTTGTTTCCTTTCAGTTTTCTACAATTTCCAACTTGTACCTATATTTAATAGGTAAGACATTAACTGATTGCTTTTCTAAATCTAAGGATAATATAGTTTTAGTATAAATATATATCACCTATTTTGGTAAAATTTTGACAAAACCGAATAAACACGCCTTGTTTTAAGTGCATGCTCCTTCCACTGTTTATAAAATCTGATTAAATGATCAAAAAATTCTTGGTTTTCTTTTACAATAGTCTTCCTCCTGAGCTGCCACCCAGTTTTTACATAGTAATAGCAAGCAATAAGAAAGCCAAATAAATGGCATCTGGGAACATCTCTGCTGCCCCTTAGTCAACAGAAGCTGCTTCTCCTGTTATCTTGACATTTTTTAAGCCAAACTGCTTTGTAAAATGTGTGAAAATACAGTATTTGCAGGATGCGTATACAGAGGGCTGACTTTTTGTACATATAGGTTCTGAAGGGCTGACTGTAGGACTTGAGAATGTGTGGATTTTGATATATTAGTGGGGTCCTGATAAATAAAAGATACTTATTTGTAATTTTATTTTTCTGTACTGCCTTTGTCTCGTTTTGGTATCAGAATCATAAAATGAGTTGGGAAGTCTTCCAGCCTCTTCTACTTTCTAGAAGACATTGTGTAAAAGTGGCACTAATTATTCTTTAAACATCCGGGGAAAATTCAGTGAAACCATCTAGGTATGGATATTTCTTTTTCAAGAGTGTTTAACTACAAATTATTTTCTTAAGGTATGTAGGGCAATTTAGATTATAATTTCATGTTGTTTAAGTTGTGGCAGTTAACTAATAATTTCTTATAAATTTTTGCATCTATATTCATGAGGGGTTTTGGTCTGTAGTTTTCTTTTTTGTACTCTCTTTGATTTTCATACCAGGGTAGTACTAACTTCATAAAATGGATTGGGGAAGTGTTCCCTGCACTTCTATTTTTCAGAAAAGAATGTGTAGAATTGGTTTTAATTTTTTTTTTTTTTTTTTTTTTTTTTTTTTTTTTTTGAGACAGAGTCTCACTCAGTCACCAGGCGCCAGGCTGGAGTGCAGTGGCGCGACCTTGGCTCACTGCAACCTCCGCTGCCCGGGTTCAAGCATTCTCCTGCCTCAGCCTCCCGAGTAGCTGGGACTACAGGCGCGCGCCACCACGCCCAGCTAATTTTTTTGTATTTTTAGTAGAGACGGGGTTTCACCATGTTGACCAGGACGGTCTCGATCTCTTGACCTCGTGATCCGCCTGCCTCGGCCTCCCAAAGTGCTGGGATTACAGGCGTGAGCCACGGCGCCCGGCCTGGTTTTAATTTTTTAATGTTTGATAAAGTTCTCCAATGAAGCTATCTACATCTGGAGAATTTTGGAGGGAGTTTTATAATTATGAATTCAACTTCCTGAATAGTGATAGGGCTATTCAAATGGTTTATTTTGGTAGTTTGTGCTGTGCAAGGAATTGGTCCATTTTATCTAATTTTGTCAAATTTCTGCGTAGAGTTTTTATTATTCTTTTGATTTCTTATTATTCTTTTGATTTCTTATTATTCTTTTGATTTCTGTCAGATCTGTGATATTCTCTGCTTCATTTCTGTTAGTGGTGATTTGTATCTTTTCTCTTTTCAAGCTTGCTAGAGGTCAATTTTATTGACCTCTTCAAAAACCTAGCTGTTTGTTACATTGATTTTCTCTTTTCTCTTTTCAATTCCATTGATTTTTATCTTATTTTTATTATTTCTTACCTTCTGCTACTTTGAGTATATTTTGGACTTCTTAGATTCTTGAAGTATAAGCTTACATGATTGCTTTAGCTTAGATATTAATTTGATTCCTTTTTTTCTAACATACATATGCATTTTGTGCTATACAGTTCCCTCCTGACACTGCATTAGCCATGTCCCACATGTCTTTACAACTCCTATTTTCACTTTCATTCATTTCAATGTATTTTTTTTTTTTTTTTTTTTTGAGACAGAATCTTGCTCTGTCACCCAGGCTGGAGTGCGGTGGCACAATCTCACTGCAACCTCCACCTCCCGGGTTCAAGTGATTCTCCTGCCTCAGCCTCCAGAGTAGCTGGGATTACAGACGTGCACCACCATGCCTGGCTAACTTTTTGTATTTGTAGTAGAGACGGGGTTTTGCCATGTTGCCCAGGCTGATCTTGTACTCCTGAGCTCAGGCAATCTGCCCACCTCAGCCTCCCAAAGTGCTAGGATTACAGGCATGAGCCACCATGCCTGGCCCAGTTCAATGCATTTTTAAGTTTTCCTGGAGACTTCCTCTTTGACTGATGGTTTAATAAGAAGTGTGTTGTTTAATTTCCAAGTATGTGGCAATTTTCTTGATTTCTTTGTTATTGATTTCTAGTTTGATTCCATTGGTCACATTACAGAACACTGTGATTTCAATTATTTTAAATTTGTTGAGGTGTGTTTTAGGGCCCAGAATATGGCCTATCTTAGTATATGTTCTATGAACACTTGAATCAAGGGTGTAATCTGCTGTTGTTTGATAGAGTGTTCCATAAATGTCATCTAGAACTTTTCGGTTGATGATGTATTGTTGAGTTCATCTTTGCTGATTCTGTCTAGCAGTTGTATCTATTGTTGAGAGTGGAGTGCTGAAGTACCCAGCTATAATTGTAGATTTGCTGATTTCTCCTTGTAGCTCTCTCAGTTTCTGCTTCAGGTGTTGTGAGACTCTATTGTTTGGTATATATACATGTGGGACCATTATGTCTTCCTAGTGTATTATTATTTAATCATTATGTAATGTCTGCCTGTCTGCAATAATTTTCTTTGCTCTGAAGTCTTTTTTTGATAATAATATAGCCACTAATTCTTTTGTAAAATTAACATTTGAATGGAATGTTTTATCCATTGTTTTACTTTCAACTTACCTATGCTGTCGTATTTGGAATAATAGAATAGAGTTTGGTCATGTTTTTGTTTGTCTGTTTTTATTTTTATTGTTTTGAGACAAGTTTTGCTCTTTCACCAGGCTGGAGTACAGTGATGCAATCTTTGTTCACTACATCCTCAAACTCCTGGACTCAAGTGATCCTCCCGCCTCAGCCTCCCAAGTAGCTGGGACTACAGACATGTGCCACCATGCCTGATTAATTTTCATATGTTTTGCACTCTGCCAACCTCTGTCTTTAACTAGTGTTTAGACCATATAAATAAGAGGTATTGTTGACATGTTCTAGATTAAGTCTGCTATTTTATTATTTGTTGATCCTTTGCTTCCTCTGGTTCTTATTCTCCATTTGTTTCTTCTTTGTATTCTCATGCTTTACTTAAACCTATTTTAGGATTCCATCTTGGTTTATATTTTATGGTTTTTAGCATATTACATTGTATAGTTTTCTTAGTATTTACTCTAGATATTACAGAGTATGTATGTAATGTGTCATAGTGTACAGTCTACATTTTCTAAGTTTGAGTGAAGTATGGAAATTTTACTTCCGTTTAGGTCCTTTTACCCTCCCTACTTTTAAAATATATTTATCTTAAGTATTTCCTCTATACACATTCAATATCAAATAAGATGGCATTATAACTTTTGCTTCATTCATCAAAGATGATTTAATAAACTCGTGAGAAAAATAGCTTATTATACTTATCACTATGTCTGCCTATTCTGAATTTCTTCTTTTCTTTATGAAGTTTCAAGCCTTTTTCTGTTATCATTTCCTGTCTGTTTGAGAACTTCCTTTAGGCATCCTTTAAGGGTGGGATTATTAGCAAACCTTAAAGAAAAACTAAATTATTAATATTTCTTAGTTTTTCTTCATCTGAAAATATTTTGATTTCCCCTTCATTACTGAAGGATATTTTTGCCAGATATATAATTTGGGGTTGACACTTCTTTTCTTTCAGCACTTGAAAAATGTTGTACCACTTCCTTCTGTACTCCATGGTTCCTGAAGAAAAATCCCATCATTTGAATTGGTGATCCTCTTTAAGTTGTGTGCCATTATTCTCTGACTGGTCATAAGGGTTTTTTCTGTGTCTTTTAGTTCTCAGAAGATTAAGTACAATGTGCCTTGGCATGGATTTCTTTGGGTTTATTATGCTTAGATTCCTCAGATTTTTTAATCTGTAGGTTTATGATTTTCACAAATTTTGAAAACTTTCAATCATTATTTCTTTGACTAATTTTCTTACTCTCTCCTCTCTCTCTCTGGGTTTTCAATAATACAAACATCTGGATCTTTTGTTATTGCCCCACAGATCCCTGAGTCCCCTCTTTTTTTTTTCTTAGATTACTTTCTCTTTGTTGTTCAGGTTGGATGAATTATACTGATGTGTCCTCAAGCTCATTAACTCTATCTTCTTTCATCTTTACACTATTAATTAACCCATCCAGTGAGTTATTTTATTTTTGTTATTGTATTTTTCAGTTCTTTAATACCCATTTGGTTCTTTTTTATAATCTTAATTTCTTTGCTGAGATTTTCTGTTTCATTAATTTGCTTTAAGTGTATTTGTGACTGCTGGTTGAGCATTTTTATGATGATTTATTTAACATCCTTGTTAAATAATTCCAATATCTGAATCACCTTGGTGTTAACATCTGTTGATCACCTTTACTCATCCATTGTTGTGAATTTCTTGGTTCTGGGTATAATGAATGGTTTTTTTAAATCATACCCTAGACATTTTGCATATTATTTTATGAGACTTTGGATGGTATTCAATTTTACTTTTTAGCAGGCAGTCTCTGTTAAAGTGTAATGTAAGGGCCAGGTGGACATATTGTTCATTTTCTTGCTGGACCCCACTAACACTACCCTGGCAAAATAGAGCGCTGGCTGACAGTCTTATTGCTGATGGATGGAGTGGAAGTTCAACTTCCCCTTGGCCCTGCTGATACCTTCCTGGAAAATATGGGGTACTAAATTGCCCTGCCTTCTTGCTGCTGAGGTGGGATGTAAGCCCAGCTTCCCACCAGCCCATGCTAGGGAAGGGGGAAGTAGAAACTGATCCATATAGCCTTTTTGCTGCAAGGTGAAAGAGAAATCTCAAATCCCTGCTGGGTTCATCTCATACCAAGTGGAAAAGGAGGAACAAAAGTATAGTCTAGAGCTGCCTATTCTTCCTCATTCAGTCTTGTTGCTGCTGGGTGATGGTACGGAGATTCAGCTCCTCACTAGTCTTTGCTGACACCAGTGATTGGGTGGAATATGGACTGCTGGCCATCCCTGACTTGTAGGACTGAGTAGGGATGGAAGTAAAGGTTTCCAACCCACCTCACTAATACTTGGGGTGGGGGTTACTTGGTAGAGTTAAGTGCAGATTTAGCCCAATCTTACACCACCTCATTAAGTCGGCCAGGTGAGAGTGGGAGGCTGAGCTCCCCCTCCTGACCTTCTTGACACTACCCCTGATGGGGAAGTGGGAGCATGCTGGGACCCCTGACACCTCTGAGCAGGGGAATCAGAGGACTGACATCTGCTTACATGAGAACTAGGGGTGGGGTGGAATGGAATATCAACTTCCCACTCTGCTGGGCTGAAACCACAGGAATGGGATGTTTTTCCTGTTGGTATTGACTAAAAGTAGGGTTGGTATTTTCAGAAAGATTTTCTGTTATTTAGGGCACCTTTTTCACAGTCCTTTTATCAGGGGGAAAAGGCTTTTCCTTGAGGAGTTTTTTAATTAAAAAAAAGAAAGACTTTTTTTTTTAACTGCAGCTTTAATATTGCAGCAAAATTAAAAGGAAGACAGAGTTCCAATCTACCTCTTGCACTTCGTGTGCATAGCCTCCCTCATCACCTGCATCCCCTATCAGAATGACACATTTGTTACAATTGATGAACCTACACGTCATTGTCACCCAAAGTCCATAGTCTACATTAGGGTTCACTCTTGGCATTGCACATTCTATGAGTTTTAACAAATGTATGATGACATGTATCTATCATTATAATATACAGAGCACTTTCATTGCCCTAAAAATCCTCTGTGCTCTGCCTGTTTATCCCTCCCTTCCAATCCCTGGCAACCACTGATCCTCCATAGTTTTTACTTTTCCAGAATGTCATATAGTCAGAATCATACAGTATGTAACCTTTTCAGGTTGGTATCTTTCACTTAGCAATATACATGTAAAATTACTCTGTGTCTTGTCATGGCTCAATAACTCATTTCTTTTTAGTGATGAATAATATTTCATTGCCTGGATGTGTCACAGTTTATCCATTCACCTACTGAAGAACATCTTGGTTGCTTCTAAGTTTTGCCAATTATGAATAACGCTACTATAAATATCCATGTGAAGGCTTTTGTGGTGACATAGGTTTTCAACTCTTTTGGATAAATGTCAAGGAGCATGATTGTCAGATCATATGGGAAGAGTATGTTTCATTTTGTAAGAAACTGCCAAACTGTATTCCAAGTGTCTGTACCACTTTGCATTCCCACCAGCAATTAATGAGAGTTCCTGTTGCTCCATGTTTTCACCAATATTTGTGGTTGCCAGTTTTCCAGATTCTAACAGTTGTGTAGCAGTTACTTCGTTGTTGTTTTAATTTGCATTTCCTTAACACATAAGATGTGGAGCATCATCTCATATGCTTATTTTCCATTTGTGTATCTTCTTCGATGAGGTGTGTGTTCAAGCTTTTGGCCCATTGTTTAATCAGGTTGTTTGTTTTCTTACATTGTTGAGTTTTAAGAGTTCTTTGTCTATTTGGTTAGCAGTCCCCGTATCTGATGTGTCTTTTGTAAATGTTTTCTCCCACTCTGTGGCTTGTCTTTTCATTCTCTTTGCAGAGCTGAAGTTTTACATTTTAATAAAGTCCAGCTTATTAATTCTTTCTTTCATAGTTTGTGCCTTTAGTGTTGCATCTAAAAGCCATTGCCACACCCAGGGTCATCTAAGTTTTTTCCTCATGTTATCTTACAGGAGTTTTATAATCTTGTCTTTGACATTTATGTCTGTGATTCATTTTGAGTTAACTTTTGTGAGGGATATAACGTCTATATCTACATCCATTTTTTTTTTTTGCTTATCAATGTCCAGTTGTTCTAGCACTATTTGTTGAAAAGACTATCTTTGCTCCATTTTACTGCCTTTGCTCCTTTGTCAAAGAACAGTTGAGTATATTTCTATGGGTCTTTTTCTGGGTTCTCCATTCAGCTCCATTGATCTATTTGTCTATTCTTTTACCAGTAGCACACTCTCTTGATTATTCTATCTTTATGGTAAGTCTTGAAGTCAGGTACTATGAGTCCTCTGACTCAGTTCTTCTCTGTCAATATTTTATTAACTATTCTAGATCTTTTTCCTCTCCACATAAACTTTAGAATAAGTTTGTTGGTATCCACAAAAGAATGTGCTGGAGTATTGATTGGGATTACATTGAATCTATAGATCAAATTGGGAAAAACTGGCATCTTGACAATATTGAGTCTTCCTATTCATGAACATGGAATCTCTTTCCAGTTATTTAGTTTTTCTTTGATTTTTTTAAATCAGACTTTTGTTTTCCTTATATAGATCTTGTGCGTATTTTCTTAGATTTATACCTAAGTATTTCATTTTGTGGGTGCTGGTACAAACAGTAATGTGGTTTTTTTTTATTTCAAATTCCACGTGTTCCTTGTGATTGACTTTGGTTCCAGTTGTTGCTGTTGTTGTTGATTCTTTCAGATTTTCTACATAGACGATCATGCCATCTGCAAACAAAGACAGTTTTATTTCTGCCTTCCCAATTGGTGTACATTTTATTTCCTTTTTTTGTTGTTGTTTATTGCTTTAGCTAAGACTTTCAGGACAATGTTGAAAAGGAATGATGAGAGTGGACATACTTGCCTTGTTCCCAATCTTAGTAGGAAGGTCTCTCAGTTTCTTACCATCAAGTATGATGGTAACAGTTTTGTTTTTTTTTTATAGATATTATTTATCAAGTTAAGGAAGTTCTCAATTCTGAGTTTACTGAGAGTTTTTATCATGAATGAGTGTTGGACTTTGTTAAATGGCTTTTCTGCATCTATTGATATGATCATGTGATTTTTTCCTCTATAGCCTGCTGATGTGCTGGATGACATTAATTGGTTTTTAAAGGTATAATCAGGCTTGCATACCTAGGATAACTTCCATTTGGTCATAGTATATGATTGTTTTTATACATTATTGGATTTGACTTGATAATATTTTATTGGACCTTTTTCCTTCTATGTTCACAAGAGATAGGAATCTGTAGTTTTCTTTCCTTGTAATGTCTTTGTCTGGTTTTAGCATTAGGATGATGCTGCCCTCTTTAAATTGAACGATAAGGTATTCTCTCTGCTTCTATACTCTCCAAGATAATGTAGAGAATTCATGTCATTTCTTCCTTAAGTATTATGTAGAACTCACAAGTGAGCCCATCTGGGTCTGGTGCCTTCTGTTTGGAAAGATTATTAACTATTTATTCAATTTCTTTAATAGATACAGGTTTATTCAGATTGTATATTTCTTCTTGTGTGAGGTTTGGCAGATTGTGTCTTTCAAGAAATTGGCTTACTTTATCTAGATAATCAAATTGATAAGCCTAGAGTTGTTCATAGAATTCTTGTATTATACTTTTAATCTCTATGGGATCTGTAATGATGTTCCCGCTTTCATTTATAATATTACTAAGTTGTGTTCTCTGTTCTCTTTTTTTTTCTTAGCCTTGGCTAGGGGCTTATCAACTTTACTGATCTTTTCAATAAACTAGCTTTTGGTTTTATTGATTTTTCTCTATTGATTTCCTGTTTTTAATTTCTGCTCTGACTGTTACCTATTTTCTTCTGCTTACTTAGGGTTTTAATTTGCTCTTATTTTTCCAGTTTGCTACAGTGGAAACAGATTATTGATTTTGGATCTTCCTTTTTTTTTTTTTTTTTTTTTTGACTGGTTCTCAGTTTGCTGCCCAGGCTGGAGTGTAGTGATACAATCATAGCTCACTGTAATCTCAAACTCTTGCGCTCAGGTAATCCTCCCACCTCAGCCTCCTGAGTAGTTGGGCCTACAGGCATGCACCACCATACCCAGCTAATTTTTTTTTTTTAATTTTTTGTGAAGGCTGTTCTTGCTATGCTGCCCATGCCGGTCTTGAACTCCTGACCTTAAGTGATCTTCCCACCTCAACCTCCCAAAGTGATGGAATTACAGGTATGGGCCACCATGCCTACCTATCCTCTTCTTTTCTAATATTTACATTCAAAGCTATAAATTTCTTCTTTATCACTGCTTTTGCTGCAGCACACAAAGTTTGATAAGTTGTGTTTTCATTTTCTTCAAAACATATTTTCAACTTCTCCTGAGATTTCTTTTTTGGTCCACGTGTTATTTATAAGTGTGTTGTTTAATCTCCATGAGTTTTGGGTTTTTCCAGTTATCTTTATATTCTCGATCTCTAGTTTAATTCCACTGTGGTCTGAGAACAGACATCGTGTGAGTTCTGTTCTTTTAAATTTATAAAGGTTTGTTTTATGGCCCAGAATGAGATCTATCTTGGTGAAAGCTCCATATGAGTTTAAGAAGTATGTGTATCTGCTGTAGTTTGGTAAAAGTAGTCAATGTCAGTTATATCCAGTTGATTGGTGGTGTTGGTGTTGAGCTCAGCTATGTCCCGCCTGTGAGGAGTTTTTGTTTGTTTGTTTTGATTTTTGTTGTTTTTCTTTTGCCTGTACATGTTGACAGTTCCATGTTGGAAGCTTCTGTAGTGTCCTGCCCAGAATACATGGGAGTCAATATGGAAACCCATGGAACTCATTCTGTGTTATTTCTCAATTCTAGGGCTCTAGGTTAGTCACTTTTTCTTTTTACTTTCTAGAGGCTTCTTATGATTTTTTTTTGTTATGCCCTATTTTTGTTTGTTTGTTTCTGTAGTTTGCTTTTTAAAACATTTTAAATTGCGGTAAAATACATATGACATCAAATTTACTATCTTAATCAATTGCAAGTGTATAGTTCAATATTGTTAAGTATATTCACATTGACCAGAAGTGACCTATAGTATGTTTCCCTGGCTCTTCTTGTATGTTTATTTTTTCCATATGGAATTTAGTATCAACTTATCTAGCAAAATTTAAAAGATTGTTGGTATTTTTAAAATTGGGATTGCGCACTTTATATGTATAAATTGTAAAATAGAACTGACATCTTTATGATGTTGAGTTTTCCTATTCAAGAGCAAAGAGTACCTTTCCATTCATTCATGTCTACTTTTGAGTCTTTCAGGTGTGTTTTAGATGTCCTTTGTAGAGGTTTTGAACACTGCGTGTCATGCTTATGTCTAAGGATGATATTTTTTTGTAGATAGGGTTTTATTTCCTATTGTGTATTCCCCCTTCATGGTTGTTTGGGAATATGGAATAAACTAGTGACTCTCAAATCCAGATCTTCGCCCCTATCACCTGAGCACCAGACCCAGATTTTTGACAGTTCATCCCACCTGCTCATTTAGCTAGCCCTCTCATACCTTCAACTCAATGTGTGCAAAAGTCAACTAGCATTCTTCCCTGATCACTCCAACCATCGCTTCAATAATGGTGGCACTCAACAGACACTGTGAAGTTATTTCTGACTCATCCCTCTACACTCTCTTACCAGCTAATTGGTCATTCAGCCGTAATAATTATCTAGCATTTTTAAAGCTATGGTCATGAAATATATGTGTTAGATGGAACCATCAAGTCATCTAGTGTAACTTCATTTCTGATGCCTAAATTCACTATTCAATGTCCCCATTAAGGAGTTTTGTGGCATATGCTCGGAGATATATTTCCAGGGACAGGTAACTTACTACCTTATGAGGCAGCCCATTTTATTTCTGGCCATTCTGATCATCACATACTTTTCCATATATATGTCAGTCAAATCCATCCCCTCCTTTCTAAAATTATCACCCCTTGCTTGCTCAGCACCCACTCCACCCACAATGACTCTTTCCTGGACTATTGCTCCAGCTTACAATGGCTTTTTCCCATCACTTTGTGGACTTCTGATGGGATTCTCATGTGATACAGTTCTGGCAACAGTTCTGCCAGGTTTTGGCACACACAGACTGAAGGATAAACTTTTTTGCGTAATATCCATTGCATTTTGTGATGCTGGCCCCAGCCTACATCTACCACTTAATGTCTGACCACAGAGAGAGGAAGAAGAAGGAGGAGGAGGAGGAAGAGGAGGAGGAGGAGGAGGAGGAAGAGGAGGAGGAGACAGAGAACAAAGGAGCAAAAATACACTAGCTTTCCAAAGGTCCGTGTGAACATTAGCTGTGGATATTCCTTCTTTCCTGCTGTGTCAGTGGAGGTTGAAGGGAACTGGGAGCACTGGTATTTTTAGTAGGAAGGCTGTCAGTGATAGTAATTACACTGGGGTATTTTCAGTGTGGACTCAATAATGGATGCTACTAAGCACTTGACACAATTGGGATGTAGAGATATACATATACTGCTATCAGACCAATAAATAAATATAACACCAATGACTATAAATACAAAGCACACTACAGATTCCTACCCACTCCATGAACTCCCATAGGACATTTCTATTTTCTGAAGGTACAGATTGCTTGCCGCCTTATGGTATAATTATTTATAGAAGGTTAGTTCCTGTAGGGCAGTTCTTTTTATTAATGTCTGCATCTCCCACTCTGTCTTCTTCCCTTATCAGAATCTCAGTCACTCATTAGGGTCCCACTCAGATGTCACTTCTGCTGGAAATCTTTCTCTGGTCTCTTTAGTCAGAATTCAGCCCACAAACATATCCCTGAGCACCTTCTCTGTGCTAGGTACTGTGCTAACCACTGAGTATGACATGCTGGTGAACCTTTGGAACTTTCCTTGGAGAAAATGGGAAGCCACCATATTTTCAAGCAAGCAACATGGTCAGAGAGGTGTTGTGGAAAGGTTTTTCTACCATAGTATGGAGGACAAATGGGAAAGCCAAGACTGGAGGCAGGGGAAGCCCCCTGGGAGGTGGCTGTGGCAGAAGTCCAGGGAAGAGATGATGAGGATAAACCAGGGCAGTGGAAGGAGGCAGACCTGGCAGACGGTTGAGAGGCAGAATCAACAGATGGCTATTACTCCAAAGACAGATTTGAATGATATTTCACTCGTACAGAGATGCTGACTGGAATCTGTGCTGGAAATATTGTCATCAACAACTCTGGATGGTATTCAATACAAGGACTTGAATGGTGCTGTGAGTTGAATTGTGTACCCCAAAAGGATACATTGAAATCTTAACCCTTAGAACCCATGAATGTGACTTTACTGGGAAATAAGATCTTTGCAGATGTAACCAAGTTAAGAAGAGGCCATTAGGAGGATAAACCTCAATCCAGTGTGACTAGTGTCTTATATGAAGAGGGAAATTTGGAGACAGAGAAGGACACAGATACATACAGAAAGGAGAAGGCCATATGAAGACAGAGGCAGAGAGTGGAGTACTGCATCTGTAAGAAACACCAAGAACTCTTGGAAGCCACCAGAAGCTAGGAGAGGGCCATGGGGCATAGAGGCCTCAGAGCCTCCAGAAGGAACGAGCCCTGCTAACATCTGGATTTCAGACATCTGGATTTCAGACTTCTGGCTCCCAGAACTGTGAAGGAATGAATTGCTGTTGTTTTAAGCCCCCCAATTTGTGGTCATTTGTTATGGCAGCCCCAGCAAATGCACACAAATGATGTGAAAGAACAATTGAGCAGGCTTTCAGAGGTTATTAAGGGGGTTGATGAAGAGACATTCATTTTTTAAAACTCTGGCATTGGCGGTACTCAATCATCTTATATTTAGGACCCACCTTACCCTATTGTTCTTGCAGGGAGGCTCCCTCAGTAGAATAAAAGGTTGTCACATGGAGTTGTCAGAGAAACAAGGTGGTGGCCTAAGAGATATACAAATTCACTCTGCTGTAGGGCCGAAGTAGTTCCCTCTTACTCACAGACTGGAAGGGTTCAGCACTCTTTTATGCAGAATGGAAGTTCCCTGGGGGAGGTCAGAACTCAGACCTCCCAGGGGAGTGTACTTCCTGCTCAGCCTCAGCATCCCTTATCTTATCTCTTACTTGTGACAGCTATAGAAACTTCAACTAGTATGAGTTCTAGTGAGAGGATTTTGATCTAGAAAGTGCAGAAGGGCAGAGATGTTAAATGTCATTGTGGGCTATACACTGATATATGATTCAGCCCCGAAAGGAAATAAAGTACTGATCCATGCTACAACATGGAGTAATCCCCCAAATCATGATACTGAATTTAAGAATGTAGACGCAAGAAGTCACATACTGTATGATTCCATTTACATGGAATGTGGCAAATCAGTAAATCCATAGGAACAGAAAACAAGTTAGTCGTTGCCAGGGACTGAGGTGGGGTGTGGGGAATGATGAGTGGCTGGTAGTGACTACAGAGTTTCCTTTTGGGGTGACATAAATGTTTTGGAAGTAGCTAGAAAGTATGGTTGCACAGCGTTGTGAATGTACTAAATGGCACTGAACTGTACACATTAAAATGGCCAATTTTATGTTATGTAGATTTTACCTCAACAAAAAGTCATTGCAGGCTTGAAATCATATTTTTGTACTCAGTTTATTGAAAGTCAGATTTTATCTGTGTCCCTAAGGAGGGCGGGAAAGTCTTCTCACTTTCAGCTAAGCAGTGTGCAGCACAGACAGCCCAAGTGAGCCAACGTTAACTCCCATTTGCCAACATGGAAAGATAAGCAAGTCACTGTGGCTCACAACTGTAGTCCCAGCACTTTGGGAGGTGGAGGCGGAAGGATCCCTTGAACCCAGGAGTTTGAGGTTGCAGTGAGCTGTGATAGTGGCACTGCACTCCAGCCTGGGTGACAGAGTGAGAGAAAAAAGAAGAAAGAAGGAAAGAAAAAAAGAAAGAGAGAAAGAGAGAGAAAGAAAGAAAAAAAAAAGAAAGGAAGAAAGGAGGGAGGGAGGGAGGGAGGGAAAGGCAGGAAGGGCAAGGCAGCTCAACCCTTCTGAGAGCCACCCCAGGCAGTCCACATGGCAAGACGTTTAATAGGATATCTTACTTCTGAATGGATAAACTGCACCCTGTAATGAAAAAAGGTAAAAAAGGAAGTGTAAGGAGGCAAGGCCCACTGTATTCACTGGATCTCTACTAAAGGTATCACAAATGATTGTTATTTTTAAAGAGCAATTTCCTTCATAAACAGCTTCTCTCTAGCCTGTTGCTTCCCGAGAGCCCTCCAGAAAGTACAGTGAAGATACATTGGAGATTCTCATCCAGAAAGCTAAGAAAGCACAGGGCCATCACAGTAATGAGCAAAGCGTGTTGGTACATCATGTATGAAAACATTGCACACACTCCCATCTTCTGAGGTTCAGGGACATCACCAACAACTGGAAGATGAGCTGCTGCTATGATTATTCTACAGCTTTGTTGAGGTGTAATTGATGTACAGTCAACTGAAAATATTTAAAGTACAATTTAATCAGTTTTGCGTATGTGTACACCATCACCACAATCAAGATGATGAATAGAGTCATCGGTCCCCCAAAGTTTCCTTGTGGCCCTTTGTAGTCCCTCCCTCTGGCCCCTCTCTATCATCTGCAGGCAACCACTGATCTGTAGTTTGCATTTTCTAGAGTTTTGTATAAATGGAACCATAGAATAGGGAATCCTTTATGCCTGGCTTCTTTCATTCAGCATAATGACTGAGACCCATTCAGGTTGTTGCATGCATATTCGTCATTCATTCCTTTCTACAAATTACTGAGTAGTATTCTATTATCTGAATTATACCACAATTTACTTATTTATTTGCCTGTTGATGGGCATTTGGGTTGTTTTCTGGTTTGGGGTGACTATAAATACAGCTGCTATCAACGTAGCTATACAGGTGTTTGTATGGACATACACTTTCATTTGTCTTTAGTAAATACCCAGCAGTAGAATGCTTGGATTATACAGTGTACGTTTAACTTTTAAGAAATTCTCAAACTGGTTTTTTCAAAGTAATTGTACAATATTACATTCCAGCACTGGTGCAATTGTTAAAAAGCCATGGCTCTCTATGGAGTTGGCAGCGGTTCATGATTTTTCACACATGTTCTGCAGCAAATTAGACATTGGGCTGGATCCAGAAATAACCTGTGACCTGGTTCTGGAGGCTATATTATTAAACATGATTGGGAGGAGGGGCAAGTGATGAAGGAGAAACTGGATGTGGGGAATAGAGCTGCATTGGGA
Source organism: Ateles fusciceps (assembly GCA_036589455.1). NCBI lineage: Eukaryota > Metazoa > Chordata > Mammalia > Primates > Atelidae > Ateles > Ateles fusciceps. Next base: position 296,335 of record JAZHEH010002107.1, on the reverse strand, counting down.
ATAGAAGACCATCAAAAGGAGTCAAACTAGCTTTTTGAGGGGGAAGGCTGAGAGCTGCAGGTGGCTGAGGGAAGGGAGGGTACAGCCAAGTGTTCAGAGCCTCTGACTGCCTGCCTAAGGAATTGGAACTCCTTGAAGAATGAATGGGCACTTTTCTGGGCACCCACTTCTAGACCCTGGAGCCCGCCTCTGCAGCCATGTTATTGCCTAGGTCTGGGAACCCACTGCAATGGGACAGGATGTACTTGGCCTATAACTTGGAATAAGCCAGAGAGGGGTGGTTATGATGTTATGTGTTTTCCCCCTTTGAGCACTTACTTACTGTTTTTTACAGCCCTTCATCTCTTTTCTTATCATCTCTTTAGAGGTCAGTTGGAGAGAGGCAAAGTGGGGAGTGGGAGAGGTTTAATATCAGAGAATTCCTCACCCTACAGGGGCCCCCTGCTGGACAGAGGCCTTTGTGATGGGCATTCCTCTGAGGCTCTGGAGGCCTGTCAGAGGGTGCCTGGGGACTGTCAAAGTGAGAGAGCAAAAAGAATGCCAGATCTAGAGTCAGGAGACTTCCACTCTAAGGTCACCAGCCCACCCCAGCCTGGCCATTTTCAGCTCCTCTGCTCCTGAAAGCAGACTCTGACCATCCTTGGGTTTAAAATGATGGGGTGAGAGGGGTGGGATGGGGAGGAAGAGAAGGGTCTTGAACATGTATTGAGCCTACCCTCTTGGCCAGGCATATGTGCTACATGTCTTTCGTATCATGCTAAGAACTATGACAACAGCTGATCTTTACTGAATTCTCCAACTGGATTGAACATGGTGCTTAGGACCTTACAGTGTCTCTTTTTAATCCTTGAAGCATCTGATCGGTAGATGCTATTATTGCATCCATTTTACAAAGGAGGACACTAAGGCACAGAAAGGGTAAAAGCCTCACTCCCATCACATGGCCAGGGAATGGAAGAGCTGGTTAAAAAAAAAGAAAATCTTTCCCAGATGGATGCAATCTAAAAGTACACATCAAAAAGGAAAGGCACACTGCCCCAGACCCCATCACCTCAAAGAGCCTTCAATGTGAGGTAGAAATGGCCAAAACCAAATAACTCCACATCCCAAGTTGCAGCGTGTTAGTCTGTTAAAATACAGGTGTCCCTGGGCTCATGATCCCTTGATGCTCAAATCAAGAAGACATGGGTCCCATAGTCCTGGGAAGACTCACGCCATTGGTATTTTTCCATCAAGATAGTAATACACATGTTCTAGAATTTCTCTTTGACAGACATTGGCTGGGTTTGGGGCTCTTCATTTTGGCCTCAAATGAAGGCCTGGAGCCCTACCAAGGGAAATGTAGGCAGAGGCAGAAGAGCAGAGCCACCCTGGCATGATTCAGCCCGAAGAGGATGAGGCAGTGCCCCTAGAAGAGTGGTCGATGGTCTGACTCAGCTTCTCCCCTGCCCTCCTTCATTTGCGCTCTCCACTTCATTTTCGTCTCTGAAAGCTTCTTCTCAGCCATTTCCCAGGAAGAACTGACTCATGGCTCCCAAACTGTCTCACTGGGGAAAAATGGTGGAGTGCCCATCAACAATTACAGGCGACGGCTATGTCCTCTGTGCAAATGGGCCCAGTCATCCTGGAAATCAGACATAAAGCTCTCAGGAGAACCTCTCTAACTGGCCATCAAAAGCTTCACCATAGCTGGAGAGGAAGCAGGGAGGCTGTAGATTCATGGATGCCCTCAGTTTTCTGGTAAAACTTAATGATCCCTTCTCAGGAAAAAAAAAAAAAAGTATTAAAATACAAAAAAATAAAACAATGGGATCAAAATAGTTATTAACATATTTACAAAACAAATTTGTGATATATTTGTGTGCTTAACACATTAAATAAGATCTAGCAGTAGGTCTCATAATTATTATAATTTCAAGGCAGTGATATTTGAAGATTCCTGCTATGACTGCGACGTGAAATAAAAATATATATGATTTCTCTTGGCGACAAAGTCACAGATTATATAAATACTACTGTGGTTTGTTGCCAACACGCATAATTGAAGAAAGGCTAAATTTCAATTAGAGGTTAGTGAAAACAGAAATATAATTTCTTCCTCATTCAAGTTTATGGACTCCCTCAGTTCTATCCCTGAATCCTAGGATAAGATCACCTGCTAAAGAAACACTGAAACCTATTTGGTTAGTTAGGATTTTCTTTTCCTGGTTCCTCAGCTAAGCCAAACTGTTGTCCTTACCACTTTTTCTGATACTGTGTTTTCCTCTTACTGCCAAAGCACACCCAAGGAGCTTAGATCCTAGTCCTAGCTCACCCACTTACAAACTGTGTGACTTCAAATGAGTTGCTGAATCTGTTTGAACATCAGTTTTCTCCTCTGTGAAATGGGGATAATAATAATACCTACCTCTTAGTATTGATTAAATGAAATGCTTATAAAATATCCTGGCACTCTGTTAGCACCTAGTGGTTAGTCACAATAACTATGTTAGGGAAAGAGTTTTTAAACCAAAAGGTAGCATGTGTGCGTTGATCATTATAACCATCTGTCTTGTTCTTATGTGATTTCTGTCTTTACTGGCTCTATGATCTCAGATTGGAGAGCATAGAAAACATGCAGGCAGAGGAGGGGACAGTGGTAGGCTAGAGCTGGCTCAAATGGGCTTCCAAAAGCCAACTGTTATGTTTTCAGGAATTTTGCAAGGTGGGTGACATCATATTGGTAGCTAGAAATCAGCCACAACAAGAGTATTTACAACACAGCAGTCAGTGCTATCGCTTTAATGAGAGCTTTTTTTTCCTTCTAGAGAGCTACTTGTTAAACACTTACCCGCACATCACTGGGAGAGGGTGACTAGGACCACTGCTCTTATCAAAATGATGGTGAGGGGCAACCTGTGCTATAGCTGGGGAAAATGAAACATCAAATGGATTTCAGGGGCAAAAAAATTAAATGTTCCTTGTGGTCCAAGTTAATTCCATTTGCTCTCCATTGGTTTATTTCATCTACAAAGTTTCAGATCAGCGAAAAACAAGTTTTTCTTGATTAATGCTCTCAGTTCTTGATAATTACTTCCATTTCATCAATTCTACAAAAAGAGTCTGTTTTGAGATAAGGAAAAAGACTCTCTGTTCCCTTTATCTGCAGACTGAAATATATTTTACTTAAAATTCAACATTTCTATATATTAGTAACTTACTTCCATGTCAGCTTTTATCTGTAAGACTACTGCATTCTTCCCAGAGAGTGTTGCAAAGGCACAGAGTGGAAAAGTAAGTTTACTGATTATGCAGCCCTGTTAGTGTTACTTGAGGCCAAATGTTGGCTTAGATGGTGTTTTCAGAACTCCTAAGTGGATGTTTATGTCTGCAAATGGAAGCGCTGAGTAGCTAGATTTTCAGGGCCAATGCGGGGGGAGTCAGTCCTGGGTGGTGGTTTGCTCATGGCATTTGGTTGCATGAGCTGTTTTCAAATGCGCCTCTGCTACTTTGACAGTCCTGTAAGCCACTTGTACATGCTGTTCTCCACCTGTTAAGTATGCTAACACACAATGGAGAGAGAAGAAATAAGATGGGGAGTGGCAAAGGAAAAACTTAAAGCTATAAAGACGTGGAATCTGGCAGAGAAGAATGGCAGTCGAGTTGTGGGCTCCCATCAGTCCTGGAAGGGACTAGACAACCTCTTTTGTAGGGCTTCTATATGGGTGTTCCAACAGGGAAGGCATGTCACTAAATTTGCTCTGGCCTTGAGGTACTCCTTGAAGACTTTGGATGGCTGTTGAGCTGTTGGTCCAGTGCTTTTTCCCAACAGGATTCCATTTCTCTTGGATTGTGTTGGTTTTACGCAGTGTGGGTATAGTCAGTGTGGTGCTTCAGAGTGTCTCAAGCTTACCCTTGCTGGGTAGTCAGCATCATTGTGCTCCATGCACCAGTTCATGTCTCTGGCATTTCCCCTTGTTAAGACTCCATTCAATTGAATACGACTGCCTGTGGCAGGCAGGCCTGGCAGGCTGCTGTGGCTGGACTTGAGAAAAATGAGGGTTACAAGCCTAAAGCCAAGCCCGCAATTGGAGGTCTGCCCACCTGATCAGTTCCAGTCTCTCAGTGGGAAGCTCACCCCCTTGCCCAAGATAAGTATTTCATGTCTGAAAAAGGCCTTGAAGAGAGATGCAAAGGGCTTAAGGGTGCAGTGGGACATTAATATTATGATTACCCAAAGACAATAAGGAGCCAGGGATATGGATCATTGCTGCCAAGATGCAATGTGGTTTCTGAAAGCAAAGGTGACAAAATTAGCATCCAGCCACTTGACTAGTCCACACTCATCTTTTCCTCTGCTAATGGCATGGCCGGTGCACTTCATTCAGATAGTTGCTGGCTCAGCTGGCTCTCCACCGAACGGGGCTCTCAGAAGCAAACTAAACAGTATCCACTTGTATGTGTTTATGCCGGTGGCAATATCAGATTGTTCCTGTCAAAATGTACCTGTTTTCCAAAATGTCTTTTTAAATCTAAGTTTCACATTTGTGGGAAGGTGAGGGAAGTAATTAACATTTTATGAAGTAAGCTGGAGAAACTGGCTTCTATAATTGACGTAGAAATGGTATGTGGATATTGCTGTCAGAAATTGAGCCAGACCTTGAACCTGATAGTATTGAGCCCAAGCCTAGGAACTGGGTGTGTTCCTTCATCTCTTGTTTGTTCTGGGCCTTGATGGGAAAGGAACTCCCTGGAGGGCGCTTGGCATGGTCCCACCTTACATTGTTTCTCATTCAGAGAGGACACTGAAGCTCAGAAGAAGTCAGGAACTGGCCCAAGGCTCCACAGCAAGGAAGCAGCAAAGCCTCTCTCAAAAGCCAGCCTCTTGACTCCTAGGCTAGCTCTTAAATCTACCCCAATAGAACGTCTGGTATCTTTATAGGTCTCTTTTGTTCTCTGTTACCCAACTGCATCTGCATTGAAGTTAGTAGTTTTTTAATGTTGGCATTCTTTCCAGAGCCATTTGCAACAAGGGGAATTCCTGCACTCACTCATTAATTTATCACTGTGCACCTGCCACATGGCAGGCTGTCTTCTAGGGACTGGACATTCAGCATGAGTCTCATATTTTGGAGGGGAGAGACAGACAGAAAAAAAAATCAACATTGTTTTCCTCACCATGCCAATGTTTCGCTCCATCCAGCAGCTATCCTCACCGTGGCCAGGTTTCCCTCTGCTAGGACTGGGATGGAGGCTTGGAGGAAGACAGTGCCACAAGTTAACATTGATAGGGCTTACCACATGTCAACAGCTGTTCTAAGCATATGACAGATGTGCCTTTGATCCTCACCACAGCCCCACCAGGCAAATGCTATTATCATCTATCTTTTACAGATGAGGAAATAGATAAACACAGAGAGGTTGAATATCTTCCTGCAAGGCCAAACAGCTAATCAATGGCAGAGCTAAGATTCAAACACAGACCACTGGGTGCCAGAGTTCATGCTTTAACCACCTGACTACACTGCCTGTCAGGATGGCTTAGAGCAAGCTTGTCCAACCCACGGCCTGTGGGCTGCATGTAGCCCAGGATGGCTTTGAATGCAGCCCAACACAAATTTATAAACTTTCTTAAAACATTATGAATTTTTTTGTGATTTTTTTTTTAGCTCATCAGCTATTGTTAGTGTTAGCGTATTTTATGTATGGCCCAAGACAATTCTTCTTCCACTGTGGCCCAGGGAAACCAAAAATTGGACACGCCTGGCTTAGAGTCTAAAGCCTCTCCTGCACTCCCAGACCCCACTAAGTTCAAGGATACCAGCCAGGCCAGTGCACTCCCTACTAAGGGTGAGCACCTTCACTCTGGAAGGAAGTCAGAGGCAGCCATGTACTAGCTAGGTATTGCCAGGCCTGACCGGTGCTCCATTACCCTTCCTCAGCCAAAGTGCCTTTCTCTGCGATAGGAACCACAGCCCCATTTGCTTCACAGGATGGTTTTGAGGCTCCAGGGAGCTGGCTTCAATTACGCCAGCCCCAGTCCCCCACAAATTTGTTAGCACTGATGGCCCCCCACCCCAACTCTGGATTCCAAGCTGGGACACCAGGTTGTGCAGAGATGATAGACTGTTGCTGTGCTGGGTGGGTTCTTTGCCACTGCTCCCTGTGCTTTGCAGTAGTCTTGCCAGCAGCAAGTCCCGTTCAGCCTTTGGCATGCACAATGCCTCTTGGCCTCCAAACCAGCTGGAGAAGCTCTAGCTGAGGCCACTTGAATGAACAGAGGAGAGATGTACAAGTAGGACCAGAGGTTGCTCACAGGCTGTCTGTCATGTCTGGGATGCTGCCACCACATCCCACATTGCCCCAATCTCAAGATTTCCCTAAAATCCTGCGCAGTGAGACCCTTTGCTGCCAAGGACACTTTCTCTGGCTGATTTCCTTGCTTCCGCGGTCCCCAGCAAGCCAGCCATCAGGAGTTGTGAGCCCCAGAAGCAGAAACTGAACTTACTTATTGACAGGAACAGGCAGGCTGCCAGTGAGTGGAATTCACTTCATTTAACTGGCCTGTTTGCTTTGCAAATCACATGATTTTTAGTCAAATTTAGGGAATAAAAATGTAATAATTAAAACCATATGATCTAGAAGCATATTTTAAAAAGTCAAGGATTTTAAAGTGCGCTCACAAAAGATTCTAAAACTAAAATGGTGTTCGTGTGGGGATACAGATTTTCATAGAAGGAAACAGAATCAAACACTCATTAGGAAAAGAGAAGTCCATGTGTCAGGGATTCTATTTTGTACTTTTGGCTACAAACAACAATGTGGAGACTCTGAGACTCGTGACCTACATCCAGACACATCAAAACAATTAGGAGTGTGAGAGAGAAAGATTTCAGTTCTCTGGGCAATCTCATACCTAACTAGCTGGGGAACATGTGAGGCTCTCTCCAGTCCTCCTTGCATTGTATCCCCCACCTTTCCCAGGCTTCCCCTAAGCCTCAACCACTGACACACACGGAGAAACCACCTGCCACTCCCTGTGAATCTACCTCTTCAGCTCCATCATCAGGCTCTTCCCCTTCTTGCATCCCTCAAGATTGACTGGCTCCCCCACCAGCTAAATGTTTTAGGTGCTTCTTGTCAGTTCTTCCACTGTTCCAGCCATGCTTCTCTTGACATCTCAAGCTCAATCCAATAGACTTCATGTGGACTGATGGACTTTACTTCAAGCCCTTACGGAGTTGTGACAACTTCCCCCACTAATTTGATTTCACAGCCACCTTTTATTTTCTCTCCCCGTCTTCCCCACTCATCCATAAACAGCCTTACCAGGTTTTTTTTAATGAGACAGGGTCACATTCTGTCACTCAGGCTGGAGTGCAGTGGCACATTCATAGCTCAATGCGGCCTCAACCTCCTGGGCTCAGGTGATCCTCCCTTCTCAACCTCCTAAGTAGCTGGGACTATAGGCACCTGCCACCACGCCCAACTAATATTTTTTTTTTTTTTTTTTGTATTTTTTGTACAGGTGGGGTTTCACTATGTTTCCCAGGCTGGTCTTGAACTCCTGGGCTCAAGTGATCTGCCTGCCTCAGCCTCCTAAAGTGCTGGGATTACAGACATGAGCCACTGTGCCTGGCCTGCTTTTAAGTTAAGGTAAATGCTATTAATTTTATTCCTATCACAACCCTCCTTTAGCTAACTGAGGCATTGCAAACCTGACTTTGAAATTTCGGGGTATTCACTTGCTGGTATCTATATTTCTTGTTACTGTGGGTGATCAGAGCACCACTCCTACTTATTCATGGATCTTGAGAGATCATCTGAGATGTCTTTTTGCTTACAGGTCACTCAGTTGCCCTACTTGACTTCTCTTCCACAGTATTTCTTGAATCCCTCCCTTCTGTGTAACTGTCATATGGTTGCTGTTTTGGAAATGCAATGATGGCAGCTCAGCCATCACTGGAAGTCTGTGGGCCCAGGGCAATTCATAAGCCTGGGACATTGATGAGTTTGCTATGGAGGTGAAGCTTCTCCCTTTCCCACCGTACCCAGGAACACTGTTTGAGAACAAAAGACTGAATCAGAAATGTAAGGAGAAGCATGAAACACAGAAGAGAAGAAACCCTGTTCCACTAACAAGAAACGATCAGTTGAGGACTCATCACACCAACAAGAGGAAAGGGGAGACGCAACAGCTTCTTTAGGAGGGGGCAGCAGCACCTGACGAAAGCAACCTATGTGCATCACAACCAGAGTCAGGGGGAAAGAAGGGAGAAGTTGGGGGGAGCTACAAGGATGTACCCTTGAAAGAGAAAAGAAGATAAAGAGATATCGTACCCCTGGAGTCCCTGGATAGCAAAGAGTCTGTCACACCCCACAGAAGGAGAAACCAGAGTCTTTGGAAAAAAGTTTCAGGCTTCTTCATAGAATAAGAGAATAATCTTTAATGTACAAAGGATAGAACAGTTGGGATGCTTGTCAGTTGGACTTGAAGACTGTGATGGATGAAGTGATTGTGAGAGAACTGCCTGGTCATTGATGGCCAGGGCAAATGACAGCCTAGGGTGCAGGGGGAGAGACAGAGCACTTGCTAACAAGGCTGTGAGCTTTTATCCTGGACCATTAAGGAACCACAGAGAACTGCAGAAAAAGAGCCATCAACTACTAGATAGATGGGCATGTACCTCCAAATTTCCAGAAGGAAAATTCCTTAAACTGAATATCTTACGTAGCTATGGTTTGCTTGATATGCCCCCCTCGCCTGGAAAAATTCTAGAACATACTATTAAAAGACTAGTGAGTGAGTGCTAGTGCAAAGGGGAGCCAGTGCAAAGTGGGTTTAAGACAAAAGCAAAAAAGGGTTCATTAGGAGTAGCTTGCTGTGTTAGAATAGCTTCCTTTTTTGTTGGAAGAGCTCACCAGGCAGCTGGATCAGAGAAAAGCAAGCATTTTTGAATCTCAGCAAAGCACTAGGCAGCATCTGTTGTACAATCTTCATTTACAGCCCAGTTATGTGATTATGTAACCAATTAGAAGACTGAATCCAAAGGCCATGGATAATGGATTCACATCCTCCCTCACAGAGAGAGATCTGGAGGCAAGTCCCAGGGCTGCCTCCTGGCTTGCTTTACATTTTCTCAATGATCTGGAGGAGGATTGAAAATGCACTCTTACCAGATTTGCCCCTGACGTAGTGCCAGAGGTGATGAGTTCTAGCACGAAATTGAGATCCAGAAAGATCTTGACAAGCTCGAGATGGTCATGGAAAATTTCAGAGGGATAAATGGCAAGTTCTACATTTGGGTCATCTGCCGAAGTATAGTGTGGGACGAAATGTGGCTTGAGAAAAAAACTAGGGACTGGTAATCAACAGTCATCTTGGTGTGACTCAGGAGTGAGCTGGCCCTGCCAGCAATCCAGTACCATCATCTCAGGCTACTCTACAAACCATGACCGGTAGGCATCAGGGTGAAGGTGCTGCTTTTTGACAACCCTTAAACACGGAGATCAGTTCACATCAGTCATATAGAAAAGTAGAGGTATCCAGGCTCGTGAGACACTAGGATGATGAGAAGGCTCATAATTACATGCATGCATGCAGCCAGTGAGTGACCGCCCTGGCCTGAGACTTGAACCCAGGGCTCCCTATTCCAACTTCAGAGCTTTTTAGAGAACTCTTATGCAAGACTCTGTAGGCAGCAAGTCTGCTGCAGTACTCAATACCAAGCCATGGATTATTCTGATTCTTCTGGGTATATTGAGCAGATGCTTTGAGAGTTGGAAAACATTTTAATGGCAAAGACCCTATTGACCTTTGTAGATGTGTGGGCTACCCCTCCCAACTTCCAATGCCCAAGAGAAACTCAGCAGAAATACTCTCTCATAAAAAGCAATTTCTGGAACGAATATAAAATGAATTCCATAACCACCAGAGGCGTCTTAATCATTTAAAGGTAAGCGTTATTAAAACAATAACTTTCAGATGCATTAAGGTTACATAGTTAACAGGACTTCACTGTACCTTGACTTTGGATACAGAATACAATACAGAATGAGAAGTTTGTCTCTTTTCTTATACCTTTTCTACAACTCTCATACTTGCTTTGTATAAGCAAAAAGAGGAAGGATGAGTACTGGAATCAGTATGACATAGACCGCTTGATTAGACGAATAAATGAATGGCTGATTGGATGAATGAACTGCAAAGTCTTGGCACACAAGTGTTTATTCGGAGTGTTCTGAATTGATAATCAACTGTGCTTACAGTCGTGGAATGGTAGTGGATGACACTCCATTGGACAGCCTGTAGCTCTGTGGGTCTGACACATGTTGAAGTAACATGCCTTTCAAGCTCTAGCTGTGTGAATCCTTAAACTTCATAAATATAAGTTTGTACTTGACCCAAAATAGAGTTAAATATTTATCCTTGAAGGAATTGGAGCATAAAAGACTACCAAAGTTGTGGAGGTGCTACAGATTTGGATTGTGAAGAAATCAGTTCAGAAGAAATGAATGCAATGGACAAAGTCAAGCTCAGGAGAAACTAGACCTTCTTACTCTCTGGCTGGCTCAAGATGTCTCTTCAGGTGAGCACAGTTGACTGGGGGCCCCTGAGAAGAATGGAATAGGCCTGAAACCAGATGTTGGTTGTTTTCCTGGAACTTCCTTCTCCTACTTTAACTAGCACATTGCACATGTGGCCTCCCACAGTTATAACTTCAGCCAGGGGCATGTTTTTCTGTTGACTCCAGGAGGAGAGTTTTGGTTTTTTTTCAAATATCTTGTTCACCCTGATAGGAGCTCTTGGGCTTATGGGATGGAATAGTTTTGAGCCATGGATCAAATGATATACATCTAAGATCTGCTTGGGACTCGGCAGGTTCTCTTTTGCTCACCATAGATCACAATAGAACTTTGTGCTTGATAAATAGAGGACCTCGATGTAACACAGGCAATAGAAATAGACTCATATTGTTTTAACTGTGGAAATGAACACTTCCTGATTTCAACCAGCTCTCTTAGATGCCAAAAGCTGGCTGCCTGCAAAACACCCATCTTGTCTATTTATCATGCCATGCAGCGGAATGGCTGCCTATAAAATTGCATTTTGTCTTTAAGGCCTGCTTGTGCGCGTTTTGTTGATTATTTTTTCGAAGGGAAGTGTCTGGAACCATTTCCGAAATGCACAGCAATTTCCCACTTTCTTGAGAAACCAAAGCCATTGTTGCCAGCTCACAATAGATAAATATCTTGAATATTAGATTGTTTCCTCCAAAGCTGATGGTAGCAGCCTCTGACTGTTTTCTTTCATTTGGGAAATAATATCTAAAATATTTGCAAAGAAGTAGTTCCAAGAATGGAGATAATTTATTTCATGATCGTAAGTACTGAAAGCACATTTTCCTCACATCAGATGGGATTTCACATGAAGTCTCTAAGTGCAACACTAGGGTTTTTTTCCTATTATTCTAAATCCATCTAAAGAGTGGAATGTATTAAGGAAGACAAGTTAAATGTGAGCTCTTCAAAAGATCTTTTCTTGCCTGACAATAGTCTTTTTTTTTTCTTCTTTAATGGCTATTCTGGTTCTTCTTTGAACTCACTGCTACTGTTGGCCACTTGTTAAGCACCCTTCCTCTCCCTACCTACCTTCTTAGGTAAGTTTCTCCTGTTGGACTTAGCACAAGTATAATTGGAGACAGAGGCTAGACATGTGTGCAAACCTATGGGGGACATCCCCTCAAAATGCTTAGTGACAACTGCCCACATCTCTTTCTTAACTGTGGGTTTGTGGCTCTGAGGTTGCTGAATAATTCTTAGCATTGTTCCAATGAATGATTCAGGGCTTTGATTCCCCAGATGGCTTTGCTTGAAATCTGGGAAGTGGGGTGCCTCACTAGTCTTTGGTTTAATGTGGAAAGAAGGGACCCCAATCTCCACCCAGCGCCACTGGGAATCTGGGAGGCAGTCTAGGATCTTTCCAGCAGCCACTGAAGGGAAGTCTGTTTGTACACTCCTCTGGCTGGGGAATTGCAATTGGTGGATGACCATAGAGGAAAGCTAGTCATCAACATAGGGACGATGCCAGCTGGCAAGCCTCGTAGAGTCCTCCTGGCCAAGCTCTTTAGTATATTGAAAGACAGTGCAACTCAGAGAGGTAAAGCAACTCGCCTGTCAGCTTGCCACGGAGAGGTTGAAACCTCAATGATGTCGGCACTTCTTTAAGGAGAGGCAGTCGATTGGGCAGCCGGGGAGGCTGCCTTGAGATTTATGGAGGCTGCTTCTGTCCAGGATCTTTCAGAATGTGGACTCAAGGAAATATTACATAGAGGGTCTGTCTTTAAGTCCAGTCTGCTGGGCTCGTGCACTGGCTTGGGATTCAGGGAACCTGACTCCAAGAGTCAGCTCTCTCCATCCTTTGCTAGCATATGTTCCTGGGCGAGTCTCTGCCTCAGTTTCCCTATCTGTACAAGAAGGGGATTGGACCTTTTTTTCTTAAGACAGAGTCTTACTGTGTCTCCCAAGCTGGAGTGCAGTGATGTGATCTGGGCTCACTGCAACCTCCACCTCCTGGGTTCAAGCAATTCTCCTGCCTCAGCCTCCCAGATAGCTGGGACTAGAGGTGAGAACCACCATGCCCAGTTAATTTTTTTTTGTTTGTTTTTTGTATTTTTAGTAGAGATAGGGTTTCACAATGTTGGCCAGACTGGTCTCGATCTCCTGACCTCAAGTGATCCACCCACCTCGGCCTCACTAAGTGCTGGGATTACAGACATGAGCCACCGCACCTAGCCTGGACCTTGTAATCTCTAGTTTTCCCTCCTGTTATTAACATTCTAGGATTCTAAGCAATCTTTACTTTAAAAGAGGAGAACAAAAAGCTGATTCCTTCAGCTCAGTTGCTGGCTCCATTGCCTGCATTGCAAAAAGGGCTGCCCTTGCCTTGTGCCTTCAGTGCACACAGCACCACCCTGTCCAAGGGGTTTCTGGTTCAAGATCTCATTTGATCCTCACGTGCACTATGGGAGGGGAGGGGAGTAAAGAGGATCAGCCCCATTTTGTAGATCAGAAACCTGAGACTCAAAGAGGTTGAATGACCTATAGATGGAAGTGGAACTCAGGTCTCCTGGTCCTCAACCCCATGTTCAGTTCATTATTTCTCCTAGACCACCAGCTAAAAATGCTTTGTAAACCTTTGTTGGGCCAGCTGGTATGACTGGCACCTGGGCCCAAGTGTAACATGTTTGCAAACTGTTTCTACACTTTGAGACAACTGCTTGCTGAAATTGCTACAAAACCAAACAATTTCCAACATTTTCCTCCTGCCTACTGCAGCACTTCCAGTTGTTCCTGTAGAGTAAGTCTTAAGGACACATTGTTTTTAAAACCATTTCCAGGGGGAAAAAGACATTATACTCTGTGTGTGTGTGCGTGTGTGTGTATACCTTTGGGGCTACGACTGAGCAGTCCATAAGGGCAGAAAAAGAAAAGATCAGCTGCTGCTCCTGTTTCCTTTGCTAGTCAGCTGTAGAACCACCGGAACAGCAATTTGATGGGAAGGCAGAGGAACCTATGCCTACCAGTATTGATAGGAATAATCCCAAGCTTAAAGAGGGGCCCTTTTCCTCAGGGCTTCTAGTACTTTCCAGAGAGAGAGAGAAAGAGAGAGAGAGTACACCAACTAATGAGTGGTATGGTCTGTCCCTGCAATGGACACCGGAACAGCACCCTCCAACACACTCCAACTTTGATGGTCAACTATGGAAATGCTTAAGGGAATTAAGCCTGCAGGCATTTAGCTCATGGGAAAACTAGCACGTAGATCACTTCCCTTTTCAGTTGGACTGCCACTTCAAATCCAAGGTATCTTTGAAGTCTTGAAGTGTATGATGTTCATAGCATAGGAAAAGATGACGCTGAACAAGTTCAAATTTTCTTCTTCAAGAAATAAGGACTTGAAAAAGCTTGGACTCACATTACCTTGAAGGCTAGTTCTGCAGTCAATCATGTGACAAGATCAGCACTGCTATTGTTATTGTAAGATAGTCTTGGTCTGCCCTCATTTCTTGATGTCCCCAAGTTCCAGAAAACTCTCTTCTCTGCCATATTGAGTGGTCACTGTGTGCTGTTTGATTTTAGAGTCAAAAAAGTTTTCAGAGCAATGGTCAGCTTGAGAAACAGTTTGCTCTCAATTGACTTGTTGGTTTGTACAATTCTTGGCTCCTTCAAGCAGGGTTCTGCCATCTGAGCTCACTTTGTGGGATTATGGGATGCTTGTACTTGCCAGGAAGTCCTGGCCTCAAGCTGATTCATCACTGAGTGGCACATGACACCCAGGATGAGAAGGGGGCATTTTTAAACTCAGTGACATGAAAATTTCCTGAAATCAAAAGGACGGAGATTGGGAGTTCCTGGGGAGCAGCAGCGATAGCAATGTCAAAAGTAGGATCAACCGGAGCTTAGAATATTCCTGCACAAACTTGCAAGTTGTTCATTGATTATGTGGGTTGCTGGAAGAAGATTTCCAGCACTGCTGGGTCGGCATATAAAGAGGGGAAAAAGGGTGTGTTGATGACCCATTTCAAAGGGAGCCAGTCTTGCTAATGGTAGAGGATATAAACATATTTTTCCTTCAAAATTTAAAAGATTTTGCTTTATCTTTTCTCTAAAGGAAACATCTTTCTAAAATCCCAAATTAGAGCAGAGTGATAACAATTTGGACTTACAAAAAACAGCCTTATTAAGATATAATTCATATATAATACAATTCACCCATTGAAAGTGTACGATTCAATGTGTTTTAGTGTTTTCACAGAGATGTGCAACCATGACCACAATCAATTAAAGAACATTTTCATCACCCTCAAAAGAAATCCTGTACCTGTTAGTAGTCAGTCCACATTCTCCCTTCCTTCCCCCAGCCCTAGGCAACCACTAAGCTGCTTCAGTCTCTATGGGTTTGCCTATTCTGGACATTTCATATAAGTTGATTAACACAATATGTGGGTTTTGGTATCTGGCTTCTTTCACCTAGCATGATGTTTAAATGGTTCATCCATGTTATAGCATGGATCGGTACTTCATTCTTTTTTATGGATGATAATATTTTACTGTATGGCTAGACCACATTTTATTTATCCACTCATTTGTTGATAGACATTTGGGTTGTTTTCACTTTGTGCTACTACTATGAGTAGTGTGTCTATGAACATTCCTGTTCAAGATTTTGTATAAATCTGTTTTCAATTCTCTTGGGCATATACCTAGGAGTGGAATTGCAGGATTATATGGCTACTCTATGTTAGTTTTTCATAACAGCTTCACTGTTTTACATTCCCACCAACAATGTATGCGAGTTTCAACTTCTCCACATCACTTTGAGCTTTTTAAAGTCAACTTTTCAAAACTAAAAGTGGTGTTTTAGAATATTATATATCTATTAGCACAAGGCTATAATTATATGCCTCACAGCTCTTACATAGTGTCAAAACAGTCCTTTAAAATGCACAGAAATATTAAGCAATGTGTTATGCATTGCTAAGCTCACTTGGGCTTCAGCACACAAAGTCATCCAGGTTCTAGGTTTGGTGATGCCTTCAGAGAGTTCTAGTCCAGCCCTCCACCCAAGCTTGAATTCGCCCTGCAGATCCATTCATGAGATCATTCCCGAGACCCTACTATGCTCTGACCACTCTGGGGCTACAGCCACATATAAGACATGTTTCCCTCTCTCACAAAAATTTACAGTCTAGAGAAGGAATCAAATGCTAGATAAATACTTCCTGCCAAGGGCCAGGGGAACCCAGAGGGAGCATCTGTACAGAAGGCTTTTCCTATGTACCTTGTGGGGTTGTTAGAGAGAGCCAGTGAAGTGCTCTGTGTAAATTGTCAAGCCCAGTGTCTGACTCATAGCAGGCACCCAAAGGTAGCTGTTATATCCCTGTATACAACTTTGCATTTTACATATGAGGAAACCAAGTCCTCAAGTTTAAGCAGCTTTCCCAGAGCCCCATAACTCATGACTGAGGAGCCAACCTTTCTGTTTCAGGCCCTGCTTGTTGAGCTCCAAAGCCTTGGCTATACTGACATGTAGGAGGCTGACCTGCATGTCTTTTGCCCTGCCTGTCTCCAGCCTGGGCTCTTCCGCTTCTCCCAGGTCTGGTTTCCTGGATCAAGGCATCCTATTTTACTCATGCCATAGCATAACACTAAGGTTTTTAGTGGCATATAGTAACTAGTAACAGTTAGCTAGTCCCTAGTACAGCAGGGTGATCTACTGTAGTTACAGCCAGAAGTAGTCATGACTGACAGTGGCTTCAGGAGTCTATTGCTGGAGCAGCATTCTCTGCCTATCAGCAGCCCCACATTTCTTCCCCACCGTCCAGGCCAGAGGTCTGAAAAGTAGGAATGGCCTAAGCCTCCTGGTCTATATTCAGCCGGCCATCAAGCCATGCAAAACTTCCTTGTAGATGCTGCCTTCCGATTGCTTCTCTCCATTCCCATATGGCTCCTGTACCACAGTTTTGTCTACAAAAGTTTATAAGCATTTGCCATGAGCAAAGTATTTTGCTGGGTTCTCTGGTTGAGAGCCACCTGAGATAAAATGCCCCCTGGTTTCAGGCTCATGGGGATGGCAGAATAAGAAGAATCCAGAGCTAGGTGTTCTCTAAGTGCCAAGAGCCAAGGGCTGCCCTGGGCTCAGGATGTTCCAGCTCTTATTCATCCTAATGAGAGATGGTCAGTCCCTCACCACAGATGACTAAGCATGCCCAGAACCTCAAAGTAACCAGCAAGTATGGTCTGCTGTGGAAATGGACCAGTCTCCACTGGTATCTTCACCTTGCCTGCAGGAACATTTTTATCCCCAATGTATTAGTTTGCTAAGGCTTTCATAATAAAATATGAAAAACTGGCTGACTTAAGCAACTGAATTGATTGTCTCACAGTTCTGGAGGCTGGAAGTCCAAGATCAAGGTGAGTCAGCAGGGCCACACTTCTTCTGACAGCTCCATGGAAAGACCTGTTTCAGGCCTCTCTTCTGGCTTCCAGTAGATCCTTGGCTTGAGGCAGCAGAACTCCAGTCTTTACATAGTGTTCTCTCTGCGTGCATGTTTCTGTGTCCAAATCTCCCCTTTTTATAAGGATACCAATCATATAGGATTAAGGGACCACCCTACTCCAGTAAGACTTCATCTAAGCTCATTGCATCTTCAGTGATTTTATTTCCAAATAAAATCACATTATGAAGTACATTATGAATCCATAACATCAACAGGCGTGTTTGAAGATACACTTGAATTACTCTGCCATCAACATTATCTTCACCCAAGTAGATGTGTTCTGTTCTTCTGCAAGCTCAGGCTTTTCTTTGAGGGTCAGATTTCACCCTTCAAAAATGATGACTCTAATAATGAATGTCTTCTGCCCTAACCCCAAATCTGCCCAATAGTCTGGAGACTCCAGGTAGGACATGATGGCCTCACCTCTAGAACTTTTCTTGGGAATGCCTGAACCACACGTTTCTCCTCATCCTCACGCCATCCAGGAAACAGAGGAAGAAGCTATTAGGATGCGGGACAGACTTAGGCATGTCCAGCAACTTACCTGGAGTCACTAAGGGTATAGCTCAGAAGCAGGCACAGAGCTTGGCTTCACAATGCAGCTCACCTTTGAACCTTCCAGGCTGAAGCCCAAAGTTGTTTCTGCCCCTTAGTTCATTTTTCCTCTGATTTGGTGAGGGTCGTGGGACTCAGACACCTTTGAGCTCTAAAGAAGATTTCATCCTTTCGGGTTTGCTCCATCAATATCCACATACTCCCCTTCCTTTCTTGCCAGGTGCCTTTGATTTGGTTCCTCATTTCCTTCCTGTCATGCCTAGAGCCAGGTGGCAGCAAGGTAGATCTGGCTCCAGGTTGCATTTTGAGATGGGCATCAGGGATCCAGCAGGGTCCACTGATCTGGGAGCAAAAGATCACGTGCAAGAGGCTGTAACTATTGCAAGGAGGGATAAACCAGTGATAACTCTGGGGTTACTGAGGTGCCTTCAGAGTCCAGGGCAAAGGGTCGTTCCTCTCTTTCATATCTTCTTCTGGGTATGGGTGGCTAGAGGGCTCCCACGTATGTACTTAGAGCCTGAGGTGGGAACAGAGACTGCCCACAGGCCTCTGTCTCTGTGACTACGGTGTGAGTACACTACTCACCCCACCCCACTCCCTGGGTCCACAGGAAACAAAGCCACAGAGCAACACATTTCCCTGGAACATCCATTTACTTGAGGATGCAGGCATTTTTTCCTATATTAAAGCAAACATGGATATAATATAAATCGAGAGTTGAAGTCCCAAAGATTTACTTGACTGAACTCCAAATTGCATGTGACAGATGGCTTTGAAGTTCCTCTTTACCCCGGGATTGTGCATGGGTGAGAAACATTGCCGGGGCGCTGGTTTCTTTTATCGGAGGCGTAGGCTTCCTGGGCAGGTGCTTATAAACATTGCCATGGAAAGATGGTACACATCCAGGCTTTGGGATTCAAAACTCCTGTTTCGGACAGAAAGCTTGCCCAAGGGCTATTTCATAGGCCTGGATTCATCTAGAGGGAAAGAATAAACAAAGCTGTGTCCACAGGCCAGGGTGCTGAGGTTGTGAGATACCTTTCAACTTGGACCAAGTCAGTTTACAGGCAGTGATCCCTCTCCAGTGTCTCCTCCATTGTCCCTGCTCCCTGGGTCCAGCCAGTACCTGATGACGATTGTGGTGGTGAGGGAGCAGGCAGCTACTGCACACCAGAGAATCAGGCCTTTGTGTAGGAAGTTTTGGCCACTATCCCCCACCTGTCCCCTTTACGTTGGCTCCAGGGGTCACAAAGGGGGAAGGCATAAAATCAATAAGGTGGAGTCTTTAAAAGCCAAAGCAGCATTTTAAACCTTTTTCCTTTAGGGCTGAATGGGCAGCTTGTTTGAAGTTGGTAGGTTTTGTGTTGCCAGTCCTATAACGAGATCTGAGCTTCCATCCTCCAGAGAGGCTGGAGATGCTGGGTCCATCTGGACGAGGGACTTAGTGATGGCCTCAGCAGTATCAGAGGTCTCTTCATTTGGGTACACTGTGTATCATATGCCATTTTGTCTTTACTGGGATGTCTCTATACCCTTGCATTTGTATGAGGTCACACCTGAGGCCTCAGGCTTAGCCCCTGAAGCACCCAAGAAATATTTGGGTGGGAATTGTTGTTTTTTTTTAATAATAAAGTCTGTACAAACATCAAAAGTTGATGGAAAAAAAATCGTGCTACGTAGGAAAGGTCCCAAACACAGTAAGAAGAATTGATGTACCTGGATTTGGACTCTGAAATCCTTTTGGAATAGCAGTTAGTTTCTTACTTGGGCAAAATTAAATTCACCGGAAGTTGCAAACACAGTAGAGAGGCCCCCCCCCGTAGCTTACATCTAGTTTTCCCAATGGTTACATCTTACATAACTATAGCACAATATCAAAACCAGGAAATTGATATTGGTGTAGGTTTCTGTATAAAATGTTTTTAAATTTATATGAAGCTTTTTCTATTCTAAAATACAAATTTTTGTATATAAATTTTGGATATAAATTTTCATGTCTCTGGGATAAATGCCCAGGAGTACAATTGCTAGGTCATATGGAAGTTGCATGTTTAGTTGTGTAAGACACTGCCAAACTGATTTCCACCAGCAGTAAATGAGTGATCCAGTTTCTCCACTTTCTCACCATCATTTGATGTTGTCATTGTTTTTTAGCTTAGCCATTCTGTTAAGTAGATAGTGGTATCTCACTGTGGTTTTAAATTGTATTTCCCTAATAGCTAATGATGTTGAATGTCTTTGCATGTTTTTATTTGTCATCTGTAAATACTCTTCAGTGAAATTCAGTGAAATGCCTCTTCATGTCTTTTGCCCGTTTTCTTTTTCTTCTTTCTTTTTCTTTTTTTTCTTTTTTTTTTTTTTTGACACTCTCACTCTTTTCACTTAGGATAATGCCACCAGCTCCATCCCACGTTGATGCAAAGGACACACTCTCCTTTTTTTTTTTTTTTTTTAACAGCTGCATGAATATTTCAGGGTGTATATGTACCACATTTTCTTTATCCAGTCTACTGTTGATGGGCATTTAGACTGATTCCATATCTATGCTATTGTGAAATAGTGCTGTGGTGTGGTAGAATAATTTATATTCCCTTGGGTATATACCCAATAATGGGATGGCTGGGTCAAATGTTAATACTGCTTTGAGTTCTTTGAGAAATCACTAAATTGCTTTTCTTCTGTAGATATCTATTAGGTCATTTAGTTATACGTTCCCACTAGCAGTGTGTAAGTGTCTAGTAGTGTATAATGTCCCCCTTCTTCACAACCTCTGTTATTTTTTGACATTTTAATAATAGCCATTAAATGTCTGGGGTGAGGTGGTATCTCATTGTGATTTTGATTTGAGTCTCTATTACTGATGTGGAGCATTTTCTCATATGCTTGTTTGCCACATATATGACTTCTTTTGAAAAGAATCTATTCATGTGCTTTGCCTACTTTTTAATGCGGTTATTTTTTGCTTATTAAGTTCCTTATAGATTCTAGATAGTAGACCTTTGTTGGATGCATAGTTTGAGAATATTTTCTCCCATTTTGTAGGTTGTCTGTTTACTCTGTTGATAATTTCTTTCACTGTGCAGAAGTTCCTTAGTTTAATTAGGTCTCATTTGTCAATTTTGTTTTTTTGTTGTTGTTGCTGTTGTTGTTGCTATTGCTTTTGGCATCTTTGTCATAAAATCTTTGCCAGGGCCTATATCCACAATGGTTTTCCTAAGTTATCTTCCAGGATTTTTATAGTTTGAGGTCTTACATTTAAGTCTTTAAACCACCTGGAGTTGATTTTTGTATATGGTGTAAGGAAGGGGCCAAGTTTCAATCTTCTGCATATGGCTAGCCAGTTATCCCAGCACCATTTATTGAATATGGAGTTCTTTCTTCATTGCTTCTTGTCAACTTCATTGAAGATCAGATTGTTGTAACTGTACAGTATTATTTCTGGGCTCTCTAAACTCTTCCATTGGTCTATGTGTCTGTTATTATACCAGTACCTTGCTGTTTTGGGTACTGTAGCATTGCAGTATAGTTTGAAGTTGGGTAACATGATGCCTTCAGCTTTGTTCTTTTTGCTTAGGATTGCCTTGACTATTTCAGCTCTTTTTGGTTTCATATGAATTAAAAAAACATTTTTCTAATTCTGTGAAGAATGTCGTTTTTAGTTTGATAGGAATAGCATTGAATCTGTAAATTGTTCAGGCCATATGGCCATTTTAATAATATTGATTCTTTCTATCCATGAGCATGGAATGTTTTTCCATTTGTTTGTGTCATTTCTGATTTATTTGAGCACTGTTTTGTAACTCTCCT
This sequence comes from Ateles fusciceps, assembly GCA_036589455.1. Lineage (NCBI taxonomy): Eukaryota > Metazoa > Chordata > Mammalia > Primates > Atelidae > Ateles > Ateles fusciceps. The sequence goes on along the minus strand of JAZHEH010002107.1, from coordinate 274,931 downwards.
TGTAGAGATCTTTCACCTCCTTGGTTAGCCATATTCCCAGCAATTTTACTCTTTTTATAGCTATTTTGAATGGGATTGCATCCTTAACTGGCTCTCAGCTTGTATGTTGTTGTAGTATAGGAATGCTATTAATTTTTCAACATTGATTTTGTATTTCGAAACTTTGCTGAAGTTGTTTATCAGATCAGGTAACTTTTGGGCAAGAATATGGGATTTTCTAGGAATAGAATCATATCATCTGCAAATGGATAGTTTCGCTTCCTCTTTTCCTGTTTGGATGTCCTTTATGTATTTCTCTCGCCTGATTGCTCTAGACAGGACTTCCAATACTATGTTGAATAGGAGTGGTGAGAGAGAGCATCCTTTTCTTGTCCCAGTTTTTATGGGGACTTCTTCCAGCTTCTGCCCATTTAGTATGATGTTGGCTGTAGGCTTTTTATAGATGGCTCTTATTATTTTGAAATATGTTCCTTCAATGCCTAGTTTGTTGAGGGTTTTTAACATGAAGGGATATTGAATTTTACTGAAAGCCTTTTTTATATCTATTGAGATGATCATGTGGGTTTTGTTTATGGGATGAATCACAGTTATTGATTTGCATATGTTGAACCGACTTGCATCACAACGATAAAACCTACTTGATCATTGTGAATTAGTTTTTTGATGTGCTGCTGGATTCAGTTTGTATTTTGTTGAAGATTTTTGTGTCTCTATTCATCAAGGATATTGGCCTGAAGTTTTCTTTTGTATTGTGTCTTTGCCAGGTTTTGGTATCAGAATGATGCTGGCCTCATAGAATGAGTGAGAGAGGAGTCTTTCCTCCACAATTTGTTGGAATAATTTCAGAAGCAATGGTACCAGGAATGGTGGAATTTGACTGTGAATCCATCTGGTCCTGGACTTTTTTCTGGTTGGTAGGATTTTTATTACTGATTGTATTTCAGAACATTACTGGTCTCTTCATGGATTCAGTTTCTTCCTGGTTCAATCTTGGGAAGTTGTATGTTATCAGCAATTTGTCCTTTTTTTTTTTTTTTTTTTTTTTGGTTTACTAGCTTGTGTGCATAGAGGTGTTGGTGCAGTCTCAGAGGATTTTTTGTATTTCTGTGGGGTCAGTGATAACATGCCTTTTGTCATTTTTGATTGTATTTATTTGGATCATCTCTCTTTTTTTCTTTATTAGTCTAGCTAGTGGTCTATCTATCTTATTAATTCATTGAAATAACCAACTTCTGGATTTCTCAGTCTTTTATATGGTTTTTCACATCTTTTCCTTCAATTCAGCTTTGATTTTTGGTTATTTCTTGTCTTCTGCTAGTTTGGGGGCTCATTTGCTCTTGTTTTCCTAGTAACTCTACATCTCCTGTAGTTGTGATATGAGGTTATTAATTTAAGATCTTTCTAACTTTTTGATGTGGACTAAATAGTGCTATAAAATTCCCTCTTAACACTGCTTTAGCTGTGTCCCAGAGATTCTGGTATGTTGTATCTTTGTTCTCATTAGTTTCAAATAATTTCTTGATTTCTTCCTTAATTTCATTATTTACTCAGAAGTCATTTAGGAGGACATTGTTCAATTTCCATGTAATTGTATGGTTTTGAGCAACTTTTAGTATTGATTCCTATTTTTATTGCACTGTGATCCAAGAATATGGTTGGTATGATTTCAGTTTTTTTAATTTCCTGAGGATTGTTTTATGTATGATTGTGTGGTTGGTTTTAGAGTATGTGCCATGTGCAGATGATAAGAATGTATATTCTGTTGTTTTGGGGTGGAGAGTTATATAGATATCTATTAGGTCCAGTTGGTCAAGTTCTGAGTTCAGGTCCTAAATATCTTTGTTAGTTTTCTGCCTCAATGATCTAATATTGTCCGTGGAGAGTGGAAGTCTCCCCACTATTATTGTGTGGTTATCTAAGTTTCTCTGGAGGTCTCTAAGAACTTGCTTTATGAATCTGATGCTCCTGTGTTGGGTGCATATGTATTTACGATAGTTAGGTCTTGTTGAATTGAGCCCTTTACCATTATGTAATGCTCTTCTTGTCTTTTCTTATCTTTGTTGGTTTAAAGTCTGTTTCATCTGAAATAAGAATGGAAACCCCTGCTTTTTTTGTGTTTTTTTGTTTGCTTGGTAGATTTTTCTCAATCACTTTACTTTGAGCCTGTGGGTGTCATTGCATGTGAGATGAGTCTGATGAAGATAGCATACCATTGAGTTTCACTTCTTTACCCAACTTGGCACTCTGTGGCTTTTAATTGGGGCATGTAGCTTATTTACATTCGAGGCTAGTATTGATAGTGTGGATTTGATCCTGTCATCATGTTGTTTACTGGTTACTATGCATATTTGTTTGTGTGGTTGCTTTATAGTGTCACTGGTCTATGTACTTAAGTGTGTTTTTGTAATGACTGGTAATAGTCTTTCCACATTTAGCACTCCCTTCAGGACCTCTTGTAAGGCAGTTCTGCTATTAATGAATTCCCTTCACATTTGCTAGTCTGAAAAGGATCTTATTTCTCCGTCGCTTATGAAGCTTAGTTTGGCTATAAATAAAATTCTTGGTTGTAAATTATTTTCTTTAAGAATGCTGAATATAGGCCCCAAATCTTTTCTAGCATGTAGGGTTTCTGAGGAATGGTCTGCTGTTAGCCTGATGGGGTTTCCTTTGTAGGTGACCTGCCCCTTCTCTCTATCTGCCTTTAACATGTTTTTGTTTTTTGTTTTTTGTTTTTCTATCTTGGAGAATGTGATGATTATGTATCTTGGGTATGGTCTTCTTGTGTAATATTTTCAGGGGTTCTCTGTATTTCCTGAATGTGAATATTGACCTGTCTAGGTAGGTTGGGGAAATTTTTGTGGACAATATCCTGAAATATGTTTTCCAAGTTGTTTACTTTCTCTCCTTCTCTTTCAGGGATGCCAGTGAGTCATAGATGTGATCTCTTTAAATAATCCCATATTTCTCAGAGGTTTTGGTCATTCTTCTTTATTGCTTTTTCTTTATTTTTGTCTGAACTATATTGAAGAGCCAGTCTTCAGAGCTCTGAGATTCTTTCCTGAGCTTGGTCAACTTACTGTTAATACTTTTGGTCGTACCCTGACATTTTTGAAGTGAGTTTTTCAGCTCTCTCAGATCAGTTTGGCTCTTTCTTAAGATGGCCATTTCGTCTTTCTTCTCCTGTATTTATTGTAGTCCTCAGAATCCTTGGATTGGGTTTTGACTTTCTCCTTAATCTTGGTGATCTTCATTCCTATTCGGATTTTGAATTCTATTTCTGTCATTTCAGCCATTTCAGGCTGGTAAAGAACCATCATGGGGAAGTAGTGTTTACATTTGGAGGTAAGAAGACACTGGCTTTTTGAGTTGCCAGAGTTCTTGGCCTGTTTCTTTCTCATCTTTGGGGGCTGAAATTCTTTCAATCTTTGAGGTTGTATTCTTTTGCATATATTTTTTTCTTTTTTGATGTCCTTGGGGTTTTGATTGCGATATAAGGTGGGTTCAGTTGACTAGCTTTGTTTCTTGGAGATTTTCGTGTGGTAAAGCTCAGTTAGGACTTCTGGGCTGTATGTTCTAACTCTGGGGAGCTGGTATCAGGTCCTCAGGTTTGTTCTCTGGCCCTTCAAGGTTAGAAACATGCTGTGCTGAAGGGGCTGAGATATTCCCAGACTGCTGGTCACAACACTCCAATGGATGGTGGCAGCCAAAGCACTCCATTGGGCAGTAGCAACAGGATCCATGCTCATTCACCTGTGCCAGCAACAGTAGCAGAATGGCGGGGTGCACGTTCTTTGGCTGGGGTGGGTGCTGGCAGGGGCAGGGGTTGCCAGCTTCCATGCAGGCATTCACAGTGTCAGCAATGGCAGTGTGGCATGGGGGCAACTACTCCTTTCTCAAGATGTGCACATTTTATTTTATGTTCTTGCCTTGTTTATGTTCTTGCCTAATACCAGCTAGAGCTTCCAGTATTATGTTGAATAGCAGTGTCAAGAGCAGATAACCCTGCCTTGTTGCCACTCTTAGAGGGAAAGCAATCAATCTTTAACCAGTAAGTGTGATGTTAGCTGTAGATTTATTGTAGATATTCTTTATCAAGTTAAGGACATTCCCCTCTATTCCTGGTTTTATCATGAATGAGTGTTGAATTTTGTCAAAGACTTTTTCTGCATCATGTGATAGGATCATATGATTTTAATTATTTTTTGAGATGATGTAGATTCACATCAAGTTGTAAGAATGCTGATAAAATGCTATGTACTCTTCAGCCATATTCCCCTAATGATAACATCTTGTGAAATGATAATGCAATATCACAAATGGGATATTGACATTGATACAGTCAAAATACCAAACATTTCAATAACCATGTGTATCTCTCATTTTGCTCATGTATAGACACATCTACTTCCCTTCCATACCCACTCTCTCCTTAATCCCTGGAAACCACTAATCAGTTCTCCATTTCTATAGTTTCGTTATTTTAAGAATGTTATATAAATAGAATAATATAGTATGGAACTTTTGGGAATTGTCTTTTTTTTTTTTTTTTTTTTTTTACTCACCATCATTCTCTGCAGATTCATCCAGGCTGTTGCTTGTATCAACTGTGTATTTCTTTGTATCACTGAGTAGTCTTCCATAGTATACATGTATCATCACTGAAGCATTACTGAGTTGTTTCCAGTTTTTTACTATTATGAATAAAGCTACCACAAACACTTATGTGCAAGTTTTGTGTAAACATAAGTCTTTATTCCTCTGGGATGAATTCCCAGGAGTGCAATTACTGGGTCACATAGTTGCTGAATGTTTAGTTTTTAAAGAAACTGCCAAACTGTTTTCCAATGTGACTGTACCATTTACATTCCCATCAGCAATGTTATGAGTGATCCAGTTTCTCTGCATTCTTACCAGCATTTGGTGTTGTCACTATATTTTTAGAAAGATGAAATTCCCATAACAATCTAGTGGTATTTAGTACATTCATAATGTTATGCAACCATCACCTCTATCTAATTTCTAAACATTTACATCACCCTAATATAAAACCTCATACTGATTAAGCAGCTAGTCCTCATTCTTCCCCTCCCCCCAGCTCGCGGCAACCACCAATCTGCTTTATCTCTATGAATTTACCTATTCCAGACATTTTATATAAATGGAATCATACAATATGTAACCCATCATGATTGGCTTCTTTCAGTTAGCTTAATGTTTTCAAGGTTGATTCACATTTCAGCATGTTATCAGTACTTCATTCCCTTTATGGCTGAATAATATTCCACTGTGTGGACATACCAAAATTTTGCCTGTCCACTTATCAACTGATGTACATTTGGGATTTTTCCACTTTTGGTGCTGCTAAGAACATTTGTGCAAAAGTGTTTGTTTGAGTCCTTGTTTTCATTTCTTTTGGGTATATACTTAGGAGTGGAATTGTAGGGTCAAATGGTAATTCTATGTTTAATTTTTTGGGAAACTACCAAACTGTTTTTGATAGCAGATGCGACATTTTTAAATTCCCACCAGCAATGTATGAGGGTTCTAATTTTTTCACCTTCTCACTAACACTTGGTATTTTCTTTTTTTTCAATTATAGCCATTCTAGTGGGTGGGAAGTGGTATGCTATGGTTTGGGTTGTCATTTTTCTGATGACTAATAATGTTGAACATCGTTACATATGCTTGTTGGCCATTTATATATCTTCTTGGGAATATGTCTATTCAAGTCCTTTGTCTGTTTGTTTTTATTGTGTGGTTTGTATTTTTTATATTATAGGTGTTACTTATGTATTCTAGATACTAGGTTTTAATTAGCCATATGATTTGTAAATGTTTTCTCCCATTCCCTAGGTCTTTTCACCTTCTTGATAACATCCTTTGATGCCCAAAAGTTTTTATGAAGTCCAATTTATCTATTTTGTTGTTCTTGTTCATGTTCTTAGTGTCATAGTTAAGGTTCCATTGAGAAATCCAAGATCATGAAGGTTTACTTCTATGTTTTCTTCTAAGAGTTTTACAGTTTTAACTCCTATGTTTAGGTTGTTGATCAGTTTTGAGCTGAATTTTATATATCATATGAGATAGGCATCCAACTTCATTCTTTTGCATGTGGATATCCAGTTGTCACACTACCATTTGTTGAAGATTATTCTTTGCCCATTGAGTGGTGTTGGCAAATCAATTGGCTGTAGATTTATGAGTTTATGGGCAGGGTGTGGTGGCTCACGCCTGTAATCCCAGCACTTTGGGAGGCCGAGGCGGGTGGATTACTTGAGGTCAGGAGTTCCAGACCAACCTGGCCAATGTGGCAAAACCTCGTCTCTACCAAAAACACAAAAATTAACCAGGCATGGTGGCAGGCACCTGTAATTCCAGCTACTCGGGAAGCTGAGGCAGGAGAATTGCTTGGACCTGGGAGACAGAGGTTGTAGTGAGCTGACATCACACCATTGCACTCCAGCCTGGGCTACAAAGTGAGACTCCATCTCAAAAAAAAAAGAAAAGATTTATGGGTTTATTTCTGAATTCCCAAGTTTATTTCATTGGTCTGTATGTCTCTATTTATACTAATGCTACATTGTTTTGATTACTATTGCTTTGTAGTAAGTCTTAAAATCAGGAAGTGAATCCTCCAACTTTGTTTTTCTTTTTCAATATTGTTTTGAGGTGATGACATGACTTTCATTCTTTGCCTGTTAGCATAGCATATTATGGTAATATGGTAGTATGTATGATTAACATGGTTTGGCTTTTGCATATTGAGCTAGCCTTGCACCCCAGGAATAAACTCAACTTGGTCATAGTGTATAAATCTTTTTTTATAAAATGCTGAAACTTTCTTAAGGATTTTTGTGTCTATATTCATGGGAAATATTGGTCTGCAGGGGGTTTTTTTCTTACTTGTACAGTGTTTGTCTTTGCTGTCAAGGTGTTTCCTCTTCTCTTTTCTGTAGGGTATTATGTAAAATTGGTGCTAATTCTTCTTTAAACAACTAATATAATTCTTCAGTGAGGTGATCTGGGCTTAAAGTTTTCATTTCAAATTTTTAAATTATGAATTCGATTTCTTTCATAATTATACAGCCATTCAGATTATTTCATATTGGGTGAATTTTGGCAGTTTGCACTTTTATAATAATTAGTCCATTTCATCTAAGTTTCCAAATTTATATGTGTATTCATAGTAGTCCCTTATTATCCTTTTCATGTCTGCAGTCTATAGTAATATCTCCTTTTTCATTCAGAGTATTTGTACATTTTATTAATTTTATTAATATTAAAAATAATATTTTTATTAATTTTTAATGCTAGAGATTTATACATTTTATTAACGAAGTAGATTTTTATTGATTTTCTCTATTGGTTTCCTCTCTTCAGTATTATTATCTTTATTGATGCAAATATTTGTACATCTTTACAGGGTGCATATGATATTTTGTTAAATGTGTAGACTGTGTAAGTATCAAGTTAGGATACTTGGAATGTCCATTATCTCTAGTATTTATCATTTCTATGTGTTTGGAACATTGCAAGTCCTTCTCTTCCAGCTATTTTGAAATATTCAGTACATTGTTGTTAACTATAGTTGCCATATACTCTGCTGTCAAACTGTTTTCAGTATTACTGATTTTGATTCTTTATTATTTTCTTACTTCTGCTTGCTTTGGGCTTACTTTACTTTTATTTTTCTAGTTCCTTAAGTGGAAGCTTAGATTATTAATTTTTTGTTTGTTTGTTTCCAGTCTAAAGATTTTTATTTTTTCCTAAAAGTTTTATAGTTTTACATTTACGACCATGTACCTTTTTTTTTTTTTTTTTTAATCGTATGTGGGCTCTGGGGTACATGTGCACGTCCTGCATCCTGCAGGATCGTTGCATAGGTACATACATGCAATGGTGGTTTGATGTCTCTATCCCCTCCCCCACCATCGCCTACGTCAGGCATTTCTCCCGGTGTTATCCCCTCCCTCTCCTCCCCACCCCCCGCCCCACTGTCCTCCCTCCCCTCCCCTCTACCCCTCCACCCAGCCCTGTGAGTGTTGTTCCCTTCCCTGTGCCCAAGTATTCTCATTGTTCATCACCCGCCTATGAGTGAAAACATGCGGTGTTTGGTTTTCTGTTCTTGTGTCAGTTTGCTGAGAATGATGGTTTCCAGGTTCATCCATGTCTCTACAAGGACACATACTCATCGTTTTTCATGACTGCGTAGTATTCCATGGTGTATATGTGCCACATTTGTTTTGTCCAGTCTATCATCGATGGGCATTTGGGTTGGTTCCAGGTCTTTGCTAACGTAAACAGTGCCGCAATGAACATACGTGTGCATGTGTCTTTATGATAGAATGATTTATAATCCTTTGGGTGTATACTCAGTAATGGGATTGCTGGGTCAAATGATATTTCTGTTTCTAGATCCCTAGGAATTGTCACACTGTCTTCCATAATGGTTGAACTAATTTACACTCCCACCAACAGTGTAAAAGTGTTCCTTTTTTTCCATATCCTCTCCAGCATCTGTTATCTCCAGATTTTTTAATGATTGCCATTCTAACTGGTGTGAGATGGTATCTCAATGTGGTTTTGATTTGCATTTCTCTAGTGACCAATGATGATGAGCATTTTTTCATATGTTTGTTGGCCGCATATTTGTCTTCTTTTGAAAAGTGTCTGTTCATATCCTTCGCCCACTTTTGAATGAGTTTGTTTGTTTTTTTCCTGTAAATCTGCTTTAGTTCTTTGTAGATTCTGGATATTAGCCTTTTGTCTGATGGGTAGATTGTGAAAATTTTTTCCCATTCTTTTGGTTGCTGGTTTACTCTAATGATTGTTTCTTTTGCTGTACAGAAGCTCTGGAGTTTAATTATTTCTAGCACAAAAATTTAGTTTTATACATTTTCATCTCAGCACAGCTTTACCTGTGTCCAACAAATTTTAATACATTTTATTTTTATTTACAGTTCAATGTAGTTTTTTTTTCTTTTAAGATCTCTTTAACTCATCAATTTTTTTTAAAGTATGCCTTTTAATTTCTAAGTGTTTGTAGATTTTCATGTTGTCTTTCTGTTATTGTTTTCTGATTTGATTCCATCATAGAGAAAACATCATGTATTATTTCAATTCCTTTAATATTTTGTGGATTGTTTTTATAATCCAGAATATGTCTATATGGCATATATTCCTTGGATGTTTGAAATAATGTAAATTATATTCTTTTCCTGTGGAGGATTCTATACATTTCATTTAGGCCTTATTGAAACCTGTTAGGTTCTTCTACATCTTGCTGATTCTCTGCATAGTTGTTCTATCAATTGTTCAGAGAGGGTATTGAAGTCTCCAACTATAAATGTGAATTTTTCTATTTCTCCATTCAATTCTAATAATGTTTCCTTCCTATATTTGCAGCTTTTCTGTTTAAAGCATACACATTTAGGAGTGGTATGTCTTATTGGTGGATTGACACTTTCAGCATTATGTAATGTCCCTATCTGTCCCTGGTATTTTTTGTTGTTGTTGTTTTTACTCTGAAGTCTACTTTATCTGATATCACTAAAGCCACCTCTGTTACCTTTTAAAATTAATATTTGCATGGCGTATCTTTTTCCATCATTTTACTTTCAACCTTTCTAAATCATTATATCTGAGGTGAACATCTTGCAACAGCCTATCATTGGATCCTGTTTTCTTCTTTGCCAATCTCGGTCTTTTAATTGGTATGTTTAGACCATTTTCATTTATTGTACTTATTGATAATGCTTAATTTTGCCAATTTACTTTTGTTTTCTCTTTGTTCTCTGGTTTTTTATTTTTCTATTTTCTTTTTTCTGACTTCCTGTGGGCTACTGGAACAATGTTAAAATTCCATTTATTTCATTTATACCATTTTTGAATCTATCTTTTTGTATAGCATTTTTAGGGGTTGCACTAGATATTACATTATATATGCATAACTTATAATAATCTACTGGTGTCAACATTTTGCCAGTTTCAATGAAACCCTACCTCTCCTTTTCACCCCTTTATTCTCCTCTTTATAAGGTAGTTGTGTTAAATATTCCTTCTACATAGTTTACAGACACATCAGACAATGTTATAATTGATGTTTTAAGCTTCAAACACAATTTGGAAAACTTAAGAGGAGAAGGAAGGTCCATTATGTTTACCCATAATTTTTTCTCTTTCCATTGGTCTTTATTCCTTTCTAATGTTCAGTATTCTTTCTTTTATCATTCCCTTTCTGCTTAGAGAATTTTCTTTAGATATTCTTTTAGTAGAGGTATGTTGTTGACTAATTTTGTTAGTGTCTCTTAATCTGAGAATGTCTTGATCTTCCTTTCATATCTGAAGCATATTTTCACTGAATATAGGATTCTGGGTTGACAGTTTTCCTTATTCAGCACTTGAAAAATATTATGCCACTTCCTTCTGGAATCCATGGTTTCTGACCAAAAATTCACTCGTATTCAAATTGTTTTTCTTCTATAGATATCATTTCTGTTTCACTGCATTCAAAGCTCTTCTCTTCATGTTACAGAAGTTTTGTTATTACAGGTCTTGGAGTGGATTTCTTTACATTTATACTGTTTGAGGTTCACTCAGCTTCTTAAATTTCCAGATTTATGTCTTTTGCCAGATTTGGGGGAGTTTTAGCCATTATTTCTTGGAATACTTTAGCCTAATTCTCTTTCTCTTCTCTTTCTGGAATTCCAGTGACATGAAAGTTGGATCTTTTGTTTATAATCCTATGTGTACCTGAGTCTATGTTTATTTTTTTTTCCAGGATATTTTCTCTCTGTTGTTCAGATTGATCATTTCTGTTTTTTCTATCTTAATTCTTTCCTCTGTTCTTACCATTCCCATCTTGATTCTATTCATTGAATTTGTTTGCATTATTGTATTTTTCAGTTCTAAAATTTCCATTTGCTTCTTCTTTATATTTTCTGTTTCTTTGTTGAGAATTCTGATTTCTTTGCTGAGACTTTCTGTATTTTTTTTCATTTGTTTCCAAGCATGGTTGCAATTGTTTGAAGCACTTTAATGATTACTGCTTTAAAATCCTTGTCAGGCAATTCTGACATCCATGTCATCTTTCTGTTGGCATCTGCCAATAGTATTTTCCATTCTGTTTGATATCTTACTGGTTCTGGTATGACAAGTGCTTTGCTACTGAAACTTGGGCATTTTGGATATTACATTATAGGACTGGATCTTATTCTAAAATCTGTTTTAGCTGACTTCCTCTGACACTGCTCTGGCAGGGAAAGGGGCACCATCTTATTCTTTATTGACATCAGGGAGAGTGGCGCTCCTCATTACTGCTGGGCAGGGGTAAGGATTCCCAGCTCCCACTAGGCTTTTACTGATACTGCTCTAGTGAGGATGGGGGAAGGGCACCTCATTACTGCTATGTGGAGGTGGAGTTGAGGCTCCTCATTTGGCTTTGGCTGATGGAATATAATGGGACTGCATTTTCTTCTATGGTGTTTGGCTAGATTAGAGCAGTTATTGTCTAAAAGTTTTCTGTCTTGCTAGGCTACCCGTTTCTTGGTCCATTGACTAGAAAGAGCAGGCTCTTGTTGGGGTTTCTTTGTCAGTGTTCATAAGCATTCTGGGTTTCTGGCTTCTTCAGCTCCAACTCTGGTATATATGAGGCAAAAAGAAAATCCAGAATAGTCGCCACTGCATCATTGCTCAGGTCCCAAGATCTCTAACCAGTATACCTTTTTCTTTCCACCTTTTGGTGTCTTATTATGTTTGTTTTATATGTAATGTCCAGAGGTTTTAGTGATACTCAGTGAGAGAATGGGAAAGTACTTCTTCATACTTCCAGAGGCAGAGGTTTAGACATTGAGATTTTGGAGCCTGATGCTATACTGCCAAGGAGGTTTATGGGAAGTAGAGCTGTCCTCATATATTAATGTCTTAGCAGAGCTCTTATTTCATGTCTACATCATGAAAAACAAAAAGAAATGAAACTTTACCTGGGTTTGCATATATCTACTTACCCATCATGGAGGAGTAGCCATGATCACAGCCTGCTCAGTCAGTTTCCTGTAAATCAGTGCACCAGAGTTTCCTGAGCCCCTTCCAACATTCATTGCTTCCTTCCTATGTCTATCAGGCTTTGAACTGTTAGTCAGCTCACTTGGCTGTATCCTAACAGTGCCACAGTTGGTGGCTGCTTCTTCTATGAACCATAAGGCACACTCTAGTAGAGCTGAAGAGGCCCTAAGCCATCACCTAATTTAGCCACCATGTTTTCATATAAGGAAACTGCATCTCAGAGAACAGAGGAGCCTTTCCCCTGGATCCCACTGTATATTACACAAAAGCAAATCCAGACCTAGGACACAGATTCCATGCCTATAAACCCAATGTTATTTTAGTTGCATCAAGCTGCTCCTCCATCCACCCCCTCTGCCTTCCAGTGAACTTTGTTCTGCCTCTGGTCAAGGACTGCGATTTTATCCCAGCCAACTGTCTTATAAGAAAAATGCCCCTCATCCTCGGGGGTGGGGGTGCTCAATGAGGGTGGTGGGAGGGAAGAGGGGAAAAAGGAATGTGGCTGACTCCACACAAACCTGCCTTCAGAGTGAAAGTCTGTGATTCACGGGGTCAGTGGTCTCATCTTCATATCTGAAAGACAGTGTACTTTTTGTCTCCCTAAGCCCTGTGTCTAGGTCGTTTGGGAAACGCCTTGGAGAGTCAAGAATAAAATTGCAGGTCAAACAATGGATGACTGGAAAAGTCGGCTTGTAGTCAAGAGCATGCTTCCCCATTTCGCCATGGTGGGAAATCGTCAGGAGCCCAGAAAGCTCCAGGAATCGGTCAGACAATGGGCTATGGGGGGGAGGGGGATGTTGAATGCTTCTAATCTTAAACTTGAATGTAAGATGTGTTATTGAAATTTTCTGTGTAAACTTGGGGGCAGGAATCCAACCCAAAATATAAGGAACTCAAATCTCATCCAGAAGAGATATAGGAGATGAGCTGATCCCACCCCTTGTAGGTCTCTAGAACAACTAGAAATACAGTCTAAGGCTACATCTGGATTCCCAGTCTAGTGATCACTGCACTACACCCATTCAATAAGAAAAATGAGGAAAGATGAGAGAGGAAAGAAGATTTTACTTTTTCTCCTAATAGAAGCCACTCAGAATGGCAAGCACTAGATATATTGCATGAGCTTCCCAGAATGACAGAACAAAAAGCTAGTGAGTAGGACACAGAGAGGGCTTCTCATTCAACTTTCTGGCCCTGTTGTCCTTTTAAAAACTCATCTGACACACTGCTACTGTCTTCTCAGGGAACTCAGATATCATTCAAGTGTTCTGAAACTCAGGACTAGGGATTCCAGTGGTAGTTGTAGGAGCAGGATGATGATAGAAGGGACTATGAGAGCCATTGGCTAGTTTATTTTGACAACAAAAGCCTGCAACACCACCAGTCTACCAAGATTAGCTCTGTTAGCAGGAGTTGCAGCAAACACAATAGCTGTTATCTTCAGGGTATTAGGGCCACAGAGGAGTGGCTTGCTTAATCTCTGAAATTAATAGAGCAGAGAGGAAATGGCTCTTATAGAGCTGTGGGTCTGCTTCCTTCCTTTTCATAGAACTGGAAGCCCTGGGCTCTGAGGTAATGCCATTTCACATAACTAGAGGGCCTGTCTTCTCCAATTCCCAGGGCAATCCACTTTCAGCAACTCAGCTTTCTATTTATTTTAAAATTTTATTTTAAAATTCTGATACATTTCCACAGATGTGGAAGGGGGTCATTGAAATCTTGTTATCTCCTTTTTTTCTTCATTGCCAACCACCAACAACATATTGAGAATGTGCTATCAAGTTAAGCATATAGACATTTACAAAACTTTGTTTACTGGAGTCCCCAGCTCTCACAGAGACTGCAGTCAGGTGGATGGCAGAGATGGAGACATTACTTAGTCAATAGCCTGGCCAAGTTGCCAGGCCTTAGGCCTCTTCTACAAAGGAATATCTAACCTCCTTCCTAATTACCCTTTATATTTCTTGCTTCTTGTTTATGATCAACAATCAAGTCAGTAAAGAAAAACTTCATAATGCTCCCAGAGTCCATGATCAGTTTTAGTTTGACTTTACATTTCTCTTTTGTTTCCCACTTGTTTCCATTCACTTGGGCCAAATTCTAGGAGAAAGGGTTGATGGACTGTGAATACAGGGGTCCTCTTCCCCTTCTCCCCAACTCCATCAACACTCTTAAAAAGTGTGACCAGTACATAACTTCTTTGGTTTTGATCAGTGTACAGCTGAGTGCACATATTCCAGGGAGGGTTGTCCTTAGAATAGGTCCTTGGAGCAGCCATCTGTGCTTTTACTCTGGAGAAGCTGTCATTGCTTACGTCATTTCCGGGCTTGGCTTCTCTTTGCAGATGGCCCTTAGAGCCCTTTGTAAGCTTTGCCAAAAATTCAGTCATTGCTTTAGAGTCACACTTTGGACTTGATCAAGATCAGCCCTCTGCCTCCTCTATGCCACACCTCGTTCTCTGAAAGAGTTCTCTGTGGAGTTCTGAGTGGCTTGACTATTTCTAAAACTTCAAGCTGTCCTAGAACACCAAGAATTCACCCCAGTTGAGGAGATAAAAGAATTTTAAAAATTCGCCTCAGGCTCCAAAAGCAACTCTCTCAGATGGTCTTCCTCACAGTTGAAACAGCCTTGGACAACATTGAGAGAACCCACTTCTTTGACTGGTTGTGACAGGTGCTGCTGTAGGGGATCCCTGTAGCCTCAGGAAGATACCCAGTGCTAACATGAAACTCTGCTGCACATGCTGAGGATCTCAGAATCTGGGTCTTTATGGACTAATATTGACCAAATAAAAGCAGAATGGGCTGTGAGTTCACCAAGAAACCTGCTGTCTAAACAAGTTATTGCTAGGCCTGGAAAGTGAGTAGTGGAAGGAGGTCCTTTGCAAAAGCTGGGCTTGCATTTCCAGAGTGTAGCCTTAGCTGGATCTCAGATGTTTCCCTTGTTTGCTCTCCTTCTGATACTTCATAACACCCAGGGATGATACCCTGAACCCTAGTCCCAGGAAACCATGTGCATCTGGAAGCGTGTTTCTTGCACCACTCTCACTCATCCTGAAAGCATTGCTAACAGAGATTTGCTTCAGGCATTCAGCTTAACTGGTTCTCTTGTTCTTTCCCAGAAAAGAAACAAAAAACATGTTTCAAATCAATCTTGAAATAAAATAATATCAGTCCCAGAGGAGAGTTCTCCTTAAGCAGTCCTTGAATTTACATGGAAACAATTGTGAGCTCCCTGGAAGGAAAATGTGCATCTCATGTGACACTTGTTCTTGGCCTAAGACTAGGGCTCAAAACACCTGGGTTCTAGTCTTGTAGTTACTCCTCACTAGCATTGACTAGGTGCTAGGCACTTTGCTAAGCATCTGTGGGACAGTATCTCCTATAATCCTTATGATAACCTTGGCAAGAAGCTATTAATATCTCCAGGAAATCGAGACTCAGAGAGGTTAAGCAATTTGACTAAAGTCACAGATAAAAGAAGTGACAAACTCAGAGGCCAGTGTCATTACCACTAAAATGTCCATTGAAAACCACTAAATGCTGAACATATATCAGGCAGGGGCCATCATCCTGAGAAATCTTAGAAATGCAAGTACCTTTTCAGCATCTCTTCATTCGTTTAATAGTGTAACTGTTTAATGACTGGTGATCTGGGAACAGAAAAGTTTGACCTTTTGAACATTTGGGCGACTACCCAAGGTTAATAAGGCATCCAGTCTCTGCAGTTAGTGTATGGAGTTTTACAGGAGGCAGAACCTTGGTCCTTCCCTTTAAAGTTACAATCTTGATTCTTTCCTTAGATTGGTAGGTCGAAGGATTGCTAGTGTGAGAATCTAGAAGGCATTAGCACTCCAATTTGCAAGTGTTCCAGAGCGTGCATGGAGTTGAGACTCAGTGTGCATGTCACATGCCATCTCTGTCTCAGTCTATACCCCATGAAAGTCACAAAGATTCCTCCAGCCCGGAGCAGGCACCTATTCCCTTCATAAGGCAGCTCCTAGGTAAAATGCCCTTCATACAAAGGGCATGAAATGTACAGTTGGAGGAGGAAGAGGACACAGTGCTCTTTGCACATCTTCTGTGTTCAGTCATTTACTGTTAAGAAGCGACTCCCTGTAGAGATTACAATGGAATGCCGTGCCCAGTATTTCTTCTGAGCTTCCCAACCAGTCAGTGGCTGAGCAGGGTGGGGGAGATTATTAGTATTCTCCTTCTTTATGGATAAAGAGAATAAAGTCTGAGAAATTCAGTGACTTTCAGAAGGCTATCCAGAAGGTGGGGCCCTACATTAAGGGTCCTCATTTGGGTGGCCCCAAGTGCAGTGTGCTTTCCATCTACGGTACGACAAAAAAACAACCCCTCAGCCCACATCTTTCTCACCTCTAAATGCAAGTAGGACTGAAGAAGGGGGAGCAAGGAGCCCTCAGTGTAACAGGGTATGTGGACATTTGGATGGCTACAAAAATACTGGCCCCATTCTATCAGTCCCTTTTCTGTAGACTGGTGACCTTAGACATACCCAGTAGGAGGAGCTCCAGTCACCTCCTCCCTTGGTGCGTGTGTGATGGGGTTAAGGATTTCCGCCCATCAGCTTGGGAGGCTGCAAAAGAAAAGTGCTGAACTCAGGAAGGAGACCTCAGACTTGATCCAGGGTTGGAACAAGCTATTTGTGAGATTTTGAGCAGGTTCTTTCTTCTTGAGGTCAGAGGATATGGCTATGAGCTCTAAGGGCCTGTCTATCTCTGGCCTCCTGCCACATTTCCAGGGTCCCTTCTGTGTGGCCAGCCCTGTGCTAGACCTTGAGCTCCAGGAACTCATAGTCTAGGAGGAAATTATTTCCAGGTTTCCTCCACTGGGAACAAATCTATCTCACTCTGTAGTTCTTGGTGAAACCTGGAGACAAGTGGTTGAGCGTCTCTTTGTGCAAGGTACGTTGTACACATTAGCTCATTTGCTTCTGTGTCACAGAGATTGATATTTCCACTTCCCCAGGGAGGAGACTAATGCTCAGAAAGGATGGAGGCTTTCCCAATGTCACACAGGCAGGTAGTTGTAAATTCAGACCTCAAACTCAGGTGTCCTGCCTCCAAAGCTCTTCCTACCCTGATGCTTTCCATTCCCAGATTAGGAGCTCAGGTAGCTCTGGGGCTTTCTGCAGGCCAGGCACTGCTCTCAGACAACCCATAAACAGGTAAAGAGTAGAAGCACATTTACTTCATTCCAGTGGCTCCCTTGAACCTTCCAACCAGCGTTGTCCACTGCCAAGCCTGGCAGAAAGCCAGGCTGCTTAAAAACCCCATGCAGGGGCAGCCAGCTGGAAACAGAGTGAGTTATCAAAAGAGCTCCCTTAGAAGTCTAGAGAAAACCCAGGTTCAGAACTTTAAGTCTTTGCCAGCATCCCCTGCTTCATTCAGGCTGAAGGTATGGCACAGGTGCAAGTCTGGCCCCAAGAGAGGGGGAGCTCATGTGTATGATGGGCCCCCTTCCAAGCCCCAGGTGACCCCAGGGGCCAGTTCATCTGGAGGCAACTGTCCCTGCCACTTACTGAGAATTTTCATGAGCCTCTGGGGCCTCGGTCTCCACATCAGTAAGGTGGGGTTAATAACTCTGCTCTCTGCCTACATCAGGGTTTCAGGGATGGTGATGAGCACTTTTTTTTAATCATCAGAGGTTGGCATTAGCTCAGAGGTTTTTGCCATCAGAAGGGTGATGGGAAATGTGTGTCCTGACCCCTGAGGATCCCACAGTCTCGTAGCGGGCCCCACTGCACTGAGGAGGCCTGGCTCTGTAATGTTGCTGTGAGCATTCTGGGTCAAGGGCAGCAGTGTGTATGCGCCTTTCTACTTTGGGGATCCTCCCCATGGAGCATGCAGCTGCTCACTCCCTTTGCTCCCTCCTCCTTCTCCTGCAGTAAGGGTTCTTTCCTGTTCCAGACACCCAACTGGGGCAAGAGGCCAGGCAGAGGCCTTGCCTTCACACAGACCTTTTTTGCAAGAACTGACCACTGCTCAGCTTGCAGGACACCACTGGGCTTGGCATTTGGGTCCTGCCTGGGTAGCCTGGCTCAGTAAACCGGTGACCTGCAAATCACAGTCTGTTTGAAGGGAGGGTGCGGGTGAGGGGAGCTCGATTTTTCAGCTGGCTTCTGCAGGCACCTAGGAGCATGACACTGCCTATTTCTGAACTTTCAGGAGCCCATGCTGGCCTCATCTGCATTCCTGCCTAGCTCTTTCCCATAGTTTCCTTGACATAAGGCCCAAGGTAACAGGTTTCTGGAGATGGAACTGCCCCAAGAAGGAGGGGGGATGCCACTGGACTCCAGGGGCAGAGTTGAGGCTGAGAAGTGTGTACATTTCTAGGAAGTATGCAGACCCAGGGGGCAGCCCTGTGGGTGTGGGCCTGGGGCTCCTCAAACTCTGGGCTGGCCTGTATAGGCTGAGGCCTCTTGCTTTTACTGAGAATCCACAGCTGGAGAGCCCAGTGTTTCTCTTTTACAAATAGATATTTGGGTTATAAGATACCCCTGGGGTGCCACATTCCAGATTTCTGGGGAGGAGGGACATGAACTTCTAAGATTTGGGCAACAAATTTTGATTTCTGCAGTTGATATGGAATCATTTGTTGGAAACCTCCCCTCACCCCGACAGTTCTTGCTCCTACGCCCTTGGAGCTGTGGCTCAGTACATGGCATATAGTAAATGCTCAATAAGATGCAGCTGCTGTTCATCTTGGCCAGAAGGTCCCTTAGAAATCATCTAGGCCACCCCACACTGCTGGACACAAGAGAAGGCCAGTGTCATACAGAGGGGAAGGGGTGCATCTAAAAAGTCATTGTCTCTAGGTCTTACACTGGAAATGGGAAGAGAACAGAATTATTTGCAGAGTACCATTTTCTCCAATGGTTCATTCACATCTGCAGATGCCAGCTGAGCCCTGTCATGAAGCTTTGGGGTTACCAAGATGAATAGGAAATGACCTGGCCTTCAGAGAGTTACATGGTGGAGGTGGGAAATGCATAGGCCTAACATGGCAGCCTCAAGATTGGCCAGAGCACCTAGGAAGGGGACGGAAGGGGTAGAGGTGAGACTGTATCATCATACAGACCCTTGAGGGCCTGAGGGTGGAGGGTGTGCTTTAATCTACTAGACAATGCAAATCCTGGAAAGGATGATGTTTCTCTCCTCTCACTGGAAGCTTCAGAGCACCTGCGAACAGGCGCACAATGAGAAGTGTCATTAGTGCAGGTGAGACAACATTTGGGACTGCTGCATCACTTGCACAGTTTAGAAATGGTCACCTTATTTGCACTGTGGCAGAAACCTTTCAGTTTTTCTGCTCTAGAAAGGTTGCCCACCCACGCTCCTGTGAACAGTGGGCCGACATGGCCCCCTGCAATGTGAGGAGGGCAATTTGGAAAGAACCTATTTCCTTCAGAGAAGATGCTCAGTTCATGCTCTAGATCAGGAGTTGGCAAACTATAGGCTGTGAGCTAAATCCAGCACAGAGGCTGTGTCGGTAAATAAAGTTTTATTAGCACACAGTCATGCCCAGTCATTAACATATTGTCTACTACACAGAGTTTCAACAGAGAACACATGGCCCGCAAAGCCTAAGATATTTACTTGCCGGGCCATCACAGAAGTTTGCCAACAGTTGGCCTATGTTACTGACCATTTGGTTCGTTTGTTTCCCCTAATAAACGGTACCCATCTCTCCCTGGCCTGTCCTCATTGTCATTGAGTTATCTGTTCTGGGCCCCCTTGGCAGCCCTGCCTGCCCTGTACTGTCAGATGCTGTCATCTCTGTAGTGGAGGAGAGCCCCGTGCCACTCTCTGTAGGTGCTTAAGCTTCAGGCCCTAAAGTTGTCTAGCATTAGGGCTGCCCGTGTGATGCTGTCGGCAAAACTAAACATTTTCTTGACTTTTCCTCCCTCATCAAGCCCTTAGAGTTTAGAACAATGAACTTGGCCTATATAAAACACCTCCAGGAAGTCAGTCCTCAAACACCAACACCCAACATCTGCTTTCTGAATATATGGCTTCAAACAGCTAAGTGTACAGTATCTAACTGTTGTCTATCCCTTTGTTTTTTTAGCCACATGACATCTAAGGAACTTAGAAATGCCTTGCCCTTTCCTGTAGTTAAATTTGACATAAAATTACTTTATTGGCAGCATATTCACAAACAAAAATCTCCTGTGGTTTTCCCAGTAATTCAGTTTCACTTTTCCAGGTAAGAAAAAGATAATTATGAATGACTATGAGGAGACAGACTGTTTTGAGGTTTCCATTAATAACATGTTCAGAGTGAGCCTTCTTCTCTGCCCCGGTCAGTGGTGCTGTTGACAGAGTGGTACAAGAATGAGATATACTGTGGTAACTCGCCTGATCCCAGCACCACCAGCACCACGGACACTCCCCATCAACACCATCACCACCATCACTGTTGCTACCAGCACCATCACCACCACCCTCACTTACACCACCACCACCTCCACCGCCACTCTCCTCACCTTCACTACCGCCACCACCCTTTAAATCAACACCATTACCATCATCACCATTGCTACCACCATCCCACCATCCCAACTGCCACCACCACGTCCACCACCATCATCGTCACTACCACCATTACCTACACCATTAACACCTCCATCACCTCTACCATTACCGTTATTACTATCACCATTCCCTCTACCACCACCACCCTACCACTTCTCTCATGCCACATGCACATGGTTATATGACATTTTTCATAATGCAATCATAGACACTGTCCACATACAGTGAAATAAGTACATGTTTTAAAATTGTCATTATTCTCCATATAGAACCTACTCTTGTTGCTATGTGCTTTGGGGCTGTGGAACATCCACATGCGTTTATGGACAAAATTGAATTAGGATTCATAAGAAAGGGCTGTATCTCCAAATGCACACTTTTAAAAAAGATTAGTTTGGATGAGGGATCTTTCACTTTATAAAAGGATGTACTGAGGATTTCCTTTCAGTGACAAATTTTTGCTGCATTTTATTATGATTTGGTTTACAAAAGTTAGCCTTTCACACAGCTGTTCAGGAGTGCAGCCAATGACTAAAGGGAGATCTGCCTTGAATAGCAAATGCTGCTAAGTAAACCATGTTACAGGCTATTTTGGGACCACCAAGAATGTGTTTGCATTTTCAAGAGTAGAAAGAGAGATAGTATTTATTTGGTATCTACACTATGCCAGGCACTATGCTAATAACATTTCTAAGCTCATGTAATCCTTACAAAAAATTTACGGAGGCTTCACTTTTTTCCATTTTCTTGGCAAGAAAACAGGCTCACAGAGGGAAAAATGACTTGCCCAAGGTAACCACCAATTAAAGACAAGGTTTAAACAGACTGTGAGGGCTCAAGGCCTACCTCAAGCCCTCTAATCACCCTACACTGCTAAGTTCTTCTATTAGAATTTGTTGTCCAGAAGGTTTTGGTTTTTGTTTTTCACGGGTTTTTTTTTTTTTTTTTTTTTTGTATAATCAGATAATCTATTTGCCTACAAAGTCTATAATGTGCAAGGAGTGTATAGTGGTCCAGTCAGTGCACCCTGGCACTTGAGAGCTCATTAAGGGCCCAAGACGATCAGCAAATTCTCAGCAGTCAAGCTACCCCTAATGTATATCATTAAAACTACAATAGATTTCTTCTCTGAGGTCACTGCTCTCTGGCACTATCCTGTGATGTATGGTTTGGGAAACCTTGGGGCAAGTACAACAGTCCCTACAGGCAAATCAAAATGTTATGACTGAAACTAAAAGTCATTTTTTGTCCTCAGTCTAAGTGTGAAGAACTGAAATGATCTGCTTTTCCTTTAGCACCTCATAATTACCTCTGGATGCATGCGGGGAAGGCTGGCTTACTGCTGAGGTGTGCACACATCCACAACTATACACACCTGGGGCTCTAGGGCTTCTGCTACCTGGGCTGTGCTCTGGAGTCCTGAGTGCCAAGCTCTGTTCTGCCACTATCTATATGACTTTTAGTAAGCCACCAGCACCTCCTTGGCCTCAGTTTACCCGTGTGTAAATCAGGGACCCCAAGCAAAACCCTGCCTACCTCCTAGGATTTTTGTTAGAATCAAAGGATGATGAATGAGAAAGTACACTGTTCACTGAAAGAGTCTGGGATTTTATAAAGGCCTGTAGTTGGTAACACCAAGACTTGGATCTGAAGATCTAGAAAAGCGCAACATCCTGAGAGTCTATATGGATCCCTTTAGCCCACTATGAGAGTGCTTATGTCATGTCGTGAATATGATATACCCCACACACAGCCCTAAAAAGTTTTTGCTACTAGAAGCTGCATCTTGTATGCATATAAAAATGCAGAACCAACCTCCTAGGTACACACCCCTTGCATAGGCAGGCTCTGCTGAGTCATTGTGCAGACACATCTTTTGCTGCTTCTGGTCATGTTCTTCCCAGAGATGGCTCTAGCGGGATCTCCCGCATGGCTGAATAGATGGGGACTATGCGATGAGCTCACCTTTTCAGGGTTCCAGATATAGAGCTGGGCTGGAGGAGCTGGGAGGCAGAAGGGTGGATGCAGCAGAGTGGGCTTGTGGAAAACAAAGCCTTCAGAAGTTTCTTGTCCAAGGCAAATGCAATTCATGCTAGATGGAGCATTCCCATCCAGAAAGAGAGTTTCCACATCTTCTCCAACTCAAATGGCAGTGACCAGTGGGTCCCCCCAAACCCTGTCATAGGATATTAGGGCTTTAAGAAGCCCTGCCCAGGTTGCAGTTTTAGATGGGAAAGGGCAGTTGGCTTTAAGAAGCTACAGAAGCCAAACCCCTGGTCACCGCATTTGTTCATGCTTTTTCCCTTGGCCCTCAGCCTCTTGGTGCCATAATTTGGCCTGGAGACAGGAAAAGTGTTGCCTACATCTGTCTCTGGTACTAGCAGAGGCTGTGGTACAGTGTGGTGCAGACTGGCAGCAGGAACAGAAAAGTGCTTCTCTAAAGAAGCTGCAGAGGTTTCTCTGCCAGTCTGGAGATCAGCTTTGGGTCCCAGCTCTCCCTGCTGCTCTGCCATATACCTCCAATAATGCAAGTTTCCAAGAAGACTCAGACTGTGAAAAACAGTGTGACAGTTGCTCAAAAAATTAGTTCAACATAAAATTACTCCATGACCTCGCAATTCCACTCCTTGGTATACACCCAAAAGAACCAAAAACAAGTGTTCAACAAAAACTTGTATGCAAATGTTCATAGCAATGCTATTCGCAACAACCAAAAGACAGAAACAACGCAAATGTCCATCAGATGAATGGACTGACAAAGTGTGGCACATCCACACAATGGAATATTATTTAGCCACAAAAGGAATGGAGTTCTGAGGTATGCCACAACATGGATGAGCCCAGAAAATATGATGCTGGGTGAAAGAAGCCAGGCACAAAAAGCTACATATTGCATGATCCCATTTATGTGAAATGTTCAGAATAGGCAAATTCATAGAGACAGAAGGTAGATGAATGTGTTACCAGGAGCTGAGGGAGGGGTGTTTCAATTTGGAATGATGAAAAAGTTCTGGAACTAGGTAGTGGTGCCAATTGCACAACATTGCGAATGTCCTAAATGCTACTGAATTGTACACTTTTAAAAAGTTAATTTCATGCTATGTCAATTTTACCTCGATTTAAAAACAGAGGACCTAGACCATGAGAAGAGATTTTGGACTGACTCCTCATCCCATGGTCCCTCCAAGTCTCAGCTGCTATGGCATCAGAGCTCACCAGCCTGGCTCTAAATCTACTAAGTGGGATCGATATCTCTGCTGGCTAAAAGTTGGCACTCAGGAGGTGAAATGTGCTTATTCAGTAAGCATGTGACCCTTCTGCCCAGCTACAGAGGCATGTTCTGGACAGAAATTGTTTTAAATGTGGCCAATGACAGCAGCATCTCTGGTGTGTCCTAGCAGGAAGGGGTCATAGACAGGATGCCCCTCTAGAATGTACTGAACTAATTGGGTGTCTCTGGAATCTTCTCCCATATACAGAGCAGTTGGATTTCTCAAGGAGGGAAATTTTCTGCATGGTCTAAAGCTTGTTGCCTTTTTATTTAGCCTACTGTTGGGGCATAGAGAGGGGTAAGGTCACCTCGGGCCTAAGCTTCGAAGCTCGTCTCTCAAGACTTCTGAGGCCTGGTACCTTATTTTGTTTTAACTTTATATTGTGTTTCATAAAGAGGGCCCCAGATTATATAAGCTTCAGTCCCAAAACTAGAGACCCACACACCTCAGTACAGAAAAGAAGGCTCTGATTAAACTAGCAACTGTTTTTCTTTTCTTTTATTCTTTCCAGCTTGATTGAGGTATAATTGACAAATTAAAAAGGTATAATATTTAAAGTGTACAATGTGGTGATTTGATATACATATATAGTGAAATGATTACCACAGTCAAGTTAGTCAATGCATCCATCCATAACTTCCTAGTTACGTTTGTTTCTGAACTCGTAGAACTTTTTTAAAATTGTAGAAACAGTAGAAGGCTGGTCGCTGAGAGTTGCAGGGTGTGGGGTGTGAAATGGGGAGATGTCAGTTAAAAGGCACAAATTCTCAGTTATAGGATGCATAAACTTGGGCAAGCTAATGTACAGCACTGTGGCTATATTTAATAATACTGTATTGTATATTTGAAATTTACTGTGAGAGCAGATCTTACATAGTCTCATAGCAACTATTTTTTTTTTTTTTTTTTTTTTTTTGCCCCACTTAAACTACTCTAGTTGGTGTCCTGGCAATGGGGAGGACTGTCACCATGGTTCCTGACCTTGCCACTGCAATCCAAATGGGGTCAGTTTTTTAATCATGCCGGAAAAGGAGATGGAGGCTGCATGGGTCCAGCAGGGGTGTCTCCCTGACTGCCCCTTCCAGACAGTCTGTCACTGTGTGTTCCCCAGGAGGCCCTGGACCAAAGGCCTTTTCATCTCAGTACCCCAATTTCTAACCTCATAAGGTTATGTTGAAGATGAAAGGAATTGATGTAGTTAACAGGGCTGAAGCAGGGGCTTGGCAACTGGTTGCTCTTATTATTTCCTCTGCTTGTAGAGGAAGTTTGTGTAGTCTCTCTCTTTCTCTAGCTCTAGCTCTCCTGCAGCCATTTCCCTATCATCTCAATGCCACCTTGGCCCATTTCCTCCAAGCCCTGTTTCTGCTTGAGGGCAGGGCTCTGGAGGCTAACAAAGCCAAGTTCACTCCCTGGTTTCATCACTTTTTAGCCAACCACATGCCCTTAAGCAAGTGATGCTCCCTCTCTTCAATTGGGCACCCTGGTCTGTATAATGAGGGTGGGGGCGATCATATTAGTACTGACTTCCTTGAGTCACTGGGAGCATTAAAGTAAATCCTAAAATGCATTTAGCACTGTGCCTGTCACTTAGCAAGTATTCCAAAGTCATTCTTGAGGTCTACTCATAAATCAGGTCTCCCTTACTAAAACAAAAGGAAAAGGAGAAAGGGAAGATGGGAGAAAGATGGGAAGAAAGAAGAAAGGGAGGAAGGAAGGCAGGCAGGCAGGCAGGCAGGTAAGACTCTAATCTTTGCTTCTGTTCTCTAACCACTCACATTCAAGTTCCAGCCCCCACCAATTTGGAGATGATTCCCTGATAAACCTCTGAACTGCAGACATTTCTGGTCTTCATTTCTAAGATGGGGATGATAATGGGAATATCTGTCTCATAGAGTTATAAAGATAACTATGTAAATGCATATAAAGTGCTTAGTACCACAACAGTCATTTGTGCCTTGTCATTCCAATAGTTTTGGGCAGGGCATTGTGTGCCCTGAGCAGGGTGCCTACAGGCAAGGTTGCCGCTCATCTGATGGGGCCAGTGGAGCCCAGAAACAGGCTTCCATGTCCAGTCCCATGTCCTGCTCTTGGGAAGGCACTCCCACTCCCAACCACAAAACCACTGGGTTTATCTGGGCCACCCTGATGAAAGTCACACTCCCCTGAACAAAGATCCTCACCATGATGGCACCTGGGTCGTCCTGCGCTGTGAAGCAGTGAAAGAGTGAGGCAGAAAATGGAGTGACTGCTTCCAGAAATAGGATTACCTCAAGTCATATCAATTCTCTTGGGAAGAGCCCCTTGGGTTTGTATAGTCCTTTAAGGTCTGAGAGACAGTGGAGAGACAGGTCCCAAGGAGTTCTAGTGCAGAAGTAACATACTATGGAAGCCTGGCATGGGTCAGATCATGAGGGGAGCCATCCGGGGTGTGGAGGCAGGACCGGCAGGGCCTGGCAGCAAGAAGAGATATTACTACTGCATTCACACAGTCCCAATCAGAAGTCTTAGAGATTATCTGCAAGGAGAGCTGTGGCTACCCTACACAGTACATGATTTCCACACAGCTCTAACTACCCTAATTAATAATGACCCAGAACTTGATTGTTTATAGCTCTCAGATTAGCAATGGCTCGCTCATTGCCCCAGCTAGCTCTACCAGGTGTCCTGTCCCTGAAATGCACCACTAACTCCTCTAAAAACCCATTTGATTCTTCAGGGCCCAGTCCAGGGCCCTCCCCACCTATCCCATTCCTCATCCCATCAGCATTAGGAAGAAGCCCGCCACTGCCTCAGGGACCTCCCATCTGGAGGCTCAGCCAAGGTGGTGGCACTTGTGAGAGGATACACAGATAGCCAGGTCCAGGTAGCCAGAGGCCAGGTGGCAATGGGGAACAGCATAAGTGCCCCCTGTCCAATATGCCCTCATCAGCCAAATCTGGTACCTTGTGGTGTGAAGGTATGACCCACCAAATGGGCCTGGAACCACCAGTGTGGCTGCCCTCCATCTCCCTGTGTGGCCCTGGAGGTGAGTCTACAGTTGCAGCCTTCCTGGATGCTCCTCTGTACGTGGGCTCTAGGTGGAGGTGTAGAAAGCTGAGGACAGGGTCAGGCATAGCCCAGGGCAGCCTAGAGTGTTTTCCACTGGTCTTGTTACTCCCTAGGTGAAAGAAAGTCTGGCTTTTGTAGGAACTACCTGGGTCCCTGGTGGTGTCTTTCCTTCCTCACCTCTGAATTACGCTGCTTCTTTAGAGCATTCTAGAAAAGGGGTGTTTTCTCAGTTCACTGGCCACCTGGCATGGCTGCATCCTGGTGACATTTTCCCAGCATCAGATGGTTGGGTCCTGCAACGAGGATCTCCACACAATTCATAGCCTTCAGCCAGGCCCCTCCGCTAAAGTCCTACATGGGATAGAGGAGGCCAAAGCAATTGAAGAGGGACTCGATGGAAGCCACACATGGAGTCTTTGTGTTGTGGTCCAGTACTTACTGTGGTTTCCCTACTCCCCATTGGCCTGGACCATCCACCTTACCATCTGCCCCTTCTCCCAAGAAAGGGAAGCTTCCTATTCTTGGAGTTGGCACTAGGAGCCACCCTCAGTGGCTTAGGCAGATTTCTTCTAACTATGAGGTCATGTACTAGATGAACTACACTATAGGAAATGCCAGCTCTGTGGCCATCATTTCACAATGCAGCCATACCTAAGAGCCTAGGGCAGGCCAGGCCCGATGGGTGGGGCAGGGGTGGGCCACAGCTGGAGGACTGAAAGTGGGATGCCAGTCTCAGTTACAAAGCACTCCCTGGTGGCCAGGCAGCACTCCTGTGGGGGGCTTTGTCATTGGAAAATAGGAACCCATCATCTCTAGAAGATTGGAAGCACCATGATGAGATGGGATGTGCGTCCAAGAATTAAACTGGTTTAGAGTTCTCTTTTAACTCAATCATCACCACGCCTTCATTTAATGTATGCTGGACTTTGACAAAAGAAAACCAAACTTGAAATTGGGATACCTGCAGTGACTGGTGAGGCACCTAAGAGAGGGTTGGTTTGGGTCCCATGTGACTGACATATAGCAGAGCAGATATTGGCTTGGGACCCAAACCAACCCTCTCTTAGGCTTGCTAAGGCCCCACTAAGGATAGTTCCCTGGAGGTGGTTGGAGAGCTGGCAGCCTTTCTGGTGACTGGTGACTTGGTAGGATTCTCTTAATAGAATATGTCAATAAGCCCAGCTTATTGATCCAACAAGTGCAGACCTGCTACTCTCAGGATTCACATTGCTAGTCTCCTGTGGACAGCAGAACAGGGCTGGGAGAGGGAGTGACTCAGGAACAGGAGTGGGTCTGGCAGCCTGGCCCTTGGAAGAAGCCTAGCACTTTTTCCCCTGAAATCCACGTCTGTGAGTCACTGAAACAGTACAACCCTTCTTGTTTGTCCACTGCAATGTTTCTTTGTAGCCACTTAGTCGTTATTAAAACAATCTTTTAAAGGGGAAAGTTTTATTACTAGGTCGTTTTCGTGAGGAATTCATTCCCGGAGGAGGGCCAAGGCGCACCCCACCCTGTGCCCCACAGTCTGTGTTAAAGTAATTCCCTATTAAAATGTCATGGAGATATTTAGGGAGGCTCATAATTTGATTCAAGTACCAGTCTGATCTGTGCCTCTCACTGAGCTGGTGCAGGTAATACTTTCTTTAAGAGTGTGCAAGTGGCTCTCTCCTCAGCCTACTCTCACCCGCAGGGAAAGAAGCCCTCGTGGATGGATGAAGAAAGGAAATTTACCTTTTCTCTACAAGAGCAGCCCAGGAAGAAAGCTTCAGGTAAGCATAAGCTTACCAAAGCTGGGACCCATTTACTTTACAAGTGGGGAAACTGAGGCCCCGAGTGTGAAAGAGACCTAGAAGAGGTCACAGCACTAGGTCCTTTAGAAGCAGAGCCCAGGGAGAAGTGAGAAGGTTGGGCTTAAATGACCTCTGCCCAGTGGCCCTAGAGGCCTCCAACCTCGGTTCTGCCTCCACTTTTCCCTTTTCCTGTGTGATTTTCAACTTGTTAGCCAAATTCAAGCAAAATGCAGATTAAGTTTGTGAATGTGGGTCCAACAGAAACGGGGTCATCTGGATTGCGACAGGGCCCACCCCTTTGACCTTCAGCTTCTATTACAGCTCCCTCAGCAGCACCTGCTTCCTCTATGGGTCAATCCACCAAATTCATCCAGACGTTTCTCTTCCAACAGTAATCATCTGTATCCCACTAATAACAGTACATGGGAATGTGTTTGGAGAAGACTGGATGAGGGTTTCTTCCTGGGAAACAGGCTACAGGCCTCATCAGGCTTAACATGAGTGGGTGGGGAGCAGCCCGTCTTGAAAAGCCCAGCAGTTCTGACAGCCTAGGAGTTGGAGGCCACCTCTTAACAAATGCTTGTTCAAGGGTAGAATACACTGATTCCTCTCAGGAGATGGTATAGCACAAATTCAGAGCTCATTAAATTCATATACATCTATATGTTGAGGGTCATCCTTAGAGCTGTCAATTCTTCCAACTGGTACGTCTCCACTACAGAAAGGAGGAAGTAGTTCTAGAACACTGCCCACCCAAGTCTGCTCATCTCTGCCTTTGTCAGGGCTCTCCAGCCACTCCAGGCTGCCGCTCAGATAGCTCTGGTAGAAACCTGTTGAAGCCCCAGCCCTCAGGTCAGGGTAGCTGAAGGCTGACAACTGTGGCAGGATCCAGAGTGGCAGGTGGTGACAAGGAGCATGAGGCAGGAGTTTCCAGGCTCAGCCACCAAGACAGCATCACTGGCTGTCAGGTCAGTGCTGTCAGGACTAGGCAGCTTGCCTCTCCCTACTTCCACCCCATCCCCCCAATCCTAGTGAATGCATCCTTATTTGTCAGAGAGCAGGCGAGGCCCAAAGCAAGGACACAGAGCCTTGAGAATTACATCAGTAGCGATTACTGCTCCCCAAGTGCTCTCCTCAGTCAGTACAATGGAACCTTTCACTGATGCTGTGAGGCACATGTGGTAAGCCAAGTACCCATTTTACAGAAGAAGAAATTGAGGCTCAGGGAGGGGGAGCGGCTGCCCCAGCCACACAACAAATGGAGGAGCTAGGACTTAACAAAAGGTCTTCTGATGCACATTCCTGGGCCCTTTCCTCCACCCCAGTCTGCCTCTGCCTGCATCAAGTGCTGGCTCAAGGTGAATCAGTGACACCAATAAATCCCCCGATCTGTAGGTCGAGGTTCTTGCTCCAAACCACCCATAATCAGAGATTTGCTCCTGAGACATAACTGACTCCTCTTGAAGCTAATCAGCATTAGCATTCAGGGTTTCCTGCCATTCCCAGCCACCCTGGTATTCTCCAGAGCCTCATGTCTTGCAATTCTGGAAATGCTCAAAATCCTGTTTGTTCCACAGAAAGGTCAGTTTCAGTTTGTTGGGACATTCTGCTGAAAATAAACATGTAAATAACACATCCCCAAATACAGGCATTGCTACTATACACGTGGATATTCCTCTGATCCCATGTGCAAATGCAGGCATATTCATTCTCTCACTCTCTCTCCCTCGTTCTCACTCTCTTTCTCTCCCACCCCCATCTCTCTGTCTCTTCAAACCCATTCCTGATACAATATTTTCTTATCTATTCTACGCTACCTCCATCATGCCTCATGACATCTTCATTACTTTCTTCTGAGATAGTCTACTAGAGATCATCCTTGTCCTCAGAGGGCTTGAAATCTAATTTAGTTGGCCAACATCAGGTGCTTCAAAATTCATCAGGGAAAATGTAACAATATTAAATAAAGTTGTTCATGGAGTATGAGTGTAAGAGAAGAGACTGGGAGAACCAGCTAGCAAAATGGGATGCAAAAAGAGCAGACTAAAAAAGCCGCAGGTGATTTTTACCTTTTTGACAATTTTGTCCAGAGCCTGCATGCCCAGCAGCCTCTGGAAGGAAATGAGCCCCCCTGAGTTTGTCTTTCCTGGCTACCTTTTTGACCTCCTATCCTCTTGCCCAATAGGAACAGTGCATACCTTTTGCTGGTCTTTTTATTGGTGTCCATGTTAAACCTACAGCTACAGTGTCTAAAATTAAGCGTTTATAACAGCCTGCCAGACTTCCTTGCAAAGAGTCTCAAGTTATATTCTTTATTCTCCTTATGTTCATTTTATGAACATGGACTGTATTCTTATGGTCTCTACCTTCTCTAAGAAATTTTTCCCCCTTTTTTTGTCATTCTGAACTAGAAATACAGAAAAGGAAGAGTTGCCATATGTCATTGTTCAGACAGAACCAGAAATAATGTTGACTTCAGAGCTGAACTTGTCTCTATCAGAAGGGAAACCTTTGTTTCGCATTATTTAGGGGGTGGGGATGCCATCACATGCCTTGAAATGCATTTTAATGAATGCTTATAAGGTCATGGGGATCACATTGGTGGCTTTGTCTGCTGGATTCTGAAATGGGACTCTGCAGGCATTTATGTACGGAGAGAAAGGAATTCGTTTCTAAAAGATGCCAGGGCACTGTCACTCACTCCTTCCCCCTTCCTCGCCACCAAAGGCAGGGCCTCTGGGAGTTGGGACATCTGGGGTCCAATGTCCTTATCCCTTAGCTAATTGTCTAAAACCATATCATATCCCATTCTGTTTTCTGTAAGAAGAGAAGCTCAAGATGCGCTCTTTAGAAATCCTGCCAGTGTCTATTGATTGTCACAGTGAGAGGGCTGAAGGAAGTAGTAGCTGTGAGACAGCTAGTACAAATACCACAGAGACTGAAATAAAGCACATGGGTGAAGCAGGAAGATTCATTTGGAAAGGGCTGGGAGCTTGGTTGGGGCCTGCCACCCCCCACCCCAGGATGCTGGGAGGGGGAGGTCATTCCGGAGCAGTGAGCCATCTCCTGCCCTTGATCTAAAATGGTAGCTGTGGGATTTAGTCAGAAACACCCAGTCTGGGCAGGCAAAACCTCAGTGGCATCAGCCACAGGCATAGGTGACCCAGTGAAGGCATGAGTGTGACACTGGGCACAGGGGAAAGCCCAGCCAACTTCTCGCAGTAACTGCGAAGAGGAGACACGAAAGCAAGCGTTTATCTAGGGAGCAAAATTAACTGGATAATAGATTTCCACGCCTCACTGGTGAAAGCAGATGCTATTACAGCGAGACTGAGCACTTCCGTGTAAACACAGCCACCTCTCCTCGGCCTTGTTTAGGGTTGGCTGGTATTCTTGCTGTTCAGCCAGGGCACTTCAGGCTCACTGTTGAAAGCTCGTTCCATGAAATCCAAAACATGAAGCTGCATGGCCTCTGACAAAGTAGAGTCTCATTGAAGTCTATTGAAAAATGAAAGCTAGAAGAGGCTTGCAGCCCGCCACTCTGCCAAAGAGCATCCTCAGTCAGCACCCCCAATCCCGCCCTTGAGAACAGCCAGGTGAGCCTGCCCCCTTTATTAGGCATCCTCCTGAAACATTCAATGAGTGTCCAGCCACAGGCTTGGCATAGCAAAGGTGGCATCCACTCCAGCAATGGGGGCCTCCTGGGATCTGCTTTGTTATTGAGGGGTCAGTTGCTTACTAGAATTGGAATTGATCAGGGACCATTTGCTTGGGATGCAGTTGATGGGTGCTGGAAAAGGTGTGTGTACACAGGCTCTCATGTAGGGGAGGTGCAGCCTCCTTTCCTTTGCCAGTGGCCCCTGCTGGTACCTTTAGTGTCTGGTGGTCATGCTCTGCCTCCTCCATCCCTGCACCTTACTTCCAGCAGGTTATTGGCAGACGAACAATTAAATGAAAGCTCTGGGAGCCCACAGAAGCTGCCAGCAAATTTCAGAGGCTCACCTGGCAGGGATGCCAAGCCATTGCCCCTCACAGCCCCTGCCCTCCCCCCTCCTTCCCCCATCGCCCACCCATCCTTGGCCTGCCTGGTTCTGCATTGTTTTGCCATTGTTACAACTGTCTTGCAGTTCAAGACATCATGAACAGCACATTGGGCCTGACTGTTGCCAGTTCAGACTCCCTGCAGGGGATCCTTATGTCAAACCCACACGCAATCATCCCTGATTGATCTATTCCATACATTTCTATTTTTAACCTATTGGATCTCTTTGGATTCTTTGGGACAATGTAGAAGAGACACAATTTCAGTCTGGGACCCATGGCTTGTTTGTAGGTTGCTCCGCAATGGATTGAGTAAATGGCTGAACTTCCTGTGTGTTGGGCCATTTACGTTCCTTTGTCCATTGATTCAGCTGCCATTTACTGAGCACCTGCTGTGGGCCAAACAGTTAGTAAGCTGCTCCATGGGCCAGCTCAGGGACACTGTGGGTGCTGTGCCCACTCAGGCTCCTGGGAAAGTGGGCACAGATGACTGCATGGGCCTCAGACCTCTTATTGTGCCTGCTATACCCCTCTCCAACCCATTCCTGCCTGACCCATGGTATTCAGGCCTCAGAGGAGTTTGGTGACAGAGCTGTTCCTTGAAGTGCCCTTGTTCAGGTTGTAGGCCTCTTGAAAGAAAAGTCAAAGAAGTGTGCAAGTGCTCTCACTCAGGTTGATAAGCCCCTTCTGCAGGAGCGATGCAGTGTCCTGCCGTCAGCCTGGCAAAGGCAGTGGGTCTGGAGGCAGCTGAGTGGTAGAGGGCCCTGCATCTGACCTGGGCCTTGTTGCCCTCTGGCTGAGCAACTCTGGGCAAGGCCTGCCCCTCTGGGTCTCAGACACCTCCCTGTCTTTAAGGAGGGGATTGGACCCCCAGGACACTTCCAGACCTGCCCTTTATAATGCCAGGTACCAGTTAGTGAGGAGCAACTAGGTGTCATACAGTGTGCCCCATTTCACTTAATAGAGCGGCTTCATAAGAAAAAAACCACAGTTACACTCGTTTTACACATTAAAAAACGGGCTCTGAGAGGTTCAGTGTCAAGGCCAAGATCAGAGCCCTATGCCATGCTGCCTCTACCCTTGCTCTGGGCCAGTGGTTTTCTGCCTGGCTGCCTGTTGAGAATCAGCTGTGGAGCTGTTGGAAAAATTCCCTGATGCCTGGACCACACCCTGGATGAGACAGAAGCAGTCAGTTTGCGGTGGGAGGGCGCGAGAATGTGGATGTTTGTAAGTGATTGTGATGTGCAGCAAGGCCTGAAACATACAGCCCTGGGGATCTACTTTGATGTTCACTTGGCCGTGACAGTCATGCCCCCCATTGTGCTGGCAAGTGGCCCCATGACTCCCTTGAGCTCCTAGTGAGCTACAAGCTCATCAAATCAGAAGAGCCAAATGTGAGGTGACATCAGAGGATGAGCACTGTATGTCTCAATGAAACTTCCAAAGCTGAAAAGGGGTTTCTTGTGGAAAAAAGAAAAAAGAAAAGTGCTTTGAAAGAATTCTACCTGTTCACCTGTCGGCATTCAGGTGATTTCCAGATCCCTCCCTTCCTTGCCTTATTTTGATCATTCCTGCACATACTTCTTTGCCTCCACTTCCTTGCCCATTTACTTGCTAATATACAGGTCATGGCCATTAACACAACAGCGATGGATGGCTGTATGAAGCCGTGAAGAGCAGGAAGCCTCACATTGCTAGTGACTTTGCTTCGTTTCCAAAGACTGTGCTTCTATAAATGGTGGGCAGCTCCCCCCAAGGTTCAGATCCCAGATTAGAGCCTTTTCCCATTGTTTGATGTCTCCTCAACCCGAAGATACATCTTCAGAGAGGAATTTCTTATTTAGATAATTTTATACTTTAAAAAATTTTTGAATTACAAGTGCTTCTCATTAAAGACAAACAAGCAGAAATGAAGAGAATAGAAAGGGAATTGCCAGTTATCCCAAACAAACGACCACTCCAAATTGATGGATATAGGTTCTTCCAAATTATTTTTAGGTACACATAGCAGTGTGTGTGTGTGTGTGTGTGTGTGTGTGTGTGTGTGTGTGTGTGTGTATAAATAAATGGAACAATGAATACGATGCCTACAATGACTGTTATGAAATGTATGCTTTCCCCCAAACAATATTTTAAACAGCTTCCCAAGAAAACACATCCAGATCCACTTCTTTCCTGTAAGGGCTCTGTTGTATTCTATTTATCACTGCAGCCTGATGTGTTTAACCAAGACAAGAAGGCAGCCTAAAAGTTCAAGTCTATACCATGGCATTCCTTTGTTAAAATCTATGTGTCTGTAGACAGGTAAGAATTAAAAGTATTTAGCTACTTCTAGTTTTCTCTCCAATGCCTGCCTTTGGCAGCATGGTTCATTTAGTGATTTCTGCATATCTTTCGTTGAACTCTCCTTGAAGTGGGCAGATCACCCTTTGCAATAATGTTCTATTCCATTTTAGTACACAGACAACATAAGGCCTTATCTGAAATGTAATAAGACAGTTTAAATGAAACATAGTAATGAAGAAATAAGCACTATGGTTCCAAAAACAGGCTGTATTTTATAGTTTTCACAACTATAAGTCTTTAAACTGAGAGATCTGTTTTATCATGCTGGTTTCCTGTTCATTAGCTTTAATGTACCAAGCCTTTATAAAAAATTCTCTCTCTCTCTCTCTGTCTCTCACTCGTGTGTGTGTGTGTGTGTGTGTGTGTGTGTGTGTGTGTGTGGTGTTTCTTACCTCTCTTCCCTTTCTCTTCTCTTATTTCTCCTCCCCCTCCCCTCCCCCCTCCCCTCCCATCTCCTTCCCTCTCCTCCTCCTCCCCCTCTCCTCTCCTCTGTCTTCTCTTTCAATCACAGGGAACTGTTAAGAGGAGACAAGAAGAAGACCACTTCCAGTTTCCAGACATGGCTGACGGGGGGCTACCCTAATAAAATTAAGAGGCCTTGCCTTGAAGATGTCACCCTTGCTATGGGCCCAGACCCATCCTGGTACTGCCTGTGCAGAGCTGCAGGTCCCTCCATTGACAATGAATCCCAGCCCTGCGGCTATGGGAGTGGGGGGGGCCAGTCGTTACTGCTCGAGAATAACCCTATGAATGGCAGCATCATGGGCTCACCATTTGTGGTGCCACCGACTACAGAAGTGGGACTGAAAGGGCCAGCTGTTCCTTACTATGAGAAAACCAGCAATGTGCCGGCTGTCGACCAGGAGCTTCAGGAGCTGCTAGATGAGCTCACCAAAATTCCAGACCCTTCTCTGAATGAGCTAGATCTTGAGAAGATACTAGGGGGACCAAGCCAGAAGAGCCACTGGTTTTAGATCATCCCCAGGCAACCCTCAGCACAACTCCCAAGCCTTCGGTTCAGATGTCGCACTTGGAGAGCCTGGCTTCCAGCAAGAACTTTGCTTCTAGCTGCAGCCAAGTTACTGGCGTGTCACTTCAGATCCCACCCTCCTGCACGGGGGATCAGCTATTCCATTCCTTCCACCAGTAAGCAGATGGTGTCACCGAGTTCTTCAATGGCACAGTCCAAGAGCCAGGTCCAGGCCATGCTCCCTGTCACTCTGCCCCCCTTACCAGTGCCTCAGTGGCATCACGCCCACCAGCTGAAGGCATTGGCAGCCAGCAAGCAGGGGTCTGCTACAAAGCAGCAAGGGGCCACCCCCAGTTGGTCTGGTCTGCCTCCTCCAGGACCGTCTCCACCTTACCGCCCGGTGCCATCACCACACCCACCACCACCGCCGCTGCCAGCACCCCCACCCCCGTTCAGCCCCCAGAGCCTCATGGTGTCCTGCATGTCGTCCAACACTTTGTCGGGCAGCACCCTCCAAGGCTCTCCCAATGCCTTACTGTCAAGCATGACGTCCAGCAGCAATGCTGCCTTGGGGCCTGCCATGCCCTATGCTCCTGAGAAGCTCCCCCAGCCCCGCTCTCACTCCAACAGCCACAGTTCGGCCCGCAGAGCTCCCCTTCTTGCCAACCTGGTGTCCTCTACCATCAAAACCCCCCAAGGACACCTGATGTCCGCTCTGCCCACCAGCAACCCTGGGCCGTCCCCACCCATCTGCCCGGAGAAGCTCTCCAGCCCAGGCTTGCCGCAGCAGTCCTTCACCCCACAGTGCTCCCTTGATCCGAAGCCTCACTCCCACCAGTAATCTTCTAAGCCAGCAGCAGCAGCAGCAGCAGCAGCAGCAGCAACAGCAGCAGCAGCAACAGCAGCAGCAGCAACAGCAACAGCAGCAAGCAAATGCGATCTTTAAGCCCATGACCAGCAGCTCATCCAAAACCCTGAGCATGATCATGCAGCAGGGGATGGCAAGCTCCAGCCCAGGAGCCACAGAGCCATTTACTTTTGGCAACACCAAGCCCTTGTCCCATTTTATTTCTGGGCCGGCTGCCCAGAAGATGCCCTCCATGCCTGCCACCTCCAGGCAGCCTCCCCTGCTCCACTACCTGCAGCAGCCGACACCAACGCAGGCATCTTCAGCCACTGCCTCCTCTACGGCCACCGCCACCTTGCAGCAGCAGCAGCAGCAGCCTGACCATTCTTCATTCCTTCTGCAGCAGATGATGCAGCAACCCCAGCGTTTTCAGCGATCAGTGGCCTCGGATCCCATGCCTGCTCTGCCTAGACAGGTAAGACAGTCTCATATCTGGCTGTGTTCTTTTGTTTTGGAAATAACAACTGTGTTCATGCTGCCAATATCTGGCTCTGGAGGGCAAATCCAGGCTATAGTTCTCTCAGAGACTGGAAATGACTCTAAAAAGTCTACCGAAGTAAGCTAATGCTGTGTGGTTAAAAGCACAGTGTTAATGAGGCCAAGGTTATGGTTTCAGTGCCTGTTCAGGTCACCCAACTTCCCTGGAAGGAAAGCTGCACCCACAAGGTGCTCCCGGTGGAGGGAGCTAGGGAGGACAAGTCTTGAATACAGAAATGCCTTCCCTGCACTGGGCTGCGTAGCAAGACTAGTGAAGCCTTCTTAAGATGTAAGGAAATTGCACTGAAGCATTTAAATCTTGTCCCTGCTGGCAGAAGGATAAACACTGAGCCTTCTGGAAATGCTACAGCAAACTTTTGCTGAGCAACCTCAGCGTGCCATTCGTCACTTTACTGGATACTCAGGCAGGCCGTGAAAGGAACTTGTTAGGTAGTGACTCTAATCGTCTCCATTTTACAAATGAAGAAACTGAAGCTCAGAGAGTTGAAAGACTTGCATAGAGCCACGTAGTTCGCAAGGGACAGTGAAGGAACTTGAAGCCAGGTGTTCTCACTCCAGAGCCTGTGCTCCTCTTGAAATTACTTTTGACTTCTTGCCCTCCCTCATCTCCTCCAGGCCTTTCAATCACGAAATGCAGCTGATTCCACCTGGGTGTGTCTATTACAGTTCCCAGTTTCCATTGCGGCAACCCCTGCCTGTATTAGTTATCATCTGTGGCTGCATAACAAATTACCCAAGCACCAACTTCGAACTATATACATACGTTACCCCACATCCTGATTTCTGGGTGTCAGGAATCCCGGCATGGTTTAACTGAGTCTTCTGGCAAGAGTATCTCCTAAGGCTGCAGTCATCTACAAGGCTCAATAGGGAAGGATCTGCTTCCAAGCCCACTCATGTGGTTGCTGGCAGGAAGCGGTTCCTTGCAGGTTGTCGGACTGAGGCCTCGGTTTCTCATGAGCTATTGGCCAGAGGCCTCCCTCAGTTCCTTGCCACATGGCCTCTTCACAGAGCATCTCACAACATGACAGCTGGCTTCATCTGAGTGAGCATGAGAGAGTGTGCCAGTGAAGCTGGGTAATGTGGGGAGAGGCAGGAGGGATAGTGCCAGGAAGTCAGAAGTCACAGTCTCTATGACCTAGTCTGGAAAGTAACATCCCACTACTTTTGCTGTATTCTGTTCATTAGATGTAAGCCAGAGGAGACTGCATGAGGGTGTAAATACAAGGAGGCTCCGTGGGGCCAGGTCACACGTCTGGCTACACAGAATCCTCAGTCACCGTCTACTGTTCCTCTCATCCTTGCCCAAGTCCAGGTCCTCTTGATTCTTTGTTGAATGCATACAGTTGACCCTTAACTGTTTTCTCCCAATAAACCATCCATTGTTCTATGAGTCGTCTTGCTAAAACAGTGGCCTGATCATGTTTTACACTTGCTCAGAAGTCCCCAGAGGCCTGTAGCTGGCCCCACCAGCCTCCTGGGCCCTTCAGCATCCATCAGGCCCTGCCTTGCACTACTATAACCCAGAAGCTATGTGGTCTCAGCCTTTACTCCGGCCATTCCCTGGGCCTGGCCATCCCTTCCTGCATTTTCTCTCCTATCCAACACCTGCAGCTCCTTAGGACTCAGGCACCATCCCCTCCACGAAGCTTCTCCGTGACTGTCCTCAGTACTTCCATTTCCCACTATGCCTCCCTCTTCTCTCTCTTCTGGAGAGTGGTCAAGGAGGAGATATCATGAAGTGCTTGGCCAAGGGAAGCACCTGTCAGGGGCTCACCTCTTATTCAAGAGCTCTGTATGAGTATGACTGTGGCAGCCCCTAGAGTACAGAGGTTGTGTCTTTTCCATCCAGGCTTCCTGGAGCATAACGATGCAGAGTGCTTAACACCAGGAAACTGGTCATCTGATAGACCACACGGCAAGCAGAGTTCCCATGGGGGTGGCCGGGGGAGCGGTGTGGAGACAGGCAAAGCAGGCAGGACATGGCAGGCCACCTGGGGCTCGGGCCCTGGTCTGCAGTTCAGGAGTACTTTGGTTTGATTTTATTATAGGGCTATTGCCATCTGTTTGCACGGACTTCTGCAGCTAGCTCGGTGAAGCCCCAGCATCAACACGGGAACTCTTTCACTAGCAGGCAAGATCCTCGGCCTGGAGACGTGTCACCAGCTATCATTGTGAGCCTTTCTGTTTTGTTTTGTCTTCAATTGGGTACATTTTTGTAGACTGATTGTGTTGTCCCAGAGCTGGACCAGCTGGCTCAGGGGGAGATCTTAATGACTGGGGTCATGCAAATCATACCCAACCAATGACCTAGGTGGGTTGGAGAAAGTGTTCGGGAGAAGACCAAGCAGCCATGCTCCCTGGGGCTACGAACACAATAAAGGGGTCGAGTGACCTTTGCCAACAGAGGCAAGAAGCTGGGTTCCCCAAATGGATGCTATTGCCACCAAGAGCTGCCTTTCCAGCCCATGCTGGCCTGTGCCCAGGGGCCAGGCATGGGACCTGGTGCTTCACCTGCCTTTTTTCATTTTAATCCTCAGAGGTAGGGGCTGTTACCATTCCCTTGAGAGTTGGGGAGAGGCACAGAGAAGTAACCAATGTTGCCCACAGTCACACAGCAAGTTGGGGCCAGAGCAGGCAATCTGGCTACAGAGCCCACACTCACACACCTGTGCATGGGCTACCGCCTCTGGAGCCTTCTGTTTCCACTGTCACCTCTTAACTGCTTCCTCCTCTACAAATGAAGGTGATGATAGGCTGTCTGGGGATTAAGTGTGTTAATACATCTACAGCACTTTGTACAGGGCCTGGCATACGGTATGTGCTGATAAGGGGTTTGCTATCACTAGGACTCTACCTCCTGACTCTGCGCTCCCAGGTCTGTTTCATGAGACTAAGATGTGGTTCTCTAAAATCCAGTAGCTGTGGAGGAACAGACACGAGCTGCGCTCTCTCCAAACCCCATAACCACCATGAGAATGACAGGAGTTGTGTGGCCTCTGAGTCTTGCGGGTTCCTTCTGCTCTAAGCCCTGCCCCTCCTGAACAACTCCCAGCCTGATGGGAAAGGGGAAAGGGCCATCCCTGCCTTGCAGGCTGAGGATCCCACTTGGCTCTTTCTTGAGCTCTTTGGCACTCATTCCACTCCTCTCCCTAGCACTGTTCTCTACCTGATATTCTTCCAGGCCTCCAAGCTGGGGGTCTCCAGTCCTCCTGTTTCTTCTTATAGCCTCTCCCCCTTTAACTCTAAGACCTAAGAATTCAGGCCTGGTCACTCTTCCAGGGGAGAGAAAAAAAATAAAGAAAAAAGCCAGTGTTTGAGGCAAGAGCTGGGACCACTGTGGAAGGACAGATGGTGGCCCCAATGTGGGGGAAAAACATGTTTCTCACTTCCAGCGGGCTAAGCAAACATCCCCAAGTTTTACTGATGGCCAACTCAGCCTCAGGAACAGTGATTACCTATGACATGGCATTTACTAGCTTGTTGCACTTCCTGTGGATAATGGTTACAATGGAAAAACTGGACATTCATTTGAATCCGGATCTTTGTGGTTTTGTGAGGGGCATGGGGCCTTTTTTGTTTTTTGTTTGTTTCTTTAGAGACAGGGTCTCACTATATTTCCCAGTCTGGTCCCAAACTCCTGGGCTCAAGTGATGCTCCCAACTCAGCCTCGCAAAGCACTGGGATTACAGTCATGAGCCACCGTGCCTGGCCTAGGTCTTAGTTTTCTAAAGGAGTTATTTCTAAATGTGAGATGAGACACAAACTCTTGAGTAAGCGGAAAGGCCAAATCCAGCCTTCTATATAGGAACTCATTTTTATGTACAGACCAGCATCTCTCTACTTGGGGGATTTTGCTTTACCAGTGGAGTGAACTATTCAAGTTCAATAGACCATTCATGTCCACATAAGGTAGAAGGCAAATGCCACGTGACTTTGAGGCAGCTGTTTAGCATGGGAGGTTGAGCAAGGGCACTGGAGGCAGACAGATCTGAGGCTCATGTCTGGCTACAGATGCTGACTGATTCAGGTCCTGTGAGCAATGTTACTCAACCCCTAGGCCTCAGCCGAAAATGGGGAAAGGAATAGTCCCTTCACACAGGGCATTGGGAGGGCAAAGGAGATGCTAACTTGAAACTGCTTAGAATGGTGCCCAGCACACACTACAGGCTCAGCCTTGTGGGCTTGGACCTGAAACCTCCGGGGGCCTGATGAGTTTCCAAATTCAGAACATTTGGGACTTTAGGAAGGTAACGTGGTACAAATGCCAAATGTCACACAACCCTCCAGTGGAATCTGAGGCAGCATTTCATTACTTTTGCAGAGAAATATGAATATTTAAGCAAGTCCAGAGTTAACGTTTGCCCCCCACATAAAATTTGGCATCAAATTTACAAAAGTAAAATTGGCCTTTACAGCTTCTTGGACTTGAAGTTACAGATAAGGGATGTGGACCTGAAATTATTAAGGGAGGGATCTTTAACTCTTTTTGGAGTTGCAACACCCAGTGCTAGTTTGTCAGATTTTAATGACCCCCAAATTGCATCACTGAATTCCCTTCCCTCTCTCCAGGCTGGGTGATATATCTTGATGTTTAATCAGAGTGAGGCAAAATGAATTTTGTTTGCATAATCTAATGTCCCTTATCCCTGAAGATTATTGGAGATACCTTGGTGTGTTGCAAAAATCAGGGTTAGGACTTACTTCACTTTTACTATTCACGACTGCAGTACAGATATTACATTTACTCAAAGACAAAAACAAATCTGTCAAGGAGACGGGAGTTGAACAGTGGAAGAGTGGGGATAGCAAGAGGCAGCCTCTGGCCAGAGTGCCCTCAGTGCACGTGCATTTGAGCCCCACTCAGATCTGCAGAGCTGGGAGTGCGGTTTCATGGGGAGGAGGGATGTGGACAGAGGCCAGTTGGAATAAGAACAGAAAAAGCCTGGAATCTGATCCTTGAGGCAGGCTGTGCAGCACAGGGGGAAGAGGGCAGCTGTGGGGAAATAGACCAAGGAGGCACATGTTGTTGTTTTGACAAATATGGAGAGGGTTGAGAAGGGGGACTCAAACCTGCCTTAGAGAAGGCTGGATTAAGCCCCTACTGGGTCTGATATGCTTTCTATCTTAAGGATGAGCTTTAGCTTAGGAGTCGTGAACACCAGGCAATTGCAGAGGCAGTGAACTCGCCATCTTCTCTTTCTGAGGGGTTGGGCCTGAGGAGGATCTGGGCAGCTCCATCTGAAATGGGGCCTTGGGAATCCCCCCATTATCCCCACCTGTGGCCTCTCACCCCTGGTAGACTGAGCCCTCCGAAGTGCAGTAATTCCAGCACCCATGGCCTGAAGAGAGATGGCACAGGGCAGGGGTCACAGGGGGCTTTACCCTGGGGCCTCGGCAGGGTACAGGCCCTGGGGCTGGGCTCAAAGCCAAGTTCAAGAAACCTCAGACTTTGGATCACTTGTGTCCAAATCCTGGTTCTGCCACCATTTCTACTGGGCAAGCGATTTGCCCTCTCCAGGCCTCAGTCTGTAAATGGAGGTACTAG
The DNA here is from genome assembly GCA_036589455.1 of Ateles fusciceps. NCBI lineage: Eukaryota > Metazoa > Chordata > Mammalia > Primates > Atelidae > Ateles > Ateles fusciceps. The sequence continues at coordinate 231,885 of JAZHEH010002107.1, read as the reverse complement.
TATACCTATCTCATGGGGCTGCTGCGAGGAGTAAATGAGATGAGGTAAAGCACTTGGCATAGGGCCTGGTACACAATTATGCTCCATCGATATTAGCTGTAACTCTCAGGAAGGTTTCTGAAGCTCAGAATACCAGTAACCCAATGGAATGAGTTTAGTCGGCCTCGGCTCAGCATCCGGACTCCTCTCTGACCCCCAGGCATGGATGATGACTTGGAGAGAAAGGGCAGCGGGGGAGTTCAGTAACTCTGGGGCTGCATGCCCACGGACAGCTCCAGAGTAGGGGCGTTAATGAAGACACTGTCAGGTGGCTAATGAGCAGCCAAGGCAGCGGACACAGGTTGGGGACTCTAGAAGGAAGTAGAGCCGCCGAGCCAGGCTGTGGTTTCCTGAGTGCCCCTGGCCAGTGGGTAGGGAAGAATGTTGTCTTCTCTTCCCTCTAAGCACAGCTGAGCTGCCTGGAGTTATGTAGATGCTGAGTAACAAATGCAACCCCAGGACGATTTCAGGTGGGCAGAGAGGAGGGGAAAGGGCAGCTAAGTCTCACCTGCAGCCAGGGTGGATCTTGATCCCCAGCTGCTTGCAGCATGCTTAGGGGTGCTTGCCATTTCAAGACTCAGCAGAGGGTTTACTGCTGAGACACAGCGACAGTGAACAGGGCAGAGAGTGTGCACATGAGTGGCAGAGGAAGGAGCGCTGGTCCTGCGTAGTCATGGCGCACAGAGCACGCATCCTGGAGGGATGCCTCCCGCTCTCCTCTCCTTCTGTCCTTCTCCACCACTCACTCTCACTCCCAAAGCCTCCAAAAAGAATCTTTGCAGAAACCCAAGATTCCTTCTGGTTTGAACTTCCAAGGCTCCACTAGTCCACTCAGTAGGGAATAACCTTTAATTACTACTGTCTCAATTAGCTCTGCAAATTAAATTCTTTATGTTTGAACCGTGACTTCTCATTGAAAACAAAAATGATCAAACCAGGTTAGTGAGGCCAAGAGAATTTCCTATTTTGATCAAAGTTACATCTGCTCCATTTCCAGCTAGTGAGTCAGGAGAGGCAGAGATGGCAAGTGAGCCTTTTCCTAGTCTCAGAATCACCCATTAACATTTTAAAAAGTACTTATTATCTTACTGAAATGCATGACCTCCACCCCCCAAATCAGATACACCACATATTTTCAAGGAAGGGCCTGTCACCTTGGAATGGCAGGTCTTCTCACTCACTTCCCTGCATTCCTCTCTCGTTTTGAGAGTAAGGCTTGGGGGGAGAGCACTGCTGCTGGCCGTGTTCTCAGAGAAATTTTGTCTTTTGCTAATTCTGGCGAGAAACATCACAGATTTTATTTCAAAGGTTAGTCCTGCTAAAATGCAAGAACAGAAGCCTCTGGAGGAAGCTCTGTGTTGTCCACCAGTCAGTTGATAACTAAGGAAGGGCCTCCACTTGCCAGATAAAGGACTGGGGACCAGACAGTCAGATTTCAGAGAGCGTATGGGTCAGTGCCAAGGCCCGCCCTGTGCGTTTTTTCTGCCAGACATGGAAATGTTTTCCTGAATGAGCATTCTTATTTTGTATTTAAACTTGGTACGTACAAGCTTAGTTTTAACATTCTTTCTCAAATTAAGCTGCAAAGAGCCGTTTAGTTTCAGGGAACTTTTTCTTTGCTGCTTTGGGTGGAACTATGATTAGACGCAGTGTAACATGCATTTTGAAAATTCGGGACCGAATATCTCAGTGTTGAAAATGTTTTGTTGTAACCACTCTAAATTGCCAGGAAATGAAACCACATGGGCTGTTGAATTTGGGAAACACAGGCTTAGAACTTGGTATTAATCTTACCAAGAATCAAAAAGAATTTCAGTTTCTTTTTCAGTTTCTAGGAGCCATTAGCAATTCTCCACCTCAAAGCTGTTTTTCTTTTTGAAAAAGTGGAAATTTAGAATGAGCTCCTTGTTAAATGCTAACCTTGTAAATGTCAACATTTTTTTCTATTACAAGTTGAAGAATAAGAGACATGACTCTTTCAAATGAAGGTGATTTTACACTGTTCCCCTGGAGCCATGACGTTAGTGTGGTCAACCCCAAAACTTATGGGGGTGTACAAAGCCCACCACTTAAGATGCATCAGTAATAGAGATCAGTAGAGTAGAATGTTTTCATTGCTTAGTAACTGGCTTATGAAAGCTGAAGAGGCAGTCATTGTCAGAAACCTCCTGTCAACTTTTTTGTTTTGTTTTTTGTTTGTTTGTCTTAATATCTGAAGAGAAACTAGGGAAACTTGCTGAAGTTGGGATGCCCAATATGAGTCCTTGAAAAAATGAAGGGTATAAATTATTTTATGCTAAGTTAATTAAAACAACCTACTTATTTGTCATTGTAAAGTGAGGCAAGGAATCTCGGCTGTGGCTTTCAAAGAGCGTAAGAGGACAGAAATAAATCATTGTATCATGCTGCTTTAAGCTGTATCTCCTTAGGAATACCTGCAAACCCAAAACACAGAACACCATATGGAGCAAGCAGTCCAGTTCTGTGCACATAACAAAGGTGAAAGAGAAGTCCTATTGCTCTACCACTACTGTGTCCCCCAAGTGAAAAGTTTGCAAAATGTAAACAAGATCTAGAGCGGGTAAAAGTCACGGGGGACTTGCTACCATTCAGCTGTGGCCCTAACACCTACAGCAAGCATTGTCACTGAGTTCGGGAGTGGATGGTGCAGAAAGACAAGGGGGATTAGAGATGTGACCCACCCATCCAGGTGAGCAAAGGATGAGTACTCAGAGGGCTCGATCTGCCTCCTCCCCTCCCCCGTCCTGTGCCTTCCCCAGCTTGCATCTCTCAGATCCACTCATGGTCCCATATCGTGGATTTATGGAATCCTTTCCCGAGTCCACTTGTACTTTTAGCCTGTTCGTCCCTTAGGGATTGATAGATCCCACGATCTGGGCCTGCTCTGTAAAACAACTGTGTGTGCCCTGACCTGGCTGCTTTTGAGCTTGAAGGGGACTACAGAGGGTACAATGCTGCTTACATTTCAAAGCACCCTGCCCCAGCCCCAAAAGAAAGAGTTGCTGCTTTTTCCTAAGTAGTTGAAACAGTCTTGGGATTTTATATGATTTTGTTATTTTGCCCACAATGACAAACAGTGCTTTTGTTTGTTTTTGCTAGATGAGGGTTTATCATGTCGGTTGCCCCCATCCAAAGCAGTAAGGTTGTTGAAAGTCAAAAGCAGCAGAAAGGCCCAAGAGATCATTCCCCCCTCACCCACAGGCTCACCTCTGCAGGTGTCTTCAGATGGCTGACTCTTAACTCCCGTCTCAGCAATAGCTTTTAAGATAGAGAGTGGAATAAAGGGTCAACATTCATCCATTACTTCGATGCTTTCTCCCTTACCCCATGTGAACCAAGTTTCTTGGTAATGTGCAGCTAGGACTCACACAGATGAAGCACAGAGCCACAGGCCTTGGTACGGATTCTGGGAGTTTGGTGCACAAGAAAAATAAAAGTGGAGGCTCCAGGACATTATGCCTATAGTCCTGGGCCAAAGGTGGCCTTCAGGGCCTGAAAGATGCGTAGCTCTACTTTGCCAGAAATTATCCCAACTCTTGCTTTGCTTTTGGGAGATTTCAATTCGCAGCTAAGGCTCAGGTTTTGGCCGGCTTTTCCCCTATAGCATGCTACCAAATTCTGCCATCCTCCAGTTTTGAGCAGAGGAGGTGAGCATAGCTGTGGGGGATGCATATTCTCCTGCAGGCCCATATCGGGGTGGCCCATGAAGAGAATTTGCCAAAGCCAGCTGGCTCAGCAGGCCAACAGATGAAGGTGGACTCCTCATTTGCAATTGTGATTAATGATCACTTATTTCCATGTGACAAAGCTTTGAACGATGTGGGAGGCCCTCGCCCATCCCTGAGTGGGAATGATTCCATGACCCTTTCCCTTTATCTGGCAATCCTTTCAAAGATGAGCTCTGGAAAATGTGAATGGACAGTGCACTCCACTATAGCTTTCCAGTTTCACATCTTCAAACACCGACATCTTGACACCCATCTTCTCCACTTCCTCACCATCACTTGTTATTTTCTCTCTCTGTGAGGATCGTCTGAGTCCAGGAGTTCAATGCCAGCCTGGGCAACATAGCGAGACCCCACCTCTACCAAAATTTACCAAAATTAACCAGGCATGGTGGAGCATGCCTGTAGTTTCAGCTACTCTCTGGAGGCTGAGGTGCGAGGATTACTTGAGTCCAGGAGGTTGAAATTGCAGTGAGTCTTGATCATCGCCCTGCACTGCAGCCTGGGTGACATAGCAAAACCCCATCTCAAAAAATTAAATAAATAAATAAATAAATAAATAATTGAAACCAAGGGCACAACCAGTTGTCTGTACACCAGTGTTCATAGCAGTGTTGTTCACAACAGTCAAAAGAGAGAAACAACCCAAACGTCCATCAGCTGGTGAATGGATAAACAAAATGCAGCGCGCCCATATAAGAGAATATCATTCAGCTTTAAAAAGGAAGGAATTTCTGACATGTGCTATAGCATGGACAATTGTGGAAGGCATTATTGCTAAGCAAAATAAGCCAGTCACAAAAGGACAAATATTGTATCATTCCACTCATGTGAGGTCCCTAGAGCAGTCCAATCCATGGAGAAAGACAATAGAAGTGTGAGTGACAGGAGCTGGAGAAGGAGGGAAAGTAGAGAGTTCATGTTTAACGGAGACAGAGTCAGTACAGGAAAATGAGGAAGTTCCGGAGATGGATGGCGGTGACTGTTGCACAACACTGTGAGTGTACTTAATGCCACTGAATTGTACACTTAAAAATTGTTAAAATGGTACATTTTATGCTATACATATTTTCACCACAATGAAAAAGTAAAGACTGCAGTTTAAAACACTTGCTAGTCCTCTCCTAATCAAAAGCAGTCTCTTCTTTTTCAATAATATTAGTGTACAATCTAAAGAAGTACCAAGCTGAACTCCTCATTTTCCACCCCTGGGAAGAGCATTATTGACTGCACATCCACTCATCATGTTGTATGGACCATCTGGGTTTTTCGTATGTCTTACTGAGGTGCGTGTTTGTTGAATGCACAGGCATAACCAGAGGATAACTTTCCTGGAAATTTGAACGTAATGGCTGTCCCCTCTTTGACATTTTGGAGAAATGATAATACGTGGGTGGGGGAAACAAAGCGGTGACTGTAAACAAGAACGGACATTATCTCTGCTTCTGAAAGGGATAGAGAAACCCACTCCACTTTATTAGCTCTCTGGTATATCTGCAAGTCTGGAAACACCAAGATGACTCACAGTTTGCTGAGTAATACAGGGAGCCAACAGAATGATGCTAGTGACTCGCCATCTCTGACTGGCTTTCTGTCCAAACCGTCCCTCTAGAGCAAGTGCTAGGCCTTGGAAGAGAGTTCGGAAAAAGGCTGTGGATGTCAGCTACAGGGGGCAACCAGCTCCTAAGGCCTTGACACTTGAAACAAAGCAGGACTCCTCTGACGAATGCCAAAATGACTTTAGGAAGTTCACACCTGGTCATTCTGCCCTGCTCATGCTCCAGCTCACAGGATCTCTGGTTTCTGCCTTTCAGAGTGTGGTGATAATCACTTCTTCATCAGAGTTCTTTGTGATTTGTCTGCTTCTTCACTTGGTAGTAAACTCCTAGGTGTACGAGATGTCTTCTCAGTTCTGTAAATGTGAGCTGAATGATCCTTGGAATGAATGAGTAGAACACAGCGGGGAATGAACACAATGAATGGGCTGTATTTACTAGCCTTGCAGAATGCTAAGTTCCTGAAACTGTTTGAGCATTTTAGAGGAATTATTGATAGACACTCTCAGTCTTCAAGGCTTGGGAGACTGATGAACTCTTATATTCTTGTGCTAGGCAGAAGGGAGAACTTTGCACCTGCATATAGGGCCCATTTACCCAGTGAGCACGATGCATTCTCTCTGGTCCAGTTAAGCTTCTCGTCCTTTTATAGCACTTGTCCAATGTCTGAAAACGTGATTTCTTCAACTTCCAACAAATGCACGATTTCATACTGCCAGTGGTAATTTCACTGGTTGTTCTGTTGTTTCTGCTGTTGTTGTTGTCATTTAATGCAATTTACAAGGACAAAACAAAAATTCTGGCTGCCATTTCACATACCACAGTGATAGCGACGCATGGTAAGAAAAAAGCCAAAAACAGCTAGCTGAGAAATTCAGGCAACTCATTTTATTGCTTTTCCCAGTTAAGAATCGTTCATACCACTTTGGTTAATTCTCTTAGCATAAGCCAATCGATTTTGGTCAGTTCTAAGAGCAGTGAGTGATCTTACTTACACACAGTGTGTTTGTAACTCTGCTATTTCTTTATTACTAGCACAGTATAAAGTGAGTGTTTTTGGAAGGCTGTTAAGCATATGTTCTCCTGGTAGGCTTAAATGTATAAGAACACTTGACAGTATTTGAATACGCTCCCATCACTGGTTTGAAAAAAATTAAGAGGTTTATTTTACTAGTTCATGAGCAGAGATTCTACATTCTTTATGGAAATTATATTTTTAGGTTTTTCCTTTTATTTGTTATTCTCATTTTGACATCCATATTATTCATTTTTTATTCTTTCGTTTGCTTTGTTGACTTTTAATTTGGAAATGTCTTCTTTGGCAGAATAATTACATCACAAGGAGGTCCTTTCCCCTAGCACCTACCCAGTAAGGTCTCCTGACTCCCTTATGCTCTATGAATTGCCCTAGTTCGAGATTGATACAGATCAAAGGAGCAGAATGGGGTTGAAAGAGCAGCCTCTGGCAATGGCCTTGACCACGTCAATTCCCTGTGCATTCATATAGATCTGGAATTATATAGATCTGTTCTGCCCAGCTTGTTCCACAGTAGCTGGTGAGCAGAACCACTCTTCCAACCCCCTGTAGTTATTCTGCACTGCAAGAGGCAAGATTATAACCGAGGATTCATTCAAGTTAATAAACTTGTGTAAGTTGGCTTTTTGAATGACAACGTGGTCTTAGGAACGTAAAAGACTTCACCAAATCCCTGCTGCAAACAAAGTCTGCACTGTGATTTGTCAGGAACTAGATTGACATCCAGTTTAGAGTTTAGAATCCTTCTCCATGCCTCACTTTCGAGACAAATTACAAAGTCTTGAGGTTCATCGACATTCTAGTACAATATGCCCCTCAAAGTTTAAGAGTCCTTTAGAGATTTGAAGACGACTGTAATGTTCCCACTGAGTCTCTTTTTCCCCCAATTTTTACCCCTATCTTGGCCGCTGGCCTCTGAACCGATCACAGAGCATTGGAGTGAGGGCCTCTGTGTAAGTAAGGCTATACTAAACTGATCAAATGCTCCAGGTACATTTGTCCCAGTAGAGAGGAAAGCAAGATATTCCCCTCCTCTTTTCCCAACAATCTACTTTATTCCTGCTCCCCTACATCCCACTTGCAAGGGTAGCAGCCACATCCCCCATTTCTCCTGCCCGAACTCATTGTCCAAGCCAACGCCAATTCAGAAATTTCCCCCAGAGAAGAGGTTCCTGAAGGCAAACGTTGCTCTGTAACCCTGAACTTCATTTATGTCTATTTCTCACTCTCTCATTATATACAGTTTTAAAAATAATATTAGACTAGGAATTGAGAAGAGAATGAGCTCTCACAATTGTTTCTGGAGTCATCACCATCCTACCCAGCAACACCTTTTACAGGCTTTTAATTTTTTTGTTTACAGTTATTACCTTTGAAACAAATCTTGACTTTCTGGTATGTTCTTGGACTTTTCCAGGGACTTAAAAATTAAAAAACAATTTTCTTCACAGAAACCCACAAAGTACATATTATAGTTTGCATCAGAATTGAATATGATCCAGAAATTCTAATGTTGTTAAGCTGGACTATTGTAGCTAAAATATGTATCACATTCAACTAATGCATATTGAAGAGTCTTGAGTACCACACTTGAGATCTGAACGAAGAGCCCAGGATTGTGATGTTTGATCCATACTGAATGTATTTGTTAGAGTGCATTGTACAGATGGTTCAGGTGTGTTAGATTTCTCTCTGTAAATGAATTGGTCTTAGATAAAAAAAACATGACTCAAGGCTGAGAACGGTTTGGCAGGCCCCAAGCTGCATCATTAAAAATGGGGTGTTTTGTAATGTGAGGCTGGAGGTATAAAGCAGACCTCATGAACTCAGGGGTCTGAGAGGCCAGGCCACCATTATCACTTGGGATGTATCCAGTCCCAATTAGCAGACAGCGCAGTTCACACTGACTCCTGAAAGTTAAAGTCCAGCAATTGGACAGATTTCAGGGTTGGCTTGAATCAACAGTTCCTCAGTGTCACCAAAGATGCTGTTTCTTTCTGGCTTGTCTACTCTGCCTTCCGTAGCACGAGCCTCATCCTAAGGCTGGCTCCCCCTTGTGGGCACACGACAGTGGCCAGCGGCTCCAGAGGCTACAAATTTCCCCCCTGCCCCCACTCAGAAAGCAGAATAGCTTCTACAATCTCTATCAGAAGAACCAGGAAGCTTCTTTCCCAGAAGCTCCCCCTCCAAATTTCATGCTTTTTGGTCTGAATTGATCAGATGCCTACTAGCCTACTATGCTGCTTCATGTCAGCTAAGTGTCCCACCTCCAGAACCTTCTGTGGAGCCAGGTTCCTCCTAAGCATAGAGGTGGCAATGGGGCAAATGAAGCTGCCTAAATGAAAATGGAGGGAGGTGTCAAGAGAAGGAAGACAATGCTGGCAACCAGCCGTATTTGTTGTGATCAACCTCTTGGCCATCCTCATTCACAAACACCTTCCTTCCCATGCATTCACCTCCCAAAATTCCCACTCCTAAGGAAAACCTATTTACCCCCTTCCCAAAGAGATCCAACTCCAATCCAAAAACCCCAGGTGATGTGTCATCCTCTGAATTTGGTCAGGATATAGCTCTTCATGTTTTCAGGGACCGCTGGCCACCATGCTCGTCTTGGCATAGAAAGTAAGAGTGCAAGAGAAAGAAAAAAAACACCCTCCAATTGAGAAAGAGGAAATTGGAAAGCAGCACACAGTGTTCACTGATTCAGCAAACGTATCACACCCTGCTGGACAGCGGTAGCAAGGCTTGAGCAGGGATCAGGTGGTCCATGCATCTCTGAGACTCAGTTTCCTATTCTGTATAAGGAGAGGATTGGATTAAACTAGTGGTTCTCACATTGGAATGTGGCCTGGAGAGCTTATTAAAATGCAGATTACTGGGTTCCATCCCCAGAGTTTCTGACTCCAAAGATATGGGTGGGGCCCCTGGAATTTGCATGTGTAATAGATGTCCAGGGGCTGCAGCTGCTGATGTTAGTGCAACCCCACCCCTCCACTTTGGAGAACCTCTGATGTGGATTATCCTTACTGGGCCCTTCTGATTCTGACATTTAGGGCTCAGGGATTTTTCTTAGATCTATACTGACTTACAATGGATCTGTTTTATAAATGGGGCACACCCAACTCTACTGTGTGAACAAGTCAAAAAAATATCCTGGAGTTCCTCCTTGGCTTGTAATCTAATTTTCAGCAATTGAGGCTGAAAGTGAAGGACACCTTAGAGCTTCAGGAAAGAAAATTTTTCTGGAATTGAAGAAATTAGGAACAGAAAGATAAAAACTTTCTCATCCTCCCCACCCCCATCTACTACAGCACAGCGGTTTTTGGGATGATCTGCGTGACTGCAGAAAGCAGCTCTTTCCCAAGGAAATCCTGGATCCTTAGGCCACATTTTGCAAGCATTCTCCCTATGTGACCTGGGTATTCATCGAGTCTTAGAATAGGAGTGGCACTGGGTGAAGCTGTGACATAGATCAAGTTGGTTTGGGGAATGTTGCCAATTTTCTGCCTCAGGGCCCCTCACCTGGCCAACATCTCTTCATCCTCAGGTCACAGCCTAAACATCATTTCCTCCAACAAGCCTCCTCTAACCAACCCCTGACCCCAGCCTAGGTCAGGTTCTTCTGTTATTTGTTCTCTAGTGCCCTGCAATGTTCCTTTATAGCACTTACCAGTCTTTATTATAAATCCTCACTGATGTGCTCTGCCATTACGTGAACGTGCCAGCTCTAAAGGGCAAGGACCACATCTGCCTTGTCCATCAGTGTTTTCACAACACAGGTCCTAAATCACTGTAAATAGTCAATAAATGTGTATTGCACAAGTGCTGTCAAAGACAGACTGGGAGCAGATTCCAGCCACGGTATTTTATTACAGTGGTGAATTATCGAGCAATCTATGTAACACATCCCATCCCACACTGTATGATTATGGTGCTCTAAAGGAATGAAGCACAAGTCTTCAGAAGATACAAACACACAGCTGGAGAGCCCCAGTGTCCTGGCATCTACAGCCAACTTTTTCATGGCCTTCCGCCTTCTGTCTGGGAATCTGGTGCCTTCCAGGGCCCAAGGTATCTCTCTACGAGTCACCCTGGGCCTCCTTTCTTCAGACAATAGACCCTTGAATCAACACCCAGTTCCCCTTCCCCATACCCCTTCAGTTTGTTGACAGACACTTAGGTGAAGACAATAGAAGACCCTCCAGCTTACAGAATGCCCAACTCAGCAGGTCTCGGAGAGCTAATCTGGGGTGACCCACTTTTTCCCCTGGGAAAGTGGGAGTCCAGAGAGGCTGTAAAATGATGGGCCCCAAATAACAGCCTGAGTCTTGCTGACTTCTGACTCCATCTTGAATGCATCTGCAGGCAGCTTCAAGTGTGGGGAATAGGATATAAACTTATTACACTTTATAGTTTATCACCATTGCTGTAATTCTCTGCCACTAAATATGATGTTACCATTAAATCAAACCAAACAAAACATTTAAAATAATTCCTTTAGAGAAGCCAGATTATTTATTACAAATAAAGTCTACAAACTGACTAAAAGTATACCGCACATATGTTGAATTTGAAGACTGTGCCTAAGTTTAAGATAACTGATGGATTCCATTCTCATTAGATATTCATATATCAAAAAAGTTGTCCGCTTTCCCAGGCACAGTGATAGGTTATGCTTATGCTCATCATTTTGGTTCCCAGAGCTGGCCCTTACTCCTCTGAAACAGACCCATATCAGCCACCCATTTGCTGGGTTGCAAGGCTTTCATGAGGGGAGAGAAGTATGGTAGGACCCCAGAACCTTCTCTGCAGGGCACGAACAGCATGTTTGCCAAGGGCTGCTAGACTTTGGCAGGTTGAGACTTATCGGAGGACTCAACTAAATGCCTTTTTTATTAGGAACCCTAGGAGAGAAAAGTTGTCAGGAGTTTCCCCATGACTTACCTTGTCTTTTTTAAAACAACTAATTCATGACTGGGATGAAGAAGGAAAATAACAGAAAAATATATCTAGCCCAAGAAATCTACAGAGTCACAGTAAAACTCAGGCAGAAATGAACTCACTGAGCTGTGAGTCAAGTGCCTAAGGGAGGAGATGGGGCACTTCTCATGTTGCTCACTGTCTTAGTCAGTTCGGGCTGTATGACAAAAGACCATAGACTGGGTGGCTTAGAGACAATGGAAATGCCTTGCTCACAGTTCTGGAGGCTGGGAAGTGCAAGATCAAGACAATGGTGTCTGGTGAGCGCTCTCTTCCTGATTAGTAGATGTGCCCTCTTGCTGCATTCTCATATGGTGGAAGAGTCAAGGTAGCTTCCTTGGGCCTCTTCTATAAGGGCACTAATCTCATTCAGCAGAGCCCCACCCCATGACCTAAGGCCCTGTCTCCTAATGACATCATATTGTGGGTTAGGTTTCTACGTACAAATTTGGGGGAACACAAATACTAGGTAGGTGTAAAAGTAATTGTGGTTTTTACCATTAAAAGTAATGGCAAAAACCGCAATTACTTTTGCATCAGCCTAATATTATACCACAGTATTTTCTGTGGTTGTTCACTGGGGCAGTGTGGGGAGTGGCAGGGGGATGAGGGAAAAAGGCTTCCCTTGATATTTGTGGCAGAAAGAGAGCTAGGTAACCAAGTGCTCCTTTGTGTCTGCTCAGGTCTGCCAAAAGTCAGCCACCAGTATGGGGTTAGACATTCAATGAATGTACTGGGAGAAATACCTGTGAAAGATAAACAGAGAAGAGCGAGAGTAGGTGGGAGAGACTCAGACCACAATGCAGGTGGACTGTGACAACTAGGGCCAGAAGCGGGATTGGGTAAAAAGAGTCTCAGACAGTAGCACAGTTCAGGAAAAGTTCAGCCAGGCCAATAGAGAGTCCTTGAGCCAAAGTCACCTACTGGAGGAGTCCTGCACCTCACAGAAATGGGCCTGCATTACTGTGCTCACCATTTTCAGTCATTGGCTGGGCAAAAGTCCAGGACAAGTGCAGTAACAGTGATGAATCCAAGGGGGTGGCTGCTGGAGGCAATTATGCTTCCCATGGCAGGAGATCTGAGCAGCCACTGGCATGGCCACCACATCCTTCCCTTGGTAGTTGTAGCTGGGAAGGCAGAGTCCCTGGCAAGCAATAGACAGCTACAGGAACAGAAACTGGTGGTAGAATTTGACTGAGTGCTTTGGAGAACAAAGCCAAGGCTGACTTGACTGGCTGATAGCTAGACTGCTTCTTTGTTACTCTGTCACTCACTGTTTGGATTGTTGTTTTTTCCCCCTTTCCATTGTTTGTCCAATTCCCCATCTGACCCCAGGTCTAGAAAAATAAACGCTGTGCATTTGGAAGGAGTTTAAAATGAATTAGCTTGTAGGATTTAGCTCCCATCATAAGCATCTAAAGATTATCAGGCCTTGGAGGTGGGGCAGACTGGAGAAACTAAAGTTATATGAGAAATAAGCAAACTGAATATCTGGCCTCTTAATTATTCCACAAGGAGTCTAAGTTTTGCCTGCCCAATGCCTATGAATCACTAATTCTTAATTTTCTTAGTTTCACAGAATCAGAGAACATGAATATTAAAAGACCCTGGAGGTTGTCTAGTTCAACTACATCACTGTAGGGAAACTGTGGCCCTAAAAAGGGGAAGGTAGACCAATATCCCTTCTAAATTGAGATGTAAAAATCCTCAACAAAATACTAGCAAACTCAATCCAGCAACGTATATATAAAGGATTATACACCATGAACAAGTGAGACTTATCCCAGGAATACAAGGCTGGTTCAATCTGTGAAAATTAATCAATGTAATAAACCATATTAATAGAATAAAGGACAAAAATACATGATCATCTTAATAGATGTAAAAGGGATAGGGACTTTCTCAAGTTCACACAGCTAATGGCAAAGCTGAAATGAAAACTCAGGTCACCTGACTTACTGGTTCTCTATACCAGTGAGGGTAGGGGTGGAGGGCTGAACTGGACCTTACAAGAGTTCCCACTGCACTGAGTGATTTCTCTTTGTTTTTATCATTCTGTCATCACAACAGCCCCAAGAAGTGGGCTCTGATGTTATTCCCCCTCCTTTTGCATAAGGAAACTGAGGCTTAGAGAGGTAACATGGGTTGTCTGAGGTCACACAACTGCCACGTATATGAGGAGCTAAGCCTAGATTTCAAGTCTCCTGCCTTGTCTCTGGTATTTTCGAGGGCCCATCACTGCTCTCCTCACTGAATAGTGCCACAGGATTAATCTGGTTCCATTAGTTCTCAGATCACCTACTGCCAAGCACAGTGGATGGGCTTTTTGTTGTAAGTAGATGGGAGTGCTCTCCAAATTCTCTGGAGGAACAGCCTCCTCTCCTGTGCCAGTGTGTGACAACTCTCAGAGCCCCAGCTGTTGACCTCAGTGTAATCTGGGCTAAGTGGCCATTTATATACACTAGTGACTAGATGGTCTTTTCAAGGAATGGAGGACCACAAAGAAGCAGACAGCTCCTGAGGAAGCCAGAAGCTAAATGTCTGGTAGGTGGGGTGGGAGGAGGGGACAGGCGGATAAGATAGAAACAAGGCTGTTCTTTGCTGCTTGAGAAGCTGGGTAACAAGCTGACGTGGCTTCTGGCAGAGTCTGGTCTAGTGATAGCTCTTGCCTCCTGATGGGACAAAAAGGGAGAGACAGGCATCTCAGAGAATGATGGAGAGAGAGACACAACTGGGCCAGGACTCAGAAAAGAGAGTTACCTTTTTGGTCTCCGACCTGGGCATCCCCGGATGGAACTGTGCTGAGGTTCTGGTTACTCTAGCTTCCTCCATGTGTGCATTACAGGGGCCCTGATGGGGAGTCTTCCCAGTTGAGATTAAGGAGGTTGCATCCCAAATGGCCAGCTGCCCAAAATTGCACTGCTGTCATTGTTGAGGACAGTGGTGATAAACGTGCCTGGTGTTGCCCCTATAAGGGCTCCAGAGCCTTTGGATTGGAGCCACAAAGGAGACCTGGCATTTGGCTACCACTCCTTCATCTCGTTCACCATCAAGGATCCCCCATCTCACCCATTCTGCTCCCCTGTCTCTAATGCAGGTTTCCATAAGCCTCTGTCCCATCTTCCAAAATGCAGTCTGGAGAGTGAGGCACCAAGGCTACAGGCCGTTTGCGAGGCACAGCCCTGGAGGCTAAAGTAGAGGTGCAGTGGCTTTTCCAACTCTGGCCTGCATGTTTAACTCGGAATACACGGTAGGTGCCCTTTTCAGCAAGAATCAAAGCAAGGTTGGAAGAGGCCAGCAATGTATGGGACACTTTCTTCTCTTCTCTTTCTTGAAATTTGCTTCTCATATACATGTGTTTTCACCTGGGTATGCATCAAAGCCACATACTCTGCCTTCCACTCTTCTCTTCTCTTTTCTCTCTTCCTGTCTTTCAGACCAGGAAAAGTGGCTGCCTTTGCAATAGTCACAACAAGGTGCCCTGGACTGAAAATTGAGAGTGATGAGTTCCAGTCTGCTCTGGCTTGGGGCCAGGCCCTTTCCTGCCATGAGTCCTCCATGTCCCCCACCTACCAAGTGGGGGAGTTGGTGTCAGCCAATGCTTTTTAGTGGGTGGCATTCAAGGGGTTCACATGCGGAGACTGAGTCCCTGCAAAACAGTGAGAACAGATGCTTTCTATTGGTCTTGCTGACTTTCATACTCTCTGTCTTTAACTTGCTTGGCAATTCTTGAGCAAACCATTGGGCCTCTTCATCTACAGAGAATGATGAACTGACTAAGTGATCTCTCATTTCTCCTCAAGTTACAAAAGTGTTAGGGTGGTAAGGAGAGGAGGTGGCCCCAGGAAACCTGGATGGGTCAGAAGACAGAAGGCAGAGCCTTCAATGACAGGAGAGCAGAGAATGATATCCCCTCCCATAAATGTAGGGAAGGAAGACACCAGACAGGTTACCATGAAAGAGAGGAGTAATAGGAAAGCACAGAGTGTCTGTGTGGACAAAATCTGGGGGAGGAAGGCAGGCTTCAAATCCTGAACCTTAAAAGTGTTGGCATTCCTGACAAGAGCTCAGAGAGCCAACACCAGACAAACCCTAAATCCCATAAAGAGAGTGTGCTGAGCTAGGTCCTTGCAGCCTTGAACCTACCCTAATCCCCTCTGCCTGGAGCAGGTCCAGAAGGAGCTGTGATTTGCTGCAGAAAAGACAAGTCAGTTAGACCAAAATTCCAAAGCAACTTTTTAAACCTATAAATGATGATGATTTTATATAAACTTGAGTTGTTCCTTCAATATAACACCATTATTTTCTACTTACATGATTCTGGTTTTCTCTAAGAAAATCTTTTTTTTTGGAATCCACACCATACATACGGAAGAGTATATAAAACATAATAATAAAACCAACAGTCATGTACCCACCAACCAGGTTCAGAAATAGAACATTCAGAATATTTTAGAAGTCCCCTGTGTGCCCCTCCCTTGTCCCAGAGATAACAACTATCCTGGCTTCCAAGAGGCAACTCTAGAAATAGACCCTAGGTTCTGGCAAGCTTCGAGCTCATCGTAGTGAGAAATGCACGTCAGCAGTCTCTTTAGGTAGTATTCTCCTACGCAGATTTCCACAGATGGCTCATCTATTTTGTGCTGTTCCTTATTAGTTTCAATTTTGTCTTTTTAAATATTTTATGACTTTCTGACTATAAGAGTAATATGTGCTTTTTGTAGTAAACTTGGAAAATGCAAAAAAGTGGAGACAGAACACAAACCTCATGGCATAATATGATATATAAACATTTAATATGTAAATAATCCAGAAACAACTACTGTGTGAACATGTTGGGATGCAGTATTTCAATCATTTTTTCTATGTAGAAATATATATTTCACATTACTGCTATTAAGCTGTGTATATAGCTTTTTCCCTTTATTGTGAAATATAACATTGATGCAGAAAAGTGTGGAAGGCCTATATGCACAGTTTAATAAAGAAGTAAAAAATGAAAACCTGTTGTCAACACTGTTCAGGTCAAGAAACAGAACATTGACAACCCCCAAGTAGATCCCCACGTGACCTTCCTGATCCAAGATAATTATTCTCCTGCTTTTCTATATAGCTCCATCACTTATTAATAGACTCAAAGTTGTAATTGCTTCATTTTCAAAACCTTAGTGGCAGGGCCAGATGTGGTGGCTCACACCTGTAATCCCAGCACTTCAGGAAGCTGAGGCAGGCAGATCGCTTGAGCCTACAGTTTGAGCCTAACCTGGGCAACATGGGAAACCCCGTCTCTTCTAAAAATACAAAAAAAAATTAGCTGGGCATGGTGGCACATGTCTGTAGTCCAAGCTACCTGGCAAGCTGAAGTGGGAGGATCACCTGAGCCTGCCAGGGAGGCGGTTTCATTGAGCTGTCATTGTGCTGCTGTACTCCAGCCTGGGTGACCAGAGTGAAACCCTGTCTCAAAACAAAACAAAATAAAACAAACAAACAAACCAAAGCCTTGGCTGGGTGTTGTGGTTCACACCTGTAATCTCAGCACTTTGGGAGGCCGAGGTGGTCAGGTCACCGGAGGTCAGGAGTTTGAGACCGGCCTGGCCAACATGGTGAAATCCTATCTCTACTAAAAATACAAAATTAGCTGGGTGTAGTGGCATGCACCTGTAATCCCAGCTACTCAGGAGGCTGAGGCAGGAGAATCCCTTGAACCCGGTAGGTGGAGGTTGTGGTGAGCCGAGATCATGCCACTGCACTCCAGCCTGGGCAGTAGAGTAAAACTCCATCTAAAAAAAAAAAAAAAAAAAACAAAAAACGAAAAAACAAAAACATCTTAGTGGCAAGCACAATCTAGGCATTTAAGGAAAGAGTCCCAGGCCATTAGTAGATGAAGGCTTTCAGAAGAAGAGAAGCTGACCTGTCGCTGTCATTATCTGCCTTCAGCTTCCTGGGAAGGTGTAGAGCCCACCACCATCAGGACACTGGCAGAGTTGTGCACATGGTAGTGGATATGCAGAAGAAATATGACCAATGAGACTGGACTGCCCTCTGTGTTTTACTTTCAAGCTCACTGCAGCCTGCCTCGAGTACCTCCAGTTCCCAGATGCAGGGCAACACAGAACATCCCTGTGGGATGAAGTGAGTGGCCTCTGCCAATCTGGCTAGCAGGACCAGGAAAGCAGAGCAGGAAGGGGTCAAGCCAGACCTCTTCCAGGGTCAGGCAGATGCCTGGGGACACAGAGTCAGAGAGGGGATTCGGAGATCTACCTGCTCCTTAACCAGTTTTCAGCCCAACCCCATTACGCTGGTCATGTCCCCCAATTCCACTCTTACCTCCCAGGTTAGAGAGTCTAGAGCTCCTGTTTGTGAGCCAGGGGAGATTCTGCCATATAGACCATGTTCCTTTCCAGTTTTCTCCTCTGTTGTTTTGTGATTCAGCTTCCTTGGTGCTGTGTAGTCGGTTAATCTACATTTTAGCTTCATAAATTATGATGCTGTTATCTCCTCTCCGTCTTCTCCCTATTCTGATGGGACTTTGTCTTTAAAAACAAAACAAAACATAAACTCTTACTGTAGTTTTAATGAGGCTCTGGGAGGGGGAGAATTTAGATGCATGCATTAAATCTGCTGTGTAAAGCCGGAAGTCTCCAAAGGAAATCCTGGCCTCTCCCTTCCTCGGTTGCCCTAACGTGACAGTTAGTTGGATGGTTCCCTTGGAAGCCCAGAGCCTATCAGCAGTGCTGACTGTGCGCATCAAGGAGGTACTGAGGGAATTTGAGGCTGGGAGGGAGGTGGAGGTTGGGGTGAGGGTTATGCTTTGAATATTGCTTCATATTGAATCAGTTGTAGTATTTGTGGTTAAGAGCCGGATTTTCACATAAGTCCACCCCAGGTTCAGCTTCCAGCTCTGCCAGTTACATATGGTGTGACTTTGAGCAACTTACTTTGCTTTCCTGAACCTTATTTTCCCCACCTACCAAGTGGGGATCATAATGGTACCCATCTTTCAGGCTTGCCATGGGTATTGAATGTTTCACTTAGTCAACATTTACAGTGTTTCACTCAGTGGCTGGCACAATGTATATGTTCAGTACACAGTAGCTGTTGTCATCATCACTATCATTATCATCATCATAAGAAAATACAAACCTTCCAGAAACTGTCAGGACAACGAGTGCCACAGGCCCCTGTTTGGCTACTGAAATGCTAGACTCTGGAGAGCCTTGATGCCCTTCCCCTTTTACCCAGCCCCCTGATGCTCCCGCAAGTAGCACGATGCCCAGTGGCCCACCAACCTCACAACCCAGCATTGCTGACAACAGGCACAGCCTTGGTCACTGTGAAAATGTCCCACAGTCTCAATATCAGAAGTGGGAAGGGTGCTGCTGATTCACTCTATGCCAAGTACTATGGGATATCCACAGGAATGTGCCACAGTGAGGTAACTGCCCAGGGGATAGGAATTCTTTCATTTCTTTGTATATTATGGGCTCTACCTTTTTCTGTTATTGGGTTATTTTTCCCCTTGTCCAAGTAGCAATTTATCAGTTGAACTTAATTTTGTGATTACATTTCAAATCTGAGAATTTAAGTGATGAGGTGAACTTGATTTTGGACCCAGTCAATTTTAATCAGCCCTAAACACTTATATTTTGAAAAGTTAAAGTTAAATTACATACATTTATGGAGGGAAAACTCCAGAAAGCCTAAACTCTTCCAAGCTTAGGGGGTACCCTGCTCCAAGAAAACTTTTAAAAAATGCAGATTTACAGAACAGATCCACCAAATGGGTGGGATTGGCACTACCTAGGGGCAGTGACATGATCTTGGCTCATTGCGACCTCTGCCTCCTGGGTTCAAGCAATTCTTGTGCCTTAGACTCCCAAATAGCTGGGACTACAGGCACATACCACCACACCCAGCTAACTTGTTGTATTTTTAGTAGAGATGGGGTTTCACCATGTTGGCCAGAAGCCAGATAGCCCAAAGAGGTGAAGGCAGAGCTGTGGGAAGACCCTGGATTTTGAGCATAGTAACCTCACGAGTGACTTGAACAACTGAAGTTGGCTTCTGAAGTCAGTGCAGCCACAGAGGACCTTGGACTCTGAGAGCCATTGGCACACTCATCAAGTCTTAGTTCGCTTTCTTGGGTTCTCTCTGCTCACTTCTGTTACTTGGTTAGTAAAGACCAGAAAAAGAAAAAAAGGTGCTGGGGATCCATTACCTGAATTCCAGAATGACTAAGTCAAGAACCCTACAAGCTCTCAGAAGCCAGTGGAATTACAGTGCACTACTATAACCTTGCAAACGTGCATATGCGTTCTTCTGAATCACCAGAGTGAACATTGGACCAATATCCAATCTAGTCAGTAATTTATAAAGCCAGAGCAGTCATCCACTTCTTGCAAAGCAGCTTGATATTTGTGGGGGATTAGTCATAATCTGAGCTCCTTGCACCAGAGCCATTTGAGCTACAGAATAGCAGTGTCACAGAATAGCCAACAATGCAGAGTTATTTCAGTACGAAAGAAGGAGAAGCACCTGACTGCTCCTTGCCATGTGCAGAGAAGGAGCCAATGCCTTTCCAAACCCAGGGGTTGCTTGGTTTCTTAGTTTGGTTTCTTTGTACCCCACCTTGCCATTGTGTGACCTGAATAAGCCCATCTCCACTTCCTCGTCTTATTAGCTAGGAAGAACATCTCAAATTCAAGTGTGCACACAGTTCAGTGCCAGCACACTAAAGCATGCTCAGTAAATGTGTTAGCTGATGTGATTTTCACCATATGATTATGATCACTCTCTGTTCTACTGATGGGTTTTACAAACCCACCAGCATTGAAAGAGAGATGAGTAGATGTGCTAAAATGAGAGTAAAGGCTCAGTTTATCATTTGATGTTCATCTCAAAAGACAGACTAGCACAATGCTCGCTAGATTATAATCTCCCTAGTGCCTGGAACATCACGCCAAGCTAACAGCATAGTAAAGTTTATTGAATTTTGCAAGTATTTGCTGAGCCCTTTGCCTGGGCTGGATACTGTCTGGGCACCAGAGAGATTTAGAGATGATTAAGACTTGGCCCAGCAGCAATGTTCAGTCAGCCAAGGGTATTCAGTCACAGGAGCTGGGCCTGAAACGAGAGGCAGAATTTCCAGGGTGGAGGAGCTACATCTTGAAAGACACACAGAATTCTCAGAGTACAATCATGGAGAAAGGGCATACCAGGCTTGGCAAACCAAGGAGCACAAGCACAGAGGGCCGAACACACATGGCAGCCTGTCTGGAGAGCTCCAGGGACATTGGCATGACTGGAGGTACGTGACATTATGAAATGCAAAACCTGGCTTCTGAGAGGGTGGATGTGCTTGCACTTGCATCTCTAGTGTGGTGAGAGCCATTGGAGGATTTTTCAGGGGAAGGGAAACTGGGCTGACCTGGTTCCAGCAAGCTCTCTGACAATCATGAGAAGCCCCGGGTCCAGGAAGATGAGTAGGTGTGACCTCCAGGAAATGGGGCACCACTATCAGATTCTATCTGTCCCATGGCTTGCTTCTATGAGATTTGAAATAGTGTACAATTTGTCAGTCCACGAGCTAGTAATTATACCCACCAATTACTGATTTATTTGCATTTCTGAGATGTGCAGTGATCCCAAAGATAGAGATGGGTTTGCCTTATGTTTAGAAACTTCTAGAAGTTGAAATGTTCCTAACAACCTTCTCTTTGGAGGTCATAACTCACACTTAGAATGTGTGATAAGCAGTTTCTTTTCCTAATTAAATAAAATGGAGAAAGACACAAGCATCAGCTATAAAGCTCCCATTCACCCAATCAAGAGACTGAATCTCATCTCTTTTATTTATTTTGTGTTTTAACTGGGGATTGCACTGGTCTGCACAGTGCTCGCTCCCATCCTGCTCCACTTGACTGAGTGGCTCCAGGCTCCCCTCTTGATTGCTGCTGAATAGAACTGCCCACGCTGTCGGGGTATCTTTCCGCCGCTGGTCATTTCCATGCGCCATCTGCAGTTTTTTCTGCCTGATGGACTACTGAGGCACTGCAAGCGTATGTTAATGCTGATGGGGGGTCCTGTTTCTTGACCCATCACTAATATTCTGCAAGTCACATGAAGCCACCAGGGATTCCCGAGCAAAGCTTAAAACGCTTCAGTTTTCTACAAATAAGCCCCATTCATTGCTTTTAGAGTGTGATGTCATGGAGCAGACAAGTAATCAGAACCTGAGTAATATTTGCATATTGAGGTCTTGAAAACTCCAATGTGGTTATGAAATAGTGTTTACAGTTATCAAGGAGCTAGGTGTGCAGGCAGAAAGAATTGTCCATTGTAGAAAGCAACGTCTCTGCTCATATCCCCAGACAGCCTTGCTCCAAGGACAAACTGGAGCTTGACAACATGAAGCTGCGGATGGCCGGTGAGCTCAGCTCTGTACTGATGAACGAGCCCACAAGAGGGGCACTGAACCCTCTCTGGTTGGTATAAATCCCATTAGAATGGTAAAGAAATCCTTTTCACAAGCAAATTCTATGAATTTGCTTGCTAAGATTTCATGGGTTTTCTTGACTTTGTTGTTTTTGTTTGGGTTTTAGAGGGTGGGCATGAGTCATCCCTAAAACTGTTCAGGTAGTTAGGTTGTTTTCTTATTCCCATTTTTAAGTGTTTATAATTCGTTCTTAAAAATTTGTCTGGAGATCCACACCTCCCCTTTGGAAAACCTTGCCTGTACTTTTCTGAATGGCCCATTTTAAGTTTCTACGTTTCAAAACTTGCTTGTCATGTAACTTGCTAATGACTAAACACATGCACACATCCATACCAATGCAAATGACATGTGGACTTGGGAACAAGGCAAGGCTGGGTTTGAATCCTGCTCTGCTGCTAATGGGCTGTATGATTTTGGGCAACTTAGTTAACCTCTCTGGGCCTCAGTGGCCTCCTTTGTAAAATAAGGACAATCATAGTCCCTTTGTCATAGATGACTGTTTATGCAGATTGAATGAGACCAAATATTTAAAGAACCTGGGTTAGTGCCTAAAGCACAGCAAATGCTCAATAAATTCATCGGTGGCAATTTTTATTGTTATTTCAAATAATACATCAAAATATCTACTGAACTATTATCCATTGCAAAGACTTGCCCACAATAGTGCTTAGTAGGTGTTTATTGCAATAAACTGAAGTGATTCCGACCATTTAGCTTCGATTTCGGGTATGAGTGTTTTCTCCACTGGGATGTTTGCTAGTGGACACAGATGATCACTCACAGCTCAGGTATGAAAGCAAGAGAGGAGAGGTGCCTCCACCTGGTCCTTTGGACACCACTGTTGCTAAGCACTTGGTGTGCTCGTCAGGGTGCCAGGCTATTAGCAGCTGCCCATTTGCGTTTTGCAGCTTTTGCTGACATGGATATCAAGTGTGAGGTTATTTTAATTGCTTTTGGCCAAAAAAAATGGGTCATGTGTTCAATATGTTCAATTCTGCTGAAATCCCTGTCTTCTAAAGCATGATGGAAAGCGGAGGTCTCCACCCACACACAAGTCCTGAAACCCTGGGGTCCCAGTGGGGTATAGTTCAACAAGGACTGCAGCTCAGCCCATGTTGTTGTGAGATTTACTCGTGACTGTTTGGTTTTGCACTCACCATTTGGTTTTGCAGATTCCTCGGCGTGTTTATACACACATACCTACAACCAGTTTAGAGTTGTGTGCTCCGTCCACGGGGGGTGGTCAGTGGGGTGGGGTGGGTGGGATCAGGCTTGGTCAAAGTCATTGCTGATGTACCAGCTATCTGACTTAGCTTTATTTCCATTTTCAACAAGACAGTGATTGCGCAAGTCAGGAGTCACATGAGACCCATGGATGGGTATTAAGTGGTCCAACAAACCCCCAAAATTAGATGTAAAATGTTGATGGGCTGGAAAGGGGGAGACACCACAAGTGCTTTTTCTGTGGAGAGAAACCATAGCTTGTAACTGGTTCTCAAAAGAGTCTGTGACCCAAGACAAGCTGAGATTACAAAGCCATTTGGTTTTGTTTCACCAAACCAGTTGGTAGGTATAAGCACAACACCCAAACAACTCAGCTAGGCACTCAGGGCAGTGACAAGATCAGTCGGAATCATTTTGTGGACAAGCAGCTGATGGATTGTTCAATCGGTTGTTGTAGACTCATGTAGACAAAGCCTGCAAGCTTGGGGAAGCCAGGCCCCCCCAAGTCAGCCTCGGGCGACAGCCCCCATCCTGCCAGGCCCTGGGGAGTGAGTCCTTCCTGCCCGGCAGCTCGTTTGCTCATGAGCTGGCCCGAGTCACCTCCTCGTACAGCACCTCAGAGGCAGCGCCCTGGGGCGGCTGGGATCCGAAGGCCTGGAGGCAGGTGCCCGCTCCACTACTGCCTAGCTGCGACGCCGCAGGTAAGTCACTTCCCCCCTGAGCCTCGCTTTCCTCATCTGTCAACGGGGCACAGCCCCCTGCTCAGCCTGCCGCCTGCCTCACAGGGTTGTTGGGAGGAACACAGGAGGTGACAGCTCCAGAGGTAAAGCTCTGTCCACCCATGAGGGATTTCTAGTGCTTCCTGGGCCTGCTTGTTCTCTACTTTCTTTGGCAAAGGGACAAGCTGAGCAAGCAGAGCGCTCCAGGTGCCTCAGCCCCATCTCCAGGGGAAATGAGTGGGGGATTGTCCAGGGTGCAGGTGCTCTCTCCCTCTGCTGTACGCCTTCCAGTACCCTGTTTCCATACCTGCCTGTCTGTCCCCTGCGGCCAGACTGGGAACCTGAGAGGGACGGGGGCTGTACTTCTGCACCTCCAAAGCCCTGCATCTGATACCTGCCTCCTTGGCACCTAGTAGGTGCTTGGGACCTGCCTCTCCTGCCAGCCGTCTGCTGTGGATTCCACACCCCGCCCAGGACTCCCACACTCTAGAAAGCAGGAAGTTGGATGGCCCTACTGGAGGACTGGCAGTCTGGGGAGTACAGGCGGAGGGAATCCAAACCAAGCTTGTCCAGGAGGGCTGTGAGTTGGGATCATCCTCTAGATTCTAGAGTCTAGAAAGAATGGCTTGACTTGCCCCCAAAGTCGCATTAGTGGTCATGAGAGCAAGTGAATGGACACCAGCCAGAGGGGGCCTTTGCAGAGAATTCCATCTGGTGCATAAAATATCAGTGTGCACAGGATGTCTGCCCTATCTGCAAAGAAACTGGAGACATGAACATTTTCTAAGTGATAGTGATCAGAAGATGGTCATTAAGCTGAAAGGGCCTCCCAGGATTCTGGCCTTGAATGGAAATTCAGCTTTGGTATTTACAGCCTTGTTCTCTTTATCCTGCCTGCCCTGGCCTGGAAGAACAAGCAGTGCTTTCCGTTCAAGGACTATTGATTCTCTCTCTCTCAGAGTCACAGAGCTCCTCAGCTGTTCACTCTTCAGCTGAAACTAAAGAAATCGTGTCCAGCACAAAGCGGCCAGGGAAACAGAATTTAGCACAACAGACATCGTCCCCTCAGGATGTCGCTGTTTGCACCCCTGGTCTACTCTGCCTTTCCCTGACCTTAGAAGCCACAAATGAGAGGACCTCGGCTAGCTTGCCTTGAGAATTCTCATCCTTCACCTATTCTCTGTCTTCTCAAGCCAGCGTCTTCACCCCAGCAGTGAAGGGGCAGAGCAGACTTGTGGCCCAATATCTTCTCTAAGTACTGTGGAAATTGGCCCCCACCTAGAAACTCTGAGGGTCAGGCCTGGCATTCACTAAATGCTCCCTCAACACAGCCACCTTGTCAGCCCAGCCTGTGAGTCAGTGCAGGACAGAGGATGCAGGCACCACAGGGGGAAGAAGAAAGACAAGCTGGAAGGACATTTGTTTCCTTTGCCCAGGATCAT
Organism: Ateles fusciceps; assembly: GCA_036589455.1. NCBI lineage: Eukaryota > Metazoa > Chordata > Mammalia > Primates > Atelidae > Ateles > Ateles fusciceps. The sequence goes on along the minus strand of JAZHEH010002107.1, from coordinate 206,648 downwards.
TCCCTGCATCTAAACCAAGTTCTTCCCAGACCTGCCAAGACTGAGGAGTCAGATAGAGTTTGCAGCAGTCATAGGTCATGTGGAAAGACAGAAAACAGGAGGGTAAGAGCATTTCTCATGCAGATCTCTGCCATTTGCTGTCAATGGCATTTATTTTGGGAAGCCCCTAACCCCCAGTGACAGCTTCAGACCAGTTCAAACCTAAGGGCAGTACTGTTACCATGGGTGAGGTCTCCAGAAGGACAAGGAAAGACCCCTAATGTAGAAAATGGTGTGGCAGGTTCCAGTTCCCTGTTGGGGTCCCATGTCTTGACCTGAGGTTTCTGCCAGCACCTGCCCACCCTCCATCCCTTCACCCGGCTGGGTGGTCATTAGAACGTGGTCTGCTCTGATTGGTTTACTTGTGTCCATAAGAGTAGAGACACATGGTGTTATCCCCATGCCTGGAATAGAGCCTGACCCATGATCAATGTTTGTCAACTGAGTGACAGAGGGATTTGCTGGACTGTCATATAAGCAATACCTTCCTGTCAGAGTCTCGGGAAGGTAGGTTCAGGGGCCCCAGAAGTTACTGGGGCCTGTATCCCTCTGGTTGCATCCTGGGCAGGGGAAAGGCATTGAGCCAAGGCAATGCAAAGGGGCGGGTGTTCCCTGGGCTCCAGCCGGGGATCTTGAGTTAACAGTCCACTGGGAGAGGCGGCCCAATTCGTGCTCATTATTCCCGATGGTCCTGCCTCTCTGCAGGCATTCTGAGAAACTGAGTTACAGGCTCTGAGAGTTAGGAGGACTTAGGAAACAATCAAAACTTGCCTGTCATTGATTTTAGGAAGCCCCTGTAGTTTCTGAAGGATGACTGAAGGGAATTTTTTCCTAGAGCATCCATTCATCCTCCAACTAGGCTTCAGGTAGCAGTGTCTACATTGTCGCTATCAATGGGCCACGGGCAGCCAGTGCCCACGGTCTCAGAGGGTTCCACCCATATGGGGTGGGGGTCCCCAGAACTCAGATCTCGAATGTGTGGTGGTCCCATGCAGTATACTATCTTCCTGTCATTCCAAAGGAAGTCAGAAGGCTGAATGAGTTGTTTCTAATTCTGGCTTCCAAAAAGTACAAAGAAGGTGCTTTTCTTTGTGGAGTAATTAACAACCCACACTAGTGCTCAACCTTTGGGACAGATAGCAGAGCACCTTCTGCTGTATGGCAGGCTGGCTCTATGTGGGGGGCACTCATGGGAAAGGAGACAGGAGTTTCCCAGCATGGAGGGTAGATAATCTCCCCCCCCCCCCTCTTCTGTCCTCCCTCTCCTTCTCTCTCCTCCTCTCCCCTCCCCTCCCTTTCCTTCTCCTCCTCTTCCTCTTCTTCTTCTTTCTTCTCTCTCCGTCTCCCCCTCCCTCCCTCCCTTCCTCCACATCCTTTATAAAGCAAGGCTTTGGATCCATTCACTGCCATCCCCTAGAAGCTATGTCATTTGAATTCTTGTCCGGGATGCTCAGGATCCTGGGGCAAGGACTTCAGCCCGAATTTAGCTGAAATCCGAACATTTTGTGAGCATCTGTCTCAGTCCCCCTGATCACCTGCCCTCTGCCTTTCCCCTTTGCCCACTTAAGTGGTCAAATTCGTAACGAGATCATTCTTCCCTTGTAGCGGTGAGAAGTAGCACCCAGGTGATTGCACCCGGGTAAGCAGGGGACATTAGCATGTGGTGGCTGGTGAGAGAAGCTGGTGCAGGGCCTGGCACGGGCTCAGTTGTGTCAGTGGGCAGCAGTGGGGGTTTGGGCTTTTTCCCCGTCTCCTGCCCAGCACACAACTCCCAGAGACAGGTGGGGGCTTTACAGCTTCCTGGGCATTAGCCTGAAGCCTCCGGAGAGGCAGCCCCAGGACTTCTGAGGTTGCCGTCTTGGCTGAGACTGTCTTTGAATGTGGTGCCCTTGTCTGGGGGTGGGGTCTGGGGGGGTGTGTCAGAGGAAGAGCCAGGCCTTAGTTCTCTGGGGGGTCACCATGAGAAAGCACACCGGGGGCTGGCACAGAACTCAGTGCTGCTTGTCAGTGTCACCTAGCACAATAGGACCTAGTGCCACAACAATTGCAGCCCTAGGAAATGTGATGGCCCCCTTCATAACTTTGTTTGTAAAAGGCCACACGGCCCAGGCCGTCCTTCATACAAAGGGCAGAAAGCCCAGTGTCCCAGTCACTAAGCAGCAACTTTCAGGCCCATTTCCTCCTGGTCACTGAAACCATTTGTCATTTCCTGTTTGCTCCATTTTCCAAGGATTCTAATTGTCAGTGTCAAAAGGCAACAACTGTTTTCTTGGGGCTTATCTTTGGAGCACATTGATTCAGAACAAAGGATGGAAGCCTCCATCTGCCAAACAAAGGAAGCAGCCTCCTCGGGAGGCCTAGAGAGAACGCTCTGGCTCCTTTTGCCTGGGACAACAGAACCAGGATAGGAGCAGAGGACCGGCGGTGCCCCAGGATACCACCGTAAGGTGAAGAGCCTGTGGAGGGCCCTCGCTTACTGGTGGCACCTCAGACTTGAAGGTCCTGCAGAGCAGGCCACCAGTACTTGGGCTGGGTGTCAGCAGCCTTGTGCGGCCCTGGCAGTTTCCGTAGTGACACGCTGGCCAGCTTCTCCATTAGACTCCGGGGTCCTCTGAAATGTGTGCTTCCTGGAATGAAGACGCCCCAGCACCCACTAAGCCTGCCCCTGCCCCGGTGGTCTGGCACGCCCCCGGGTTTGGCTTTCTCTTCGGTCCCCTCCGTTTGGACTTTACCGCACTTCCCCTGCTGTTTCCTTGATCACCCTCTCTAGCCTCCATCTGCCCCTGCTCCCCAACCCCTACCTCTGTACAACTGTGTTATTCGATGAACGCAACAACCAGTGGGGATGGAGTTAGGGACCGTTCAGACCTAGCCAGCCAGGCAGGAATCTGTCCCAGAAGCAGCAGAAGCACCTGGCTTGCCGTTAGGAGACACTGCAAGTCTTAGCCGTGTTACCTTGGGCAAGTCATTTAACCTCTCTAAGCCTCTGCTGTCACAGCCGTAAGCTGGGACTGTAGATCTCTGCCCTGATGTCCTGGGGCTGGTGCAAGGAGAAGAGCCAAAGTGAAAGGACTGCCTTCAAAAACGGTCGCCACCCCTGACCGTCACAAGGCAGATGTGACGGTGTAGCCTTGGCCAGTGGTCATGTGACCCCCGCGCTCCTCAGTGTCCACATGGGGTGTTACTAGATGACACAAAATAATGGGTGAGACACACTCAGTATAATGAGAGCTGGAAAAAGCAGATCCCACCCCACCCCCACCCCCTGCCACCTTGCCAATGCTTTACCAGGGGAGAGGGCAGCTCCATAAGACAGCAGAGAAACAGCCCCTCACGGCCTACACGGCAGCTCCAGTGGAGGGGGGAGGCAGGGACCAGGACAGGAAGCAGGCTAAGGGCGGGATGGAAAAGCAAACCCCAGTCTGGTGGAATCGCTTCTGGTGCCGTCTTCCCGGTGCCATGTGTTTGTCCTCTTTGCCTTGGCAGGAACCAAGGCCAGGAACTGCTGCCAGGACTGAGAGCTGGGCACAGTCCCAAGCACTGGGTCTCTACCCTGCCCCACTCCCGCCAGCCCCACTGAGCGCAGAGTAGGGTACCCGGAAGCCCTTTGCTGGAAAAGCAGGCACTGCATGGGCAGCCCGTGCTGTAGAGTCAAGTCCTCTGGCATCTGGGGGGGACGCAGACCAGAAAGTGGACTTGGAGTGTGTGCTCCCAGACAGAGCTGCCTTGGTGGTTGAGAAGGGGAGAGAGATGGCAGCAGTTGAGTAGAGATGGCTGGGCTCCCCTTACTATGTGGGGTGAGGCTTCAAGCACTGGACTGGGGAGTCAGACCTGGGTCCGAGTTACAACCTGACACCAATTGGCCAAGGGTCTCAGAGTAAGTCAAGCCTTCTCTGGGCCTGGGGGCCTGATTCCTTCCTGGCTATGTTCTTCCCCTTTGCTCCCTGAGCCGATCCTGGACTGAATGCTCAAAATGGCAGCCTTGAAGCTTGGCTCCCTCCTACCCCTGCCCACCCAGCCAGCTTTCAGATGGAGACAGGAAGCTCCTCCCAATTGCCCATGCTGCAGCTAGTCAGGAGAAGGGCGGGAGGCTGGCAGTAAGTGTTTGGCTACTCCCAGTGTTGGAGACTGTGTCCTCCTGACCATGTGATAATCCGGCCGCTCATGCCAGGACCACCAGGAGCAAGCCTCCGTCCTCTTCCCTATGACAGCCCTGCAGAGGCTGGGCATCCACCGCCACGTAGCCCACAGTCTGCCTCCGTCCCAGACATAGCATCCTCTGGCTTGCTCAGCCGTTCTTTGTCTGGGTAGTTTGAAGTCCAGTCCCCCACTCTCATCGCTCACCGCCCTGCGACGCAGCCAGTCTGTCTGGGTCTCCCCTGAGACTGGCATGCCCAGACTCCTGTGGGTATGGTCTGACCAAGGCAGAGTTAGCATAGGACTGTCACCTCCCTCCTTCTACATACTCTGCTTCTATTAATGCAGCCTAATGTTACATTTGTTCTTCTGGTGACTGCATCTCACTGCTGACCCATCCTGAGCAGATGGATATCCAAAATGCCTAAATTTTTTTCTGTGTGCTCTTGCTATTAAGCTCTGTCTCTCCTGCCCCATTCTATGCTGTTGCAGTCGGTGTCTTTAACCCAGGTGCAGACTCTTACTTTATTTACACCTGTGGAATTTTGCTCAAGAGGGTGGGGCATGCATGCGAGTGTGTGTTGGTGTGTTCACTCATGCTTTCTGCTACACCAAAGCCAAGTCCTAGGTCCCCATGCAGCGATCCTAAGGCTAATTATTTATTGGTAGCTGTAATCTAATTTGTCGTTTTCATCTTCTGTTTAGCAAGAGAAACAGAGATCAGGTCTTATGGCAATGACCCCTTAACGGCAGAATGCATATATCTCACAACAGATGAGTCAATTTCAAGGTAAGCAGTTAAGGCCAGTGTTCCCAAAGGGGTGGGCAAAGGGCGCATATGTGGAAGTGGGGTGAGAATTCATTTCAGAATAAGCACTCACTGTCTGTGTTTCTGAAAGCATTGAGAGAGAAGAGATCTGAAAATCAATTAAAAAGTTCACCCAACTCTAAAAGCAGGATCCCAATTGAAGGCCTGGTCTAAATGACTCCAAAATCACCGTTTAATTCAAGAGACTTATTTCCCTAGTCAGGTCCCTTAAAGCAGCTATATCAATGGACAGGGACACTCCCCCTAGGATCTTGATTAGAATCACTTGGGGGCTGCCATACCCCCAGGGTTCTGATCCTGCCCTTCTTCCCACACACACATTCACACGCTGCTGCAGTCAACTTCCATTTCTAATGGGTTCCTGGGCCACCTGTCACGTATAGGGAATGGAAAAGGGGTTGGCGAGGCTCTGCTTCAGAAAAGTTGTGTCAGGGGCTCCCAGGTAGATAGCAGCAGTCCACACCCTACTATGGTAGCTATAAATGTGATCAACATTTATTGGCCTGGGATACAGCAGTTAGCAAAAAGCCTGACATAGTTCCTCCTTCATGGAGCTGCAGGCTACCCAGGGAGTCATGAATTCAGCAACCCTTACGCACCAGTGGGATGAGATGGGACTAAACCAGGGGTAGTCTTGGGAACACTCAGAATTTGTCTGAGGGTCAGGAGAGGCTGCTTGCCCCAGACAGGTGGTCAGCATCTTTATCGTAGCCTGTGACACCTCTACACCATTGCTCTTCCAGTCTCATGGAAGATCTCTTTGGGCCTGATACCAGTGGTGTCTGTGTCCCACTTGTCCAGGCTGGAGTGCCACATCGGGCACACTCCAGTTGCAGGGACAGCACAGACAAGTTTCAGGAAGGCTGGTGGCCTCCAGGCGGTTAACCTTCTAAGGCTAGATTGTAACCCAGTTGAAAAACATACACATGCCATGATAATAAAAGTTACAAGAGAATCATTGGTGTAGATATGAGCATGGACTCTCTGTGGGTCACACACACTGGGCTTGTGCCCTGACTGCACTGTCTCCCCCACCTGACCTTACGTAAACCATGTGATTGCTACACGCCTCAGTGTCCGCTCCAAAAACGTGCCTGTAGATACTGGCCACAGTAGATATCAGCTAGAGTAGACTCTCATGACAATGAGGGAGATGCGTTCCCCACCTTAGGCACCTGGGACTCGACCTTCCATCTTCCACTTGGTGTCTCTCCATACCCAGGCTCTTCAGAACTCAGGGAATCCAGAATGTCAACTCCTAGATTTCAATCTTCAGAAACTAACCCCATTACAGCTCAGTTGAACAAATGTAATCTCAGCCCCAGACCTGGGCTCAGAGGCCACCTAGGCTATGGGGAGAACAGAGGGGAACGAAGCACCATCTGCACTCACTCTTACCACACTCACTTGCTGTCCCATGTCGCATCTATCAGGTAGAGAAGCTAAGAGGCTGAGCTAGCTCCCATCACCAGCCCACCCCACCTGGCCCCTTCCTTCCTTCTACAAAATATGTACCATCTGTCAAAGGCTGGGCAGTGCCAGGCCCTGGATACAGAGCACTGAGTGTAAAAGCAGACATGGACCGTGGCCTCCGGGAGCTTCCACTTTTCTTGAAGAGACCAGTCAGCTGGCATTTCAGTCCAGTGTCATCTGCTCTTGGTGAGCACAGACCTAGGGAGTTGGGCGGCTTCCCAGAAGAACTGCAGTCCAGGCTGAGGGCAGAGAAATGAGGGGAGTTGTGAGGAATTGGGGAGCAGGGGCTCGGTAGAGAGGCAAGGGCGGGAGGTGAGAAGAAGTCAGTGCTGGGCCAGGAGCTCCCCTCCAGTGGCCACAGCCCAAGTCGAGGATGCCTTTGGAACTGATCCCCCACTTCTCTCTTTTGTATGTAGCCGTCCAAGAACAAGTCACCTCCCAAGTGTAGCTGGACCAAGGCAAGCCCCCCATCTAGCCAGCACATGATGCCACCCAGAACTGGGCTCCTTCAGAAGAATCTGAGTCCAGCAATGATCCCACTTACCAGGCACCAGGGCTGCGAGGGCATGGGAGTGATCTCCACCAAATCCGGGGAAGCAGCAAGGAATTTTTGCCTCCAGCCCCCAGTTTGCCACGCCCTCACACTCTGGGCCAGACTCCCCTAGGCAGTCTTGGCTCTGTCTGCCAGCGTACGCAGACTCCCAAGGCCACCCCACCAGAAGTGCCCCCTGCCTGGGTTCTGTCCCAGCCCCCTGGGCACCCAGTCCTTGAGTCCCCACCAGCTCAGACAGCCTAGTGTGCCAAGAATGCCCACTGTGTTCAACAATCGTGTATGGATCACAGCGGCAGCAGCTGTGACCACAGCAGTTTCGGGGGAAACCACCCCCTGAGCCAAGTGGATAATAGCGTTCAGCAGCATTTTGATAGCAACTCCATCTTTGCCAAGGCACCTGTAGAGAGCCCCTGGGAGCCCCAGCGTTCCCAGCGCAGCAGGCAGTAGTGCCTCCCAATCAGATGGCCTCTGAAGGCAGGCCTGGCCAGAAGGTGAGTGCTGCTTGGCCAACAACCCCAGCTTCAGCCTGCTGGGAGCCAGAGCCTCAGGCAGAGCCCTGTGCGGGGCCCAGTGCCGGTAGCAAACACCACCAAGTTCCTCCAGCAGGGTATGGCTGGCTTTAGTCCCCTGAGCCCCATACAGGGCATCGAGCCACCAAGCTATGTGGCTGCTGCTGCCACCGCTGCTGCTGCTTCTGCCGTTGCCGCCAGTCAGTTCCCAGGTCCGTTCAACACAACGGGTACTCCCCCTGAGCTGCCACCTGCTGACTTTTTTGCCCCAGCCCCAACCCCCACGAAAGGATCTATATTTCGCCACCTCACTGCAATGAGGTACATTTCACTGTCGCTTTCTCCGAAAGGCTCCCAGTGTGAGCACAGATGAAGACTGGGTGTGCAATTTAGGCTGATTGATGACATTTTGGAACAGCATGCTGCTGCCCAGAATGCCACAGCCCCGAATGCTAGACAAGTCACCCCAAGATGCTGGGGCACTTTAAAGCTGAGCAAGATGCCCATAGACCCCCCATGTTGACATCTCTATAGGGAGTGGTGTCGATCCATACCTGCAGTTGTCCCCCATTACAGTTTGAGTGGTGTTGTCAGCCCTGGTCTATCCCTCTCTCTACCTGTGACGAAATGGAAAGCTGGTGATTTTTCAAGCTATGTGTACATATTTGAAAATTTTGTAAATGGTTTTCCTAAACATTAATGACAGAAGTATTTATACTTCGGTTGTGACTTTGTAAATGAAGCGGCGGCTTTTGTTTCAGTAGAGTTGTGTTACTATGCATTGTTTTGTGTTTATTATACATTGTTACAAATACGCAGACTGTGTTGTTTGCTCCAGTGATACCTTGTTAAGCTAGGTGGCTGAGTTGCTTATGGTTTTGATGCAACGTGCAAGTTGACAAATGCCAAATAGAAAACCACTTGGCCATTTATTTCTATATTCACTAAAAACCCTATTGCCTTGTGTGATTCTTAATCTCTTTTGCAAACCTTTCAGTCTCCGCTAGCTCTTTCCTAATGAGCATTTACAGCAGAAGCCGTTTTATCGTTAAGTGCCCCACAGAGACACTTTACCAGGAGGCTGAGAGAGTTCTCCAGATCTGGGAGAGGCGCAGAGAGAGTGTGTGAGCCAAGCACTGTCTTAGCAATCCACCTTAAGGAGCTAGAGTATCCTCCTCCCTTTACCATTCAGACGGAAAGAAAAGCCCAGCTTGTGTGCACCCTCGCCCGGGTGAAGGCGAGCTGTTCCTGGTTTAAAGCCTTTCAGTATTTGTTCTGATGTAAGGCTCTGTGGTTTGGGGGGGGACCATCTGTAAACATTAATAGTTGATTTGGAGTTTGTCTTTGATGGTTTCTATCTGCAATTATCGTCATGTATATTTAAGTGTCTGTTATAGAAAACCCACACCCACTGTCCTATAAACTTTTCTCAGTGTCCAGACTTTGTGTAATCACATTTTAATTGCCACCTCGTATTTCGCTCTACATTTGAAATCTGGCGTCTGTTTTGAGCCAGGGTGTTTTTTCTTCATTCTGTAATAAACAGCCAGGAGAAAAATGCCTCTATGTTTTTATTTTTTAACAGACTATTCAGTACCTACAAACCCAAGTCAGGAAACCTGCTGGTGGATTCGATTCTTTCAGAGGCTGCTCGATGCCTTGCGTGTCAGGAAGATCCAGTAGTTTTGCATCACGGCATAGAAGCCTGTTATTTGGGGCTTAGCCCCTCATTTTACAGAAGATGAAACAGAGGGGGATGGGAGGCCACAAAGACAACTGCACTGGGAGCAGGGGGTGGGAGACTTGCCCTGAGGGTCTAAGACTCTCTGTGCCACTGCCCTGTCTCCCTTGCTGAAGACCACACATGCCCTTCTTTGACCAGACCCTTGACACCTCATAAGCCGGGGCCTGGTAGGCAGGTACCCAGGTTTCACGGATGGAGCACACGACCCCGAAAGTGGGGAGGTAGCTATTGGGATGCATGCCGCCCTCCATGTGCTACAGGAGTGCAGCTGAAGCAATAGTTGGGATCAGATGTAGTCACAATGGAATGCATCATCAATCACATTTATCCCTCTAACTGGCTGGGAGAGTTGATATGCTCATCCCTAAGGTACAAAATGTTCCAATTTGATCAGTGGCTTTCAGGAGCTGAGAAAGGCATGTGTTCTGAGCAGGCCCGTTATGTCTCGCAGAGCCTAAAAATGCTCTAAGAACATCCTCTTGCCAACACTCTCAACGGCTGTGACAAGGGACAATGATTGTCCAGTGGGGGGTGGAAGCAGACCTCCTCAGTCCAGGAGCCAGAGGTGGGGCAGAGGGGTTGTAGAAAGAGTCATCACCCCAATGCTCCAGCTCTTGGCCAGTGCTCACACAAGCCCCTCCTGCTTCCTACTGAGAGAGATATCCTCATAGGTCTGGGTAATGTCCTTCCTTCGAAGGAGCCTTCATTCCCTGTCACCGACGTTGTCTCTGTTCTCCCTGCCCATCTCAGACAGCACTCCTCAGGAAGCCTCTGCAGGAGCCCGCCTCGCTGGAGCTCCCATTATTGTTCCTCTGCCTCAAGTGTCCCGTCCATGTCAGGCCCCAGGCAGGCTGCGGCTTTTTCCCTCAGGGCCGCACCAAGGCACTTGGGCTCAGCTGTGCTGTCTCCCTCTGTCACTGAGCTCAGGGGCAGCAGGGGTGGGGTGCCAGGAGGCCCATTCACCCTCCTCTGGCCCTGTGTTGGACCCGACCTGCCCAGCAACTGCTGCTTAGAACCTACCCGCCGGGAAAATGAAGCACCCCCAGAAGGGGCCACCTCGGCCTGTCTGAGAGCCTCATGGATCACAGTTGTCCCCGCTCAGCTCTGCCAGCCCTCAGAGTCCCACAGATAAAAGCTGAGCTTGTCCCACAGAACTGGTTCCATCTTCCATTCCCAAAGCGTTCAACTTCCTACCCCCAACCACACAGGGAACCTCAAGGCGGAGCCAGTGTGGGCTGCAGTGCAGACCAGCTTCCCGGACGCGTCCTGCCACCTGACCCCAGGCTGGCCTCACTGCCCCGGCAGTCCTGACCCTACCCTCGTTCCTCCTGGCAGTGTGTGTCCTGCCACCATATTGTCAGACTCTTCCTCTGCCAGGTGCCCCCCGCGGCTTTCCACATGATCCCCTTATCCCACAGCCCATCCAGCACCAACTTCAGCTCTCTGCCACCCTTCAAAGGAGTGGCAGTGCCCTGCTTCCCCTCCCACTCAGCCCTCAGCCCAGAGTCTTGCCTCTTTCCCCCTAAGTACTCTAATCACAGTTCCAAATTTCCCTTAGTCATAAAGCCAACGAAGCTTCCCTGTCCTCGGCGGGCTTGCCCCTTCAGCAGTACTGGACTCTTTCCTCCCAGAAACCTGTTTCGCCTTGACGCCTGGAGCCACACTCCGCTGGAATCCTTCTTGCCTTCTGGCCTGCAGCCTGGCCCTCTCTCACAACCGGAGGTCCATTCTCTCCTGCTCCTCTCCAAGATGTTGCTGCCATTACTTCCTCCCCACTCAATGAAGACTCCTTCATTCTCTCTCTATCTTCTGGTTTCTTCCCCTGGGCAAACAAATGGCTTCAACAGCCTGTGGCCCAGCAGCCCAGCACCCCAGCATTTCAGCATCCCAACACCCCAGCATTTCAGCATCTCAACACCCCAGCATTTCAGCATCCCAATATCCCAGCATTTCAGCATCCCAACACCCCAGCATCCCAACACCGCAGCATTTCAGCATCCCAACAACCCAGTACCTTAGCACTTTAGCACCCCAGCATACCAGCATCTCAGCAATCCAGTATCACAAAACCCCAGCAGCCTAGCACCCCAGCACCTTAGCATTCCAGCCTCTCAACACCTCAGCATCTTGACATTCTGGCTGAGGTCGGTGTGATGTATCTAGTCAGGGTCCTAACTTTCACTTCGCAGGGAAATGCTGCTGGACTGAGTCTCATGACGGGCTCATTGAAGAAGAGCCCACTGAAGAAAGGCCCCACTGAAGAAAGAATAACAGAGCCTGGAGACTGCTGGGTGTCCCCCATGGAAGAGTTCACCCTCATCCTGCTTCAACAACAGACTTGTCTGGGGTCCCTCACAGGCCCCTCTTTCTGACTGCATGGTCTTCCCTGAGTGTACTGTGGTGCAGAAGGCACTCAGCTGCCTGTGGCTCCTGAAGAGTGGAAGGTGGAGGCCTGAAGTCCTCCCTATGAGAGGTGCAGAAAAAATAAAAAACATGAGTGCTAGGTGGGGGAGGTGCTCCCTCTACAACCCACCCCATAATTCCCCCTCCCTCAGCTCTGAGGCCAACCCCAAGGGAAAGTGCCAGATTCCCAGGGAGGTGTGTGAGACCTCAGGGGCTCCCTACTCCCTTCCAGCAGTCTCGGGCCCCTGGGGGTCTCAAGGCCAAGGTCTGTGCGTAAGCTACTATCTCTCACTTGTCCTTCAGCCACAAAAGCCAGGGAGGTCTGGCAATGGACATGAGGTTCTGAAGAAGCACATATGACTGGCTTCCTAATGTGTGGTTGTTCAGTGGCAGGCTGCAGAAATAGACAGACGTGATCCCCAGACATGATCCCCAACCTCTCCCAGAGTGAACTGGGAGGGGGGAGTGTTCATCCCTCAGGAGAAACAAACCAGCAAGAGATATACATGGTTTTGGGGGGTCGAGGGAGAGGAAAAACCTGGGCCAGGCAAGTCAAAAATCCATAGGACAGGGTGTCAGGAAAAGCAGCCTAGAACGTCTCAAGCAGGAGCTGATGCTGCAGTCCACAAGCAGAATTTCTTCTTCCTCAGGGAAATGTCAGCTTTGTTCTTAAGGCCTTTCAACTGATTGGCTGAGGTCCGGCCCTTCCCACACATTCTCCAGGATAATCTTCCTTACTTAAAGTCAACTGATTGTAGCTGTTAATCACAGCTACAAAAATCCCTTCACAGCTACACATAGATCAGTGTTTGATTGATGAACAGCCACTATAGCCTAGCCAAGTTGACACAGAAGACTACCATCACAGGGGCACAAATGATGTAAACACATCAACAAATAAAACAGTAACAGGTTGTATCAAGGTCTACAGAAAAAACACAAAGGGGGCACGGAGAAAGAAAGCAAGAGGGAGAGTCCCGGTATGATAGGGCTGGTGGGGAAGTTGGGGAGCAGCCCTCTTGAGCTAGGGTTCTGGAACAGACATAGCTGAAGGAGTGACATTTGCACTTCGATTAAAAGATACAAAGGAGCAAGTCATGCAAAGAGCTAGGATGCTCCAGGCAGAGAGGGAACAGCAAGGGCAAATGGGAGGACTAGAAGGAGGCTGGTGGGTGGGGTCCAGTGAGCAAGAGGAGGAGCTGGCCGGAGAGGGCGTGGGGGAGGTGGGCAGGCCCAGACCACACAGGGCCCTGGAGACTATCCTGATCCAACAAGGGAAGCTTGGGCCACTTCAGTGTCCATGTGGTGACTGGACCTCAGAATGAATGAGGGGGGCAGTAAGGAGGGCCTCTACCTCCAGGGTTTCTCCCTGTGGACTGCCCATAGATATCTCCAACTCAGGTCTGAACCAAACTTTCAGTGGTTCCCCCCCAAGTCCGGATATCCTCCAACTCAATGAAAGGCAGGCATCGTACTTCCCGGTCCTGCTCCTGGGTGCCCCAAATCCTCTTGGTCTCCAAGTCCAGAAGCTGGGAGTTACCCTTGATGTTTGTCTTTTCCTCATCCCTCTGTATTCTGGGAGATGGGGTTTTTCCTCCAAATGAATCTGTAAAACTTCTGTGATCACAATAAAAATTCTGGCAGTATTATTTCTGGAACATGACAAAGTGATTCAAAATTATCCATCTGGAAGACTACAAAACAAGAATAACCAGGAAATTTCCAAAAAGAAAGAAGAAGAGGAGGAGGAAGGAGGAGGAAGAGGAAAAAGAAGGCAGAGGAAAAGGAGGAGGGAGGAGGAGAAGAGAAGAGGAAGAAAAGGAGGAGAGAAGAGGAAGAAAAAGGAGGAGAAGAAGAGGAAGAAAGGAGGAGAAGAAGAGGAGAAGAAAGGAGGAGAAGCACCACGAAAGGGTTCTAGCACTACCAAATATTAAAACGTGTCATGAAGCTGTTTAAAACAATGTGGTCGTGGACACTGAAAAAGACGTGAATGAAGTGGAAGGGAAATACATAGAAGTGCACATGAGGATTGAGACTGTGAGAAAGGTAGCATCTCACATCGGTGAGGGATACTCACTACCTGGTGTTGGGAAAACTGGCTAGTCATTTAAACAAAATAACTGGGTCCTCTACCTCACTCCTAATGTTAACATACATTCAGATGATTCAAAGAGTAAGATAGAAAACATAACACATGAAAGCACTATCAGAAAACAAGCTGGGCTGGGTGCAGTGGCTCACGCCTATAATCCCAAAACTTTGGGAGGCCAACACAGGCAGATCATCTGAGCTCGGGAGTTCGAGACCAGCCTGACCAACATGGAGAAACCCTGTCTCTACTAAAAATGCAAAAATTAGCTGGGCGTGGTGGCGGGTGCCTGTAATCCCAGCTACTCGGGATGCTGAGGCAGGAGAATTGCTTGAACCTCAGAGGAGGAGGTTGCAGTGAGCCGAGATCACACGATTGCACTCCAGCCTGGGCAACAAGAGCAAAACTCCGTCTCAAAAACAAAAAAAAAAGGCCAGGCACGGTGACTCACACCTGTAATCACAGCACTTTGGGAGGCCAAGGTCGGGTGGATCACGAGGTCAGGAATTCGAGACCAGCCTAACTAACATGGTGAAACCCCATCTCTACTAAAAATACAAAATTAGCCCAGCATGGTGGCAGGTGCCTGTAATCCCAGCTACTCAAAGGCTGAGGCAGGAGAATTGCTTGAACCCAAGAGGTGGAGGTTGCAGTGAGCTGAGATCGCACCACTGCACTCCAGCCTGAGTGACAGAGCAAGACTCTGTATCAAAAAAAAAAACAACAAAAAAAACCCCACCAAGATGGATATTTTTATAGTATCAGGGTAGATCAAGCTTCTCCAATCATGACATGAAACCCAGAAACCATAAAAGAATGATGAAATTGCCCATGTAAAGTAAGAAGCTTCCACATAGAAAAACGCCATGCAAGATGAACAGCAAAATTAGAGAAAGCAGTTGCAATGCATGACACACAGAGGCTATTGTTCCTAATATTTAAAAATAAAAATAGTGGATTGTCTACAAAAAGATGAATACAAGAATTTCAGAAAACCAAATACTTCACGTTCTCACTTAAGCAGGAGCCAAGCACTGAGTACACATGGACACAAAGAATGGAACAATAGACACCAGGGCCTACTTGAGGGAGGAGGGTAAGGATCAAAAGCTACCTACTGGGTACTAGGCTTATTGCTTGGGTGAAATAATCTGTACACCAAACCCCTGTGACATGCAATTTACCCATGTAACAAACCTGCACATGTAAAATAAAAGTTAGTTAGAAAAAAAAAAAATCATAGCAATTTTATTTGTAATAGCCAGGTGTCTATTAGTAGAATGGAAAAACAAACTCTGGTATGTTCGAACAATGTAAAAGTATTCATCGATAAAAAGTGATACTTCTCAGCAGTTAAAAGAAATTAACTACTGACACCAGCTACAGCATGGATGAATATCAAATGCTTTATGCTGAGAGCAAGAAACCAGACACAAAAGCATGTATTCTATATGATTCCGTTCATATAAAGTGCCAAAACAATGAAAAATAATCTATGTGGAAAAAATCAACATAGGGACCCTCTAAGTGACAATGGGAGTCAACTGGAAAAGTGCTAAAGGGAAGTTTCTGGGGTAATAGTAAGGTCTATATCTTGATAGGGATATGGGCTACACAAGTACATGTGTGTGTTTGCCAAAACTCGGAGAATGGTTTCCTTAAGATCTGGGCATCTGCTTGTAAGTAAATTTTACCTACAATAGAAGAATCTGAAACAAATATTGAACTCTAGTTAATGATCTGCTGGAGTGCTTAGGGATGAAATGCACTGATGCCTGGAACTTGCTTTCATTAAATAAAGATGGTTGATGAATGGATAGAGGGATAGGTAGAGAAATAGGTGATAAAGTAAGTAGAGTATCATGTTAGTTGTAAAATCTAGGGTTGGGTCTATGGGAATCCACTGTACATTTCTTCACACTTTTGTAAAGATTTGGAAATTTTCATAATAAAATATTGGGAGAAGATAATTTTTAAATACAGACGTACTTTTCAAGTACAAATCCAGCAATGTGAGGTGGAAGAAAACCAGCAGAGAGACCAACTTTGTGTCTGGGAGAAGGAAGAGGGATGGCGTTTAATTTTCCTGCAACCACTTTTCTGAAGCCAATGTAACTAAACACAAAACCAGAGGAAGAATTCAACAGCTACTTGTGAGTGGATAGAGAGATAGGTAGATAAATAGATGAAATAAAACAACCAAACAGAATAGTTCACCTACTCTGACAACATTTTGCAAAAACTGACAACCCGTTGTTCAGCTGTTTTGCTCGCCTAGAATTAACCCTGTACTTTTTCAAAACTGTTCTGTTTTAAATTGTTTTCATTTTCATCTTCTGAAATTGCCTTGATAAACATTTATTCATTTGTATGTACTACATAAGAAATAGACGCAGAGCTCTTTCAAAACAACAAGAAAAAGATGAATCACCCAATAAGGAGGAAATGAACAAAGGACATGAACCGTCACTTAATAGGAGAAACACAAATTGCCAACGAACACGTAGAGGAGCTTAAACCTCCCTCATAATGAAAAGAATGCCAGTAAGACCAATGATGCCCTGTCATGGTATTTCTATTCAATTAGTCCCCAATGTAACAACTGATAATAGCCAATGTAGATGAAGCATGAGGACACAGGCCCGCTCTCTCCTTCACTGCTGATTGGAGGCCAAACACAGGTAACTGTTGTAGGTGCAGTCTGGTCATTCTTGGGACAGCTACAACTTTGGTTGTGTATTAGAATCACCTGCGGAACATCTGATAAATACACCTGCCCTGGGCCCTAACCTCAAAGATAATCTATTTTTTCCTACTGCCTATATAATTGCAGTATAATTTTAAGCTCCAGGATTGAGGTGAACTGGTTTGGCTTTTGACATGATAAGAATCTGTCATAGAGAAAACTTGCATGGGCATTCAAAGATATGTGGATTACAGCATTGCTTGACCTAGCCAAAACAGAAAATTCCTGTGTCCAAAACAGGGACTGCTTAATGCCATTCAATGGAGTATTATGTAGCTGTTAAAAAGCATTCAGGGGCTCCGCTCCCTGCCTCCGTGCCCCAGCCCCCGCCATAGCCGCCGCCGAGCCCACCGCCACCGCCTCGGAGAAGATGGCTGTGCCACCCACGTGTGCCGATCTTGGCAAATCTGCCAGGGATGTCTTCACCAAGGGCTATGGATTTGGCTTAATAAAGCTTGATTTGAAAACAAAATCTGAGAATGGATTGGAATTTACAAGCTCAGGCTCAGCCAACACTTGAGACCACCAAAGTGACGGGCAGTCTGGGAGCCAAGTACGGATGGACTGAGTACGAGCCTAACGTTTCGGAGAAATGGAACACCGACAATACACTAGGCACCAAGATTACCTTGGAAGATGAGCTTGCACGTGGACTGAAGCTGACTTCGATTCATCCTTCTCACCTAACACTGGGAAAAAAATGCTAAAATCAAGACAGGGTACAAGCGGGAGCACATTAACCTGGGCTGCGACATGGATTTCGACATTGCTGGGCCTTCCATCCTGGGTGCTCTGGTGCTGGGTTATGAGGGCTAGCTTAGTCGGTTACCAGATGAATTTTTGAGACTGCAAAGTCCCGAGTGACCCAGAGCAACTTTGCAGTTGGCTACAAGACTGATGAATTCCAGCTTCATACTAATATGAATGACGGGACAGAGCTTGGCGGCTCCATTTACCAGAAGGTGAACAAGAAGTTGGAGACTGCTGTCAGTCTCGCCTGGACAGCAGGAAACAGTAACACAGGCTTCAGAATAGCAGCCAAGTATCAGATTGACCCTGACGCCTGCTTCTCGGCTAAAGTGAACAACTCCAGCCTGATAGGTTTAGGATACACTCAGACTCTAAAGCCAGGTATCAAACTGACACTGTCAGCTCTTCTGGATGGCAAGAACGTCAATGCTGGTGGCCACAGGCTTGGTCTAGGACTGGAATTCAAGCATAAATGAATACTGTACAATTGTTTAATTTAAAACTATTCGTAGCATAGCTACCTTCAGAATTTAGTGTATCTTTTAATGTTGTATGTCTGGGATGCAAGTATTGCTAAATTATATTAGACCTCCAGGTTAAAGATGATTCAGCTTTAAGATGTTACCCTTTTCAGAGGTACAGAAGAAACCCATTTCCGAAAAAGGTCCTTTCAGTGGTAGACTTGGGGGGAACTTGGGGCCTTTGAGATGCCAGGTTTCTTTTTTATCTAGAAATGGCTGCAAGTGGAAGCTGATAATATGTAGGCACTTTGTAAATTCATATTGAGTAAATGAATGAAATTGTGATTTCCTGATAATCGGACCTTGGTTTCCCAACCCCAATTGATGAGAGGCTCGCTGCTTGGTGGTGTGTACAAACTCACCTGAATGGGACTTTTTAGATAGATCTTCATGACCTGTTCCCACCTGAGTTCATCGTCACCTCTTTTACACCAAAAGGTCTGCAGGGTGTGGTCACTGTTTCTTTTGTGTCATTTTGGGGTGGAGAGGGTGGATGTGATGAAGCCAATAATTAGGACTTATTCCTTCTTGTGTTGTTTTTTTTGCCCTTGCACCAGAGTATGAAATAGCTTCCAGGAGCTCCAGCTGTAAGCTCGGAAGAGGCTGTGTGACTGTAATCACACGGTGACAACACTCAGAATCTAAACTGGACTTCTGTTGTCTTCTCACCACTCAACTTGTTTTTTTAGCAGTTTAAGGGGTACATTTTAGAGTCTTCCATTTTGTGTGGACTTAGATCCTCCCCTTCAAATGCTGTAATTAACATCACTTAAAAAAAACTTGAATAAAATATTGAAACCTAAAAAAAAAAAAAAAAAGCATGCAGGACTTACCATGTGTTGGAAGTCTGAGTTTCCACTGCCCAAACTAGGCTGGAATTCTTCCAGGCCAGCCTGTACCAATCTGAGAGCCTCAAGCATCACCTTTGTATTAGTCTGTTCTCACATTGCTGTAAAGAACTACTTGAGATTGGGTAATTTATGAAGAAAAGAGGTTTAAATGACTCACAGTTCCACAGGCTGTACAGGAAGCACGGCTGGGAGGCCTCAGAAAACTTACAATCACGGCAGAAGGTGAAGGGGAAGCAAGCACGTCTTATGATGGTGGAGCAGGAGAGAGCAAAGAGGGAGGTGCTACACACTTTCAAACAACCAAATCTCGTGAGAACTCACTATCTCGAGAATAGCAAGGGGGAAGTCTGCCCCCATAATCCAATCATCTCCCACCAGGTCCCTTTTACAACATCAGGAATTATGATGCGACATGAGATTTGGGTGGGGACACAGCCAAACCATATCAACCTTCCTGTTCACATCTAAAGATCCAAGAGGAGTCTCAGGCTGTGACTCGACCTCCACTGATTCACCACGGAAGTTTAACCCAGCCTTGGCTCCTAAACCTTCCCAGATATCCTCAAAAGAAAATTCTCAGGAAACCACCACAGCTCCTCATTCTTCCTCCTCAGAAGTGCTGAGCAAGGACCTCGCTAACTTGACCCTCCCAACAGAAAGTCTGTCCCCAGAGCAGGACAGTGAAGAGAAAATCCAACAAAAGAGTCCATTAGATGAAACACTGTTACTCTGAATCCTTACTCAGCATTTACATTATCAGAATAAATTGAGATTTAATTTTGAATATCATCATTTTATGAATTGTCCTTTGAACCTTAGAGTGAGGAAACCACCCTCTCATCCTTCCTCTTCAGGAATGCCAATTAAGGGCTTCAGTAACTTAACCATCAGCCCTACTACTAACTAACTACAGTTTCCCTGTACTAGAAGAGCTATTTCAACAGCAGGACTTAGAAAAGATCCAACAAAAAAGGAAGCAGAAACGGGACTTCGTGTTTCTGCCCAAAGAGAAACTCTGAGGGGCCTGAGATTTAAAGATTTGTCTTGCTCATAAGATGGAGATCAGATTGGATAAAGGTAGGGTGTCCATATTGCATTGCAAAAATAATTTCCCAGGAACTGAAAATGATGAAGAATCAGCAAGGAGCAACAAGATGCAGAATTATGCCAAGGAATCTTACTGGCAGCACATTTGATTCAACATCAGTGCCAGTACCAAAACTTTCCACTAGCAGTCTTAGGATTGCTATGGGGTAAAGCTGGTAGGTTTCTGAAATCGAAGCTTTTTCCCCCTCCTCAGATCTGTCTTTCTCCCTTCCATGTTATCTACAACTTAAAGTTATCTACAGAGCTCGGATGCCTCCTGGATTTTAATGTACTTTGTTCCATTTCACAAACTGACCATTCTTTGGCACATCACATGTGTATATTCAGATTGTAAACTCAATAATGAGACAAGACCCAGTATTATGAGTATGAAGCAGAAGATTGTTGGGCCAAGGGATGTGGAAATGAATGTGAGTGATTTTACATTGTATCATTTAGGTAAAACACAATCGCAATAAGGTAGATCTTCTACTCCATACCAGTCATCTTTCCATTTTCAGTACCAAATGCATGTGTGTAAAAGAACCTATCATTAAAGTTCAGTTTTGCAAAAAAAAAAAAAAAAAAAAAAAAACAAGAAGAAGAAAGTGGCAGGAGCCTCGTACACATACCTGAGACCCACCAAAGTGTAAGCCCCCTCCTCCTTGTTGCTTCCCTCTGCCCAGGTCCCTGCCTTGCCCACCCCAGCACTCATCATCATCGCTTCCATGTGCTTTTCCAATGATAGGAAGGAAAGTGGCACTATTGCCTCTTCTCTAAATCTTCCCTGAAGCAAGGGTACCTGAAAAAGTCAGACTAGGCTCCTTGCTTTAAAAAATTGGAGGTGAAGATAATGTGGCAAGACACACACACACACACACACACACACACGCACACACAGAATGATATCTTTTTTTTTTTTTTTTTTTTTTTTTTTTTTGAGACAGAGTCTCGCTTTGTCGCCAGGCGCCAGGCTGGAGTGCAGTGGCGCGATCTGCGCTCACTGCAACCTCCGCCTCCCGGGTTCAAGCAATTCTCCTGCCTTAGCCTCCCGCGTAGCTGGGACTACAGGCGCACGCCACCACGCCCAGCTAATTTTTTTTGTATTTTTAGTAGAGACGGGGTTTCACCATGTTGGCCAGGATGGTCTCCATCTCTTGACCTCGTGATCCGCCCGCCTCGGCCTCCCAAAGTGCTGGGATTACAGGCTTGAGCCACAGCGCCCGGCCAGAATGATATCTTTATGAGAGTTCTTGCCACCTGTGGTAACACAGTCTGCCCATCAGGAAGAGGGTGTCCAAGGCTGCCCTGAGTCGGGGGGAAGTGGGGTCCTGATTTGCTGTTGTGCGTTCCTGAAATTGGGGCACTCTGCCCTTCCCTGCCCCAGCCCCGCACCCAGAAGGTTTCATTTGTCCCAGAGTTACCTGACCTGGTCTGAAAGGAGCTCAGGCTGGGCCTTCATGGGGCTGTTGATTTAGGCACGAGACTTTCCAAATCACAGACTACAGGAGGCTTTTACCTACCCTGACCCCATCTGCCTGGCTTAAGCTCCAGCCCACAGGCCACCTCCTATAAGCACAGGCCAGTTATGTTTCTTTGCTTCTAAAGTGGATTTTTCTCCTCTCTCCACCTCTTTTCCTCTGTAGAGCAACAGGTGGAGACTTTCCCATTAGAAGATCTGGGAGCCTTGCCATGACTGCCGAAGCATCTGCTGGTTTTCTGTAAATTGAAATCTTCTGGTCACTGAAGATGTGAGGCACGTGGCACAGAGCCTTCTGTGGAAATGCAGCACCACACTCAATAATGTGGCCCACGGGCAGCAACAAATGAGGAAATGTGTGGCCCTTTCAAAGTGTCATGCAGAGCCTTGGCCTGCCCTGCATGCTCCCTGCCTCCTTCTGAGTGGCTGTGGCTGCAAAGCTCCTTTGGGGACAAAGGGGAACAGACTTGGCACGCTGGCCACTCTGGCCTGCAGACAGCAATGGGAAGACTCGGCAAAGACCCAGCTACCCCAGGGCCTCATGGGATCTGGATGCAGTCTGTGAGCCAAGGGACAGCACAGAGCAGCTGTTAAGCACTGGAGCTCTGGTGCCAGAGCCCCCAGGTTCACATTATGGAGCCACCACTTGTTAGCTGTGGGACCTTGGGCAGGTCAGCACACCACTTAGCCTCTCTCTGCCTCAGTTTCTCCATCTGCCAAATGGAAATACTATTATCTCATAGGGCTGTTGTGATGTGTAGAAAAATACATATATTCTTCAAACGATTAAACATAGAGCTACTGCAGGAGATTCCTGAGTATATAGCCAAGAGAAATGAAAATAAATGTCTGCACAGAAACATGTACAGGAATGTTCACAGCAGCATGTTCATAAGAGCCAAAGGGTGGAAACCACCCAAATGTCCATCAACAGATGGCTAGATGAACAAAACGTGGTCTATGCATATAAAGGAATATTATTCAGCCATTAAAATGAAGGAAAACCTGACACATGCTACAACTTTGATGAAAACATTGTTAAGTGAAAGAAACCAGACATGAAAGTCCACACATACACAATTTAATTAATTTGAAAATCCGGAATAGGCAAATCCATAGAGACAAAAAGTAGATGAATGGTTACCAGGGGCTGTGGGGCTTGGAGGTACAGAGTGTGATAGCTAAAGTGTACAGGGTTTCTTTTAAAGATTATGAAAATGTTCTAAGATTGTGGCGATGGTTGCACAACTCTGTGAATATACTAAAGACCACTGAATTGTACATTTCAAATGGGTGAATTGTATGTTATGTGACTTCTATCTCAACAAAATTGTTTTTAAAAAATCGAAAATGTTGTTGTTCTAAATAAGCTAATCATCAAAAAAATAAAATAAATATCCTTTCCCATCAAATTACATTTTAAAAGAAGAATCAGCATGTGCAAAGCTTGAAGAACAGTGCTCAATAACACTAGCTGTTCTCCTCCTCTGTAACCCTCACCATTAGGCGTGGGGCATGTCGTGCAAGTTCACACATGAGAGGATATGAATGCAGAGCCCAGGCACGTGGTCCCCCAGTTCTGGGCATGGCCTGGCACTGGCTGGGCTGCAAGGGAACAAGGTATCAGATGGGAGCCTTGGCTCAGAGGGAGCCCCTGGTTTGACGGGCAAAGGCCCACAAGAGAAGAGAAGGCAATGTGGGTCAAGGGAGGTTCATCCGAGCAGCTGGTTTAGAAAACCCTCTCCACATTGGCTAGCATCAAAGACCAAGTTTTCTGTGCACAGATGACCACATTGACCTCTTTCCCTCTTGCTTCCTTCTCCACCTTTCCAGGACCACACCGATTTTTGTCTGACCCTGGAAGTAGAACTCCGCAAGGGAAGCTGGAGGTCAATGCCCACCCCTCTCTGCCTCACCATTTTGTTTCCCAGTGACCATGTCTACCTGGTGATGCAAGCTGGACCCTTTGCAGTGTGAGATTACCTCTTGGATAAGAAGCAAAATAGGAATTGAGTAGTTTCTCCCAACTCTGGCTGCCAGTGATATGAAACCTGCCTCCTTAAGCAACAGGTCATCTTCCACTCCCCTTGTCTCTTTCCCAGCTTTTGCCTTCCAGACATGGCCTTCCTAGCACCTTTCCAACAGTCTATCCCCCACCATGCCCAGGGACAAGCCCCATCACCCTCATGCTGTTTTCAAATGTGAGTTCACTGCTTTCATTCGTTTCCTTTTCTTTTTCTTCTTCACTGGAAAAATTTGTAATTGTAAAGACAAAATGTCCTTCCTTGGGCAAAACGTCCCCACTAAAAATTTATTAATGTGTTTTTCTCATTTACATTTCCTTGTGGGTGACATTCTAGCCACGACATTCTGGAAGCAATATTCCCTGAAATCTTCCAGAAATAATTAGAATACTAATAACAGTTAGAGGAAGAACATAACAAAGATAGAGACCAGCTTTTGAGACCTAAAATAGGATTTGTGTCCACAACCAGAAAGAGTCTTGAAAGCCAGGCTTTATCTACAGATCAAAGAAGACTTTTCTTCTAAATTCCTTTGGTTCCTGCAGTGGTCAGGTTTATGAGTCACCTGGGCCAGGCTCTAGTCCCTGGTGATTCCATCAAACACCGTCTAGGTGTTGCTGTGGAGGCATTTTGTAGCTGTGGTGGGCATTTACAACCAGTGGACTTGAAGTAGAGACTCACCCTCGATGATGTGGGTGGGTCTCACACAATCAACTGAGAGGCCTGAAGAGCAAAGACTGAGGTTTCCCCAGAGAAGAGGCAATTCAACCCCAAGACTGCGGTTTCCCAGAGAAGAGGCAATTCAACCCCAAGACTGCCGTGTCAACTTCTGCCTGAGTCTTCGGCCTGCTCGCCTGCCCCTGCAGATTTCAGACTTGCCACCCCCACAGTTTCATAAGCCAGTTTCTTAAAATCTATCTATCTACCCATCTATCTATATATTAATATCTATCTATCTATCTAATTGACAATTGATTCTATTCTTTTCTTCGGGGGAACCCTGACTGATGAAGTAGGATTTGATGCTTCAGTCCTGAGGCTGGGTTTCCAGCCTGCTGCCTGTGAATATTGAATTTGCCTAGCCAGCAATCACATAAGCCACAATCAGATAAGCCACTTCACCCACAATCACATAAGCTATTTCTTGTTTTTTGTATATATTTAACACATATACACACACACATACATATATATACATACACATGTGTATATGTGATGTGTGTAATATGTGTGCATGTGTGTATATGTGTGTGTGTGTGCATATGTGTGTGTGTGTGTTTCTCTGGTAGAATTCTGACTGGCACAGTTCCCATTATCACATCAAGAATCAAGCCCACTTAATTATGTGTTGGGGTAGCAGAAACTCAGAATATGATGAAAAAGAGGTGAAAAGCACTCCCTTTCCCTCTGTTCCTCCCATGCCGCTTCAGGTGAAAAGAATAGTAGCAAAGGGGAAGAAAAGGGAGAAGGGAGACAAGCGGGTTTTATCTCCCTCCTCTGGATCAGAGTCCCCTGAGGGCCATATATGGATGAGCTGCTTGTCAGGAAGGTGGTTTCTTCCATCTGAAAGCCTAGGAAAAGCCCTGCTTTTGGCTCAGTGCCATGTCCAGGGCTGTGGGGATGTGAAAGCCCAGTGTTTTCGTCCGTTTTCACACTGCTATAAAGAAATACCTGAGACTGGGTAATGTATAAAGAAAACAGGTCTAATTGGCTCACAGTTCTGCAGGCTCTACAGGAAGCAGAAGCAGCTCCCGCTTCTGGGATCGCCTCAGGAATCTTACAATCATGATGAAAGGTGAAGGGGAAGCAGGCACATCTTACATGACTGGAGCAGGAGCAAGAGAGAGGTGGGGGAGGTGCCACACACTTAAACAACCAGATCTTGTGAGAACTCACTCACTATACAGCACCAACATGTGGGGGAGCTGCCAAAACGTTCACGAGAACTTCACCCTCATGATCCAATCACCAGCCACCAGGCCGCACCTCCAACACTGGGGATGACAATTCAACAGGAGATTTGGGTGGGGACACAGAGCTGCAGAACTAGGTGTGCAGGGGGAAGCCCCCTGGGGAAGCACTGCAGGGAAGGTGCGCACTGACATCCAGGCATGACTTTTAAAACAATATTTTATTTATTTTCATTTTTTTAACTTTTATTTTACATTCAAGGGTACATGTGCAAGTTTGTAACATAGGTAAACTTGTGTAATGGGGGTTTGTTGTACATATAATTTCATCACCCAGGTATTAAGCCTAGTACATATTAGTTATTTTTCCTGATCTTCTCCCTCCTCCTGCCCATCACCCTCTGAAAAGCCCCAGTGTGTGTGGTCCCCGCTATGTGTCCATGTATTCTCATCTTTTAGCTCCCACTTATAAGTGAGAAGCATGCGGTATTCGATTTTCTGTTCCTGTGTTAGTTTGCTGAGAATAATGGCCTCTAGCTACACCCATGTCCCTGCAGAGGACACAATCTCATTCTTTTTTATAGCTGCAGAATATTCCATGATAAGACTTTTAAAAGGATACCATGGAATTGTCAGTCAGCTTGCTTCCCCCAGCAGAGCAGAGACTCCTGAGCAAGAATAGAGCCATCATGGGACATACTGAAGCAACTTTTTTCTTTGCACAGGTGAAGAGTTTCATGGGTGGAAATTTACAGTCTCACTTAGATACTTGATATATCACAGCTAGCAAACTCAGAGCCTCATGGGTATGTGGTCTTCTTTACTTCTCTTGCTAACACTCAAGGGGCAGTACTATGGTGTCTTTTTCACACCGGAGGGAATTGGCACTCAGAGATGCAGACTGGCTTGGCCAAGGTCATGTCATTGATAAAGGTGGAGTAGGCTCCCATCCCCCACCTCTTAACCACTGGGCATTTTACATGTGGAATAGCCAAAGATGACACCCAGATCTTCTGCTCCCCCAGGCATAGGCACTCCTGCTCAGGATGTCCACCTCCGGGTGTTGCTCAAGAAGCAGAAGAGATACAGTCACAATAGTGACCACCACTCCCTCATTTAGCAGCAAAGGAACTGCAAAATGAAGATGCAGGGCCTCAGCAAGGGGACCTTTACATGATCCATGGCAGGCAGAGAGTGTCCCCCACCACCAAGGGAGAGCAACTTCTGTCCCAGGATGTGCTAAATACCTGAGTAGGCAGAGGCACTGCCAAGTTGTCCATCAAACACGCTGTGCTGCTGCCAGCCGTTGGTCAGGTCAGTCTCTGCCTTCCCCTACCCTGAGATGAATGAGTAGCATTGCCAGGCTGGGGCCTTCAGAGGCCAGCACACATCCCACCACAGACTACCAGGCCTATTGTAGGGACAGCATTGCTGGGATCATTGGCATGGGGCCACCAATACAATTGGAAGAGAGCTGTACAGAAGGCCCTCAGAACTTCGACCTACCATTGGGACAGCCCCAGTTGTCTGCATTCCTGTAGGAGGCTCCACAGGTGGATCAAACAATAGAGTGCAAGGGGGGCTTTACCAAGCCCCAGAAGGCCTACTGGCTCCTTGCTGTTAAATGCCCTTGCTAAGGACATCCCAGAAGGACAGAAACTAAGCTGGTAATCATGACCAGTGTTGAGGGCACTTTGGCTCCTGTTGTAACCGTAACAGGCAGTTCTGATGGTACCTGGCACACACCCACACAATCACAGTGCAGTGTGGGGGAGCATCCTCGCAAATGACAGTAGAGCAGAATCCTGTTGAGATCAAAAGGGTCTGCTGCAAACCCAAATGACAGGCAGCACTACAACATCAGAAACACTCCGGGAAGTCTCCAGAAATGCTTCTTTAAGAAGCAGATGTCTGATTCTGGACAGGACCCCTCTGTGATTCTTCCAGGTCCCCTTCCTGAATGCCTGGAAGATATGGTGGCCACGCGCTGCAAACCACCAAGAGATCCGTGTTCTGCTGGGATGAAGCTGTGATGAGAACAAAGGCCTCAAACACTTGACGTCGTATTTTTCATTTGAATTCATTGCCAACATTTTTAAGCTTGCAAAATATCACCTGGAAATTCGGAGTGATTTTGTCTTTGGACTAAAGTATGTTTTCCCCTGAATTGTCTCTCGATTCCAATCCTAGTGCTTGTTTTCTGTGCCCACGCCAGGCACTGGGCCATGCATTTTTAATGGATGCCTGGTAAGGGGGAGGGGAACTAGGGAGGTCTTGCCCCTCTGCCAGCCTCTTGAAGATCCTCAGAGCAGTTTTTTGATCATGGAGGAGTCCCAGGCTTGGCCTTTCTTAGTTCTGGGAAAGTGAGGGAAGAATCCCACAAAGGCTGACAAAGGCTGCCTGTCTTCAAAACTCTTGATGCACAAAGCTGAGCTGGGCTAGGCTGGGCTCCAGGTCCCAAGAGAGAGGCTCATAGGTGCCAGGGACAAGCCACTCAAGGCTTGGTGAGAGGAGAGGAGCAGAGCCTGGGAACCCAGCAGGGGCAGCCCAGAAAGCATTCCATAGTCTCTCTGGAAGAACCAGAAATGAGCGTGCAGCCAACTGCAGGACCCCGAAGTCACATTCTCCCAAACAACATCTTCAAGGCAGAAGTGTTTTAGCTACTTCTTGATATTTTACACCCTTTCTGGTGAACAGAAGCCTTGTGGTGCAGTAGAAAGGCTAGAGACTCTGGGTTTGAATTATAGTTCAGTCCCTTTCTGGCTATGTGATCTTGGGCAACTTACGTGACTCGATCAAGGCTGTCCAACTAGGAAGGACCAATCCAAGAAGGAAATGTTTGAAACCAGTGCTCTTAACCATGATCCTACGTTGTCAAGCAGTGATACCAGGCTGCGGTGAATGTCCGGTATCCAATTAATTGTGGAGAAGGAAGTACTTCTTACACTACATGCGCAGGTCTGGGCTCCTCCCTGGCAAGTATCATCTCATTTAATCTCTCAACAGATGTCATTTTACAGAGGACACACTGGACCACAGAGACATTATGCGACTTGGCAAGGTCATACAGCTGAAAAGGAGCAGAGCTTGACTCAAAACTGGGTCTATCTGGCTCCAGAGCCTATAAGGCAATAACGATAGAGGAGGTAAAGATACATTCTGTAGGTTTCAGCAAATATTTGTTCATTCATTCATTCATTCATTCATCAGAAAAGTGAGATTACGGAATCAAAAAGGGTGAGTGCCTACTCTATTCCAGAAGCAGAGAACAGGCCCCTGGAGGTCTCAGGACAGAAGAGGAAAGGAGAAAGAAGGTGATCTCACAAATACCTTGACAGAAACAAGGAGATGGGGTTCAGAGATTTCCTGTAAGACAAGAAATTGCTGGGCAGACCTCTCTCTGTGGAAGCAACGCAGAGGCCTACAGAGAAGATGGTGATACTGGGCACTGTTATCTTCCTGATCCCAAGTCCTCAAGAATAAGCTGATAGCAGTGACAGCAAGCTCATCCCCAATCCCCTTGGGAAATAGAACCCAATATCCCTCATAGATCTACCATTAAGTCACTCAAAAGATGAAGTCTGTGGTGCTAGGGTGGGGACCCCGGGGGTAGGTCTGAGATGCTCTGTGAACCAGGCTTTGCATGGAGAGCGGGATCATCAGACCCTCCTGGCCCACTTTCCTGGCTTCATTATGCAGAGTTAACAGTTCTAACAGAAAGGGGAACAACCCAGAGAGTTGACCCAGGTTAAAAGTAACAATAGAAATGGAAGAACAGCAGGTGTAATCTTCCCAAGGGTAGGGTGTAGCCTGTATCTTTAGGCAGAGTTGTCTAACATGCTCTTCTTTAACTTTCTTTTTCTTTCAATTTGATGGTAATAGACTCAGATGTTTAAAATATAGGTATTAGGTAGTGTGTGTGCACATATACATCTGTGTCTGTATTTAGGTCTGTGTGATTATGTGTACATGCAAAATTCCAGGACTTTGTATAAAACCACACATAATAAATAAATAGTGAGTGCCTATTTTGGGCCAGGTCAGTACCAAAATGTAGTAGGTGCTGGAGTAACATTGTAGCCAAGCAAACACGGCCTCAGCCCTCATGGAGGTAATAGTCTGCTGGGGAGACAGGCGTTAAACAAAACCTCCTCAGAATAAGTTTGACAGTATAAATTTGAACAGTGCTGCAAAGTTGAAATGAGGATTCTGATGATATACAACAGAGGTACCTGGCCAGTAGGCAGGGGGAGGTCTGAGAAGATTTTCCTGGGGAGATGGCCATCTGAGCTATAATCTAAAGGATAAGGAGGAATACTCTAGGAGATGAGAGGGACAAGTGTTTCATAACTCTTTCTGGAACAGTATGTGCAAATGTCCTGTGGTGGGAAGGACCGTGGAGACTGTAGGAGAGTGAAAGAGGAATAATATGGCTGGAGCAGATAAAGTGAGGTTGAATATGGTGCAAGATGAGGCAGGATTAGATCATGCATAGCCTTGCAGACCATATTAGGAAGTTTGGGTTTTATCATAAGAGTAACTGGAAGCCTCTGAAGGATTTTAAGCAAGAAGGGATTATATAATCAGATTTGCATATGAAAAGTACTATTATCTCTATAGTATCAAAAAAACGGAGGAAGAGGACTAAAGTTGGAAGAGAGTTCAGTTAAAGGACTGTGGCATAGTCCTAGATAAAGACACTGGTGACTTGGATTTGAAGGATGGAAATGAAGAGAAGTGGATAGATTTGACAGAAATTGATGAGTGAAATGAACATAGTCATGAGTTGTGTAACTGGATGAGGAAGAAAATGTATAACGGCTTCATTTGTAAAAGTGGATAGGTGTTTGTGCCCATTCACCCAGATAGAACCAGGTTTGAGGGAGAAGATTATGAGTTTGGTTTTGGCCATATTGTGTTTGTGGTGCCTGTGAAAAATCACAGATTAGTTATCAGAGAAGCAGTTTGATTCATGGGTCTTGTTCCTGGAAGCATGGTTCAGACTGGAGATAAGAATTTGGGAGTCATTAGCATATAGGTGGTAGTTAAATCCTGGTGATGGCGAGATTACCTAGAGGGGAAGTGAGAAGAAAATGGAGTCTATGAAGGAGCCTTGAACTTCCAACATCTAATGGCGCACTAGAGAGAAACCAGCAGAGGAGAGGGAGAAATGCGGTGGAGAGGAAAGGAGGAAACAAGGACAGTGCCGTATAATGGAAACAAAAGGAAGGGGACATTGGATTCAAATGCTCCCAAGAGGTTAAGTAACATGAGGACTGCAAATGTCCATTGGACTTAATGACATAAATGTAATTTGAGTTATTTGAGTGCTAGATTGGAGATGATTCCCACACAGGATCTTGAACCCGTTGGCCTCTCTGCCTGGAATGCTTTTCTATATTCTCACGTCGCTGAATTCTTCTTGGCATTAAGACAGTGTGCATGACACCTCGTTGAGGCCTTTCCTGACTCCCCAATCTACATATTCTCTACCCCATGACACCGTGTTCGTCTTCATTTGGGACTTTTTCCCTCAGCTCATGGTTGTTCCCCTACTAGCATCTAAACCCCATGAGGGTGGTGCTTTATGTCTGTCTTGATCCCTGATGCTCCCCTAGCACGTGCAACAGTTCCTGGCACACATTAGATTCACAGACATAACGTCGGGGGTGAACCGATGCACAGGTGTAAAGTTTGGGCGTGGCCTTCATTCCTGAGTGACCACATGACTAATTTTCTTGGGTTTCTCCCTTACAAAGAAACCAAACATTCAAGGAGTGATTAAAAAGACTTAGGAATGCTTAAAGTAGAGATGACTATGAAAGCAAACGGCCTCTCCTTTAACTCTAAGGGGCTTTCATGGGCAGAAAGCACAGGCTTCGTGTGGCTCTAGGATGCAGAAGTAGGACCAGTGGAGAAAATTTTCCCAGGAGGACTTTCTAACAATAAGAGCTTCTGAAAATAGCAATCCCTCCTTCTGCTCCCAGAAAATGTTCAAAAGAGAAGAGAGAGCACCACAACAAAAAACAACCAACCAGCCCACTTAGCAAACGGGCAAAGGATCTGATTAAACGTTGCTTCAAAGAGATGTACAAATGGCCAATAAGCACATGAAAACATGTACAATGCTATTAGTCATTGGGGAAAGGCCAATCAAACCACAATGAGATGCCATCTAATACCCATTTGGATTACTTATTTTTAATAAAAAGAAAAAAGCAAGTGCTGGCAAGGATGTATGTGAATTAGAATGCTTGTACATTGCTGGCAGGAATGCAAAATCGTGCAGCCGTTGGAGGAAAACAGTTTGGTGATTCCCCAATAAGTTGAACAGAATTAACTTATAACCTAATAATTCCAATCTTCGGTATATACTCAATAGAATCGCAAACAAGTATATCAGCAAAAACTTGTATGTGAATGTTCGTAGCAGCAGCAGCATTATTCACAACAGCCAAAAGGTAGAAACAACCCAAATGTTCAATAGATGAATGAATGAACTAAAGGTGCCATATCTACCCAAGCAAATCGTATTTAGCTATAAAAGGGAATTAAGTACTAGTATGTGCTACAATGTGGATGAACCATGCAAACATTTTGCTAAGTGAAGGAAACCAGTTGCAAAAGGCCACAAGTATTTGATTCCATTTATATGAAATATCCAGAACAGACAAAGCCGTAGAGACAGTTGCCAGGGATTAGGGGCTAAGATATAGGAAGTGACTGCTAATGGGTATGGGATCTTCTTTTTTTGGTAATTAACATGTTCTGGGAATAGATAATGGTAACAGTTGAACGATGTTGTGAATGTCCTAAATGTCACTGAATTGTACACCTTAAAATGGTTACGATGGTTGATTTGGGTTATGTATACTTTACCACAATAAAACAGAAATTAAGGAGAGATGGCCTCTTGGCAGAGGAGCTGAAGAGGGGATTCCTAGGGGCAGGGGCAGGATGAATCCTCTGTGATGTTTTTTTCAAAGCCTGTGCTCTGCAGAGCAGAGAGGCTCACCAAGTGTACTCTCTCTCGATGTCTCCTGGTATGAAAACTTCAGGAGGCTCCCCCTGTTTTCCCTTGTCCCAGTCCAGGCTTCCCAGTCTGTGACGAGAAGGTCCAGTGTCTTGTCATTGAGTTAGAGCCCCAGGATGTTGAAAACTCCTGCTGTGACTATAAGGAAATCAGGCTTCAGTTGGAAATGAGACCCTGGAGGACTTAGGAAGGATGATGATTTCCCCATGGCAGGAAGGAGACACATGGTCCCCTGCTTATAGTGAGGAGAAGGACAGTTAGCTAAGGCTGGCCAGAAGCTGACTTCTGCCACAGGCCATGTTCTTGCTGTCCCCCCCCTCCACTCTGTTGCCACCATATCTGACTGTGGGTGTCACTGCAGGTATCCTTGAAGGGGCAGTAGCAAAGGCCTCCTTCACCGCCGCAGGCCAGAGGGGCCAATTGGCAGAATGGCCCTCCACCAAAGAGGTAGAGTACCTGACCATACTAGCCACAAAGACACTTCACTGCCCCCACCCCTAAGCCCTGGCCATGGTGACTTGTGAAATTGTGTTGGCCTGGATGTCCAACTTGCTGTATGAACTTGGGCAGGTTCCTCCCTCCCTCCACACCCCCATACATCAGTTTCCCCCCACCTAGAGATGAAGAGGTTTGATTGACGCTCTCCCAAGTTTCCTTCCAGTGGCAACACTTAGTTCGAGAGTAAGGGGTCCTGTTTTGAATTCTGGAGCCAGACTCTATGGGTTCAAATCCTACTGCTGCCACTTACCCCAAACTACATGATCTCAAAGCTACTTACTTCCACTGATCCCCCAATCTACTAATTTGGTAAACTGGGCATAATAATAAGACCTGCCCCAGAGGGTGGCTGCAAGGATCAAGTGAGTTACCCCACTATAGGGAAAGCAGCTGGCCCAGTGCCTGCCACATTGTCAGTACTCAATGAGTGTTAGGTATTAGCATCTTATTAGCACACAGTCTCTCTGGGTCCTGAAATGTACCTAACGGCTACCCAGATCACTACAAGTGTTGACCAAAACTTGAACCCCTGAAGCTGCTGTGCAGGAGGGGCAGCCCACTTTCTATAAAACCTCAGATAATAATCCAATCAAGATTGATTCCACTTTTCATGATGGCAGGACCTGGGGAATGGAGAATCCACCACACACAGCTCTCCTGAGGTCTAGGAGGGCTAGCCTTCGAAAGAGGAGGGCTGTTTCCTTGGCATCTGGGCACTTGGCTGGATTCTGCGTTCCTGGGAAGGCTGTTTCTGATACAGAACTGATTATTCTAATGAAGGCACTTCAGTGCTCAAACTGTTAAATATAAATAGGTTAGAACAGTGTGAAAGTGGTGGCTGAAGGAATTAAATGTGAGCAGGCTTTCCCTAGAGGAGTCTAAAAATAAGCCCGTGGTTAGCATGCAGAAATGGCAATAAAAGAAACCCCAGGCTCTGACTGATGCGGCTGCTGCAAATGAGGCGCACCTGGTCCCAGTCTAGGGAAGACCACAAATGGGTGGGGCGATGAAGTGCAGTAAGGATGCCCGTGAGAAGGGAACCTGTGTGCCACCAAAGGCACTCCGGGGCTCTTGGTAGTAGACAAATGAGGATCTTTTCTGCGTGGGGGTCCCAGGATCCTCCTGCTGTGAGAAAGTCCGGAATAACAAGATCAGGACTCTAGGGCAAATCTGGAAGTTCGAACTACCTTGGACATTGCCAGCGGATGGGGCAGGAGGCTTACAGGAAAACAGGGGACCAAGGCATGTGAAAACAGCAGCAGGTGGCCCTGAGTAAACTTACGTCCTGGAGGATAGTACTAGAGGCGGTCACTCAAAATCCCTCTCCCCCATCACCTCTAGTGGATGCAAGTAAGAGACTGCGTTCTTGCTCTCTCTGTTGTTAGGTAGGCTTTGGAAAAATTTGAGAAGCACCAGCATGTTTGAATAAAAAGTGGCCTTTGCTGGGCATGGCGGCTTGTAATCCTGGCTACTCAGGAGATTGAGGATGGAGAATCGCTCGAACCCGGGAGGCAAGAGTTTGATTGAGCCGAGATCCCACCATTCCACTCCAGCCTGGGCAACAAGAGCGAAAGTCCATCTCAGAAAAAAAAAAGTGGCCTTGGATATCAGATGAACTCGAATTTCCATTCCACCTCTGTCTATGGGTTGAATTATGTCCCCACAAGGTTCACATGCGGAAGTCCTCTCATTGCCAGTACCTCAGAGTGTGACCTTATTTGGAGATGGGGTTGCTGTAGATGGAATGAGTTCAGTTAGAATAAGGTCATACTAGAGTGGGGTGGGTCCTATTCCAATTGGACTGGAGTCCTAACAAGAAGGGGAAATTTAGGCCGGTGCGGTGGCTCATGCCTATAATCCCAGCACTTTGGGAGGCCGAGGAGGCAGATCACCTGAGGTCAGGAGTTCTAGACCACCCTGGCCAACATGGTGAAACCCCATCTCTACTAAAAATACAAAAATTAGCCAGGCGTGGTGGTGGGTATTTATAGTCCCTGCTACTCAGGAGGCTGAGCCAGGAGAATCGCTTGAACCCAGGAGGCAGAGACTGCAGTGAGCCAAGGTTATGCCCCTGCACTCCCTGGAACAGAGATTCTGTCTCACAACACTCAGAAGGAACCCACTCTGCTGACACCTTAATCTCAGACTTCCAGCCTCCAGACTGAGTATGAAACAGTCCATTCCTGTTGTTTGAGTCCCTCTGTTTGTGGTACTCTTTAGGCAGCTGGAGCAAACTGAGACACCCCCCCCCTCCATAGTTTGGCCAAGTGTGCAGAACAGGTAGTGAGGATGAGCCACTCTATCTCTTGAGGTCATGGAGAGGCCAGACCAGGGTAGGCTGATCTAGAAGCTGAGCTGGTCATGGGAGGAGAGAGGAACTGCTTCTTCAAGGGCGGGAACAGGGAATCAGCACTCAGTGGCCATTCTAGAGTCTTCCTCTGGCTCTCCAACTCCTTGCCTTTCTCCTCCCCATCCCCCAGGGCCCCTAGACTTCTCAGAAGGAAAATGAAAGAAAATTATGGTGGTAATGTGCTCAACCCAGTGCCTGGCAAAGCAGACAGAGTGTAGGTGGTGGTCTCCCTTTCCTGAGTGGTGGGGAAGGCTAAGGATTCCACTCAGAGGCCACAACGATTACATCAATGCCCACAACCCCAGTAGCCTACAAGGGAAGAAGCCAGGGCAAGGCGCTCAGAGGTGGGAGGCCCAAGAATAGCAGGCACTTCCACTACACACTAGTGTCAGAGGGTATCACACCAACTCCCTTGTCTCCATATGGGGGAGTTTGTCAGGTTTGTCACCCCAGGCAGGGGTCTGTACAGGGCCTACTTTCCCTTCATTAGTCCTCATGCCCATCTCTAAGGCACGCGCTCACTCATCCCTGATACAGTTTCGATGTTTGTCTCCTGTGAATTTCATGTTGAAATATAATCAACCCTCAGTGTTGAAGGTGGGACCTAGTGGAAGGTGTCTGGATCACGGAGGTGGATTCCTCATGAATGGCTAGTGCCATCCCCCTGGGGATGAATAAGTTCAGGGGTAATCTGGGTCTGTTCAAGTGTGTGTGGCACCTCCCCCGCTCTCTCTGTTGCTCCTGCTGTCATCATGTGATGTGCCTGCTCCCTTTTTGCCTTCTGCCATGATTGCAACCTTCCTGAGGTCTTCACCAGAAGTAGATGCTGGCGCTGTGCTTCCTGTATAGCCTGCATAACTCTCAAGTGAATTAAAAACTCCTTTTCTTTATAAACCACCCAGCCTCAGGTATTTCTATAAGCAATGCAAGAATGGATTCACCCAATTCCTCAGAATTAGAATCACCCCCTCCAAAAGCCCAGGGATCTCATCAATGGTGAGGTCAAGCTGCAGGGGAAGGTGGGATGGGAAGCCAAGTCCATCTGATGATAAAGGCCACCTTTTTCCACCCCCAACATGCTGGGTCTCCCTAACAACTGAAGAGAATTAAATCAGGCCCTGGGGGCAGTCAAGGAGCACAGCTCAAAAGTTGCCATTTTGACATCTTATGCTATAGCTCCAAGATTCAATGAAGTTTGCATTCTAAACATAATACATCCATGTTTGTTCAAACAAAAGAAAGTAATCTTTGTGTTACTTACCAGTTAAAGAAACTCTCCCTGCCCTGCCACATTTTAGAGGAGAGATTGACCCTCCAGGGGAATGGGGTATAGGCTGTAAGTCTCCCAGCTGGAGATGCCTGGCAGTCTACCATGCTGCCATTGAACACTCACAAGTTCTGTCACTTCCCTATCCAAGGGAGCAGGAAATACCTTCAGCACACTGCCCTTAGGGCTCAAGTCAAGAATGTCACCACTCATTGCCTATGCCCTCCCCAGCCCTACATCTGGCACCTGTTCATCCAGCAGGCCCCATGCCACCCTTAGCAGGCCCTGTGTGTGTTCCCCTGCCCCTGAAGGCTCAGGGTCGTACATACCTTTGCTAGGCAGTGGTCCAGCCCTGCTACATGTCGCCAATGCCTGGTAATGAGCTCTGCCTACCTGCCTACCACCACCTGGAATGTCAGGGCCATGCCTGGGAACCAGAGGCACTTGGTGGGATTGGCATGACTTATCTCCTCCCCCGGGCTTATCTCTCGGTAGAGGATTGCTAACTTGTTCATTCTCAAGAGCATTTACTGTATGCCAGGTACTTGTAAGTGACAAAAAAGAAGTGGTCACAGGGTCATGGGAGGAAAAGATGTTATAGTACAGGATGGTAAGTGCTGTGGCCAGGCAAATTCAGGGACTGTGACCACAAGGAAGGAGGCCAAGCCTAGCCAGAGAAGAGGGCACAGAGGAGGTGTCACTCCCAGAGAAAGTGATGTCTATGATGAGCCTGGAAGACCCCCATGAGACTGGGGAAGGAAGAGCATTCCAAGCAAAGCCTTGAGGCCGCACACACTCCTACCGTGTGCTGACCTTTCCAACACTCCAAGAAGCCACTACCCTTTTTAGCTAAGGTTCTCCAAGCACCTCTACAAGGCTGGCAGGCCTAGCATCCCGGGGTTAGCACCCATGAGCACATCAGCCTCGCTTGTCAAGGCAGGGCCCCATTGGCCCAGGTGGACTGATCCATGGTTGACTCATTGGTGGGGCATTCTCCTCACCCTCCATGTACATGCCCAAGCCCATAGCAGAGGAGGGCGGCAAATCACAGAGTGCTCATAAAATCACGTGAGGCCACAGGCCGTGTCCCTAGAAGTAGCTTGTATATACATGGGATCCTGTAAAGCAAATGTTCTCTTCCCCCTCAGCCACAGTGATTGTGATTTCAGAGAAATT
This sequence comes from Ateles fusciceps, assembly GCA_036589455.1. Classification (NCBI taxonomy): domain Eukaryota; kingdom Metazoa; phylum Chordata; class Mammalia; order Primates; family Atelidae; genus Ateles; species Ateles fusciceps. Next base: position 169,180 of record JAZHEH010002107.1, on the reverse strand, counting down.
GTAGGTTTATGGTGGAGGGAAGTATTCTCCAGCTGGCTCTGTCAAGCCACACAGAGTTTACCCACAGTGGCCCCACAAGGGCCTTCTGGGTTCCAGGTCTGACATATGTGCCCATTTCATGACTGAATGGCTGAGGGCTCCAGCAGAACTTTGGGAAAGTCTGGCAAAGGCTGGGGGCAGGATGCTGGCATCACATCGTTTGTCTTCTCCAAGCCGCACCAGGAAACCCCCTGGGTCCTCCTCTGCAGAAATGTAGGGGTCATGGGAGCTGGGTTCGAGTCCTATAGCCATTGGGGGGGGACATGTGAATGGATTTATCCTGTACTACTGGAGGTGAGGGTTGTGGGGGGTGAGTGGGAGATATGTTTCCTTAGTTCAGCTCTCCTGACAATGAATGATCATAGCTGCACCTGAGGGGCAGAGAGCTTGGCCTTTGTCTCCAGTACCCAGTTTAGTGCCTGGCTCATAGTAGGTGCCCAACAGATATTTGTCACACAAATAAATGAATGAGTATGTGGATGAATGGATGGATGGGTGGGTGGATGGATGGATGGTTGGATGGAATCTGGGTGATAAAGGACAGGTTGGGAGATGACACGAAGACTTATAGAAAGAGTGGGCGCATTCTGAAGGGGTCCTTGGGAGGTTGGAAGGAGTACCTGGGCAGCCCACTGAATGATAACTGGTGCCAGGCAACTGCCAAGCACTTCAAGTGCATGGGCCCATCTACGAAATGGTCAGTAGAATCCTTTGAGGTAAGGACTCTCACTCCTCCCCAGCTGCCACTATAGGTGAGATCACTTGAGGCTTAGAAAGCTATGGTAACTTGTCTGGGCACCAAGCTACTAAATAGCAGAGCTGGAATTCAAGCCCAGGCTGAGCCTCAGAGTCCACTGAGCAGATGGGGAGGTGCGGAGGCAGGGCTCCTGTCCCCAGCGCCTAACCAGAGCAAGTTCATTATGAACCATTTGTTCTACAGGGACTTCACCTAAAGGCTCCCCTTGAGAATAGATCTGCTGCTTTTGCACTGCACTGCACCCTGACTTGGGCCATAACTAAGATCTGACCTCTCCTGGCACAACAAGGGCATTGCAACCCCTGAGGCAAGACCTCTTTGTTTGAACCCCCAACCAGTGCCCCTCTGGGAACTGGGGTGATTCCTATTTCACTGTGTGGTTGGGAGGAGGTCCAGCGCCTGGCACAGCCTTTAGCCCAGGCCTGGTACCGGGAAGGTGCTCTAAAAACAGGCACTATGAGGGTGACCTGCGAGCTTATTCATAACCAGAGGGCACAGGTATGTGTTAGAACCCAGAAGGTGAGACAAGGACAGGCAGGCGAACGAGGAGTGAAGTCAGTGACTGAGAAAGGCCAGTGTAAGGGAGGAGAATGGGTCAGACTTGAGCTGGCCCAGCTACTTAAAGGAGCCACAAAGGCCTGCCTCTGGTCAGCCCAGGCTCCCTGTGGCTACTGACCAGGGATCTCCCCCTGGGAGGAGACCGATCAGGCGTTGTGCTGCTTTGATGCTCACACACAGGCACACCCCACTTCCATGGGCCCCTGCACGTGGGAACCCATGAAGTATCTATGGCCTTCCTCATCCCCCACCCCATGTCATTCTCAGCCCCAGGCCTACACCATTCAGATGGTGTGCCACCAGCCACTCCTCCACTCCCCTTCATGAAACAAATACCACAAAGCAGCCCTTCTGGGACAGTCCCTGGGGCTACAGATACCCAGACAATCCCTGTCCTCGTAGAACTGACAGTAAAATCCTCAATGACCACACAGTGGCCACACAGTGCTATGACAGAGTGGAGCTCGGAGGTTGAGGGAGCCCTAGAAGGAACTACCTGACTCGGCCTGGAGGTGCAGGCCGGGATGGGGCCCCAGCGACACACAGTTCCGGATGAAACTTCAGAGCCTAGGTTTAAGCCAAACAACATGTGGTGTTTCCTTCCAGATCAGTCACTGATCCGGGGTGAGGAGGTGAAACTAGGCAGACCCATCAAGACCTTTACTGACTCTCTACCCGGTATCCCAACAAGCATTTGTATAGCCCAGAATCGCTACGACAGTCATGTTAGGGACACAAGGGAATCCGCCTTCAGTGAACGCCATGGATGGTAGCGAAGAAAGGCAGAAAGAATCAGGGTGCTTAGAGACAAAGTTGGCCAGTCCTATCTTTGGACCTCCTGTCACATGAGCGAATAAATTTCCTAATTGTTTAAGCTTTTGAAAGCAGGCATAAGCACGTTGCAAGATCAGGCAATGGGCCAAGAGAGGATCCATGGGGCTGAATTGTCAGACATGTTACAGGGCCTAGGTGGTGACTTTGAGATGCTATAAAGCCAAAACCAGAAGGCTTCCACCCAGCCCATCGAGAGTCCGCCCAGGACAGACCTGGAGCATAGGGGCTCTGGCTTCAGGAACTTGGTCTGTTGTCCTGGGACTTGGGCTGTGTCTCAGAGTGACTGATTGTGCTCTCAGCAGGCTCATGTCTCCCTAGCCCCTGTGGACTCCGCGGCCTGGCTCACCAAGGCCCACTCCCCTTCTCCACTCCAGAATACAGGTCCTGGCTGGTGAGGTGATGAAGAGAGAGGTGGAGGGTGGACGAGTGTTAGGCAAGTGCTGGGAGATGAGGCTAGAGCCAGCAGGAGAGACGTGGGATCAGCAAATGTTCTGAAATGCAAGCTAGGGAGCTTGACTTTCATCCAGAAGGCAACAGGGAGGCCCAGGAGAGTTTTAAGCAGGAACAGGCCATGTTCAGATCTCCCGCTTTAGAAACATACTGCTCCGCATCAGGAGATGTGATTGAAGGTTATGTTAATTAGTGTATGGATTATTTCCTATGTGCTTTCAAACTGGATGTGAGGCAGACTTCTAGGCACTAAATTCAGAGAATAGTGAGAATAGAGCTTGAACCATGGCCTCTCCCATTCACTTGCTATATGACCTTGCACAAGGCCTTTCCCTGTCTGGGCCCCAGTTTTCCCATCTGTAAAATAGGAATAATAATATGACTGGTCAGAATTGTTGTGAGAATTAGAGGTTGTGTAGCATGGAAAAATGAGATCGAGAAATAGAACTCTCTCTTCTTTGTGTGTGGGGTGGGGTGAGGGGGCAAACTCCCTCTGTCGCCAAGGCTGGAGTGCAATGGCACGATCTCGGCTCACTGCAACCTCCGCCTCCCAGGTTCAAGTGATTCTCCTGATCTCAGCCTCCCAAGTAGCTGGGATTACAGGCACGCATGACCATGCTCGGCTTATTTTTGTATTTTTAGTAGAGACGGGGGTTCACCATGTTGGCTAGGCTGGTCTTGAACTCCTGACATCAGGTGATCTGCCCGCCTGGGCCTCCCAAAGTGCTGTGATTACAGGCGTAAGCCACCGTGCCTGGCCTATATATAGAGAGATATAGATAAATAGATACATAGACAGAGATATCTGTTCCCTAGTTCAGAGCGAAGGCCACTTTGTACTTGGAGCATCTGAATAGCCCAGCAGAACAGCACCCTCTGGAGAGGCAAATGGCCACCCTGTATCCTATCCCAAGTGTGTTCCAAATGGGACACAGGGTAGTGGGCACCAACCACTAGAAGGAGAGTTGCCGAGAAAATGAAAGAGCCATTCTGACCACCAGTCAATATCCCTTTCAGAATCAAGGCATGTTCTGGGTCAACATCAATGCAGCAAGGCAGAGAGCTGAAATTCACCGTTCTGTTTTCTTTTGAGTGACATGGAATGCTCTTTTCTAAGCAAAGAAAACAAAAACAGCCCATGCCATTGTCCTGCTATCAATTCAAAACACTTTTGGTGGAGCAGTTCCCTCCCACTCCATCCTCCAAGGTTGATTCCCTTAGAATCCACAGCAGCTGGACAAGCTCTCAGCGAGGCTTGCCAGAAAAAATGCAGAGAGCCCAGTTACATTTGTTTTTCAGACAAACAGCGAATAATTTCATAGTATAAGTATGTTCCAAAGATTGGATAGAACATAATTCTATTACAAAAAGATTTGTTGTTTATCACATTCAAATTTAACTGGGCATCCTGTACTTTATTGGTTAAAACTGGAAACCCTAGCTCCAGCCAAACCCTGCAGGAGTTAGACCAGAGCCTGGCCACAAATCTGGGTTACTAGGCAAATTGCAGGGGGCATAGACGCTGCCTGAGCTCCAGCCCCCGGCTCTGCCCACACCTTCAGAGAGGCAGCCATCTTGTGGATGGCACAGAAACTGGGAGGCTGGACGAGCACAATGACTCCTACCTGTGCTGGGCTACTGAGGCAGGTGAAGGGAGTTGATCCCTCTGTACACGCAATTCTAAAAGCAGCTGGTCTCTAGGGGGTGGGTTGTTCAAACCACCACACCAGACTGCCAGCCTCTGCTTCCCTCCCCCAGCTCCATCAGCAGCCTGCAAGCTCAGCTGTGGCTGTGCCCAGTTTGGGAAGCACTCCTGGCCAAGCAAGGCACTACAGCAATAGCTCACTCAACACTTGTTTTGTTTTGTTTTGTTTTGAGACGAAGTCTTGCTCTGTCGCCCAGGCTGGAGTGCAGGGGTGTGATCTCGGATCACTACAACCTCTGTCCCCAAGGTTCAAGCAATTCTCCTGCCTCAGCATCCTGAGTAACTGGGGCTACAGGTGGGAACCACTGCGCTAGGCTAATTTTTGTATTTTTAGTAGAGACAAGATTTTGCCATGTTGCCCAGGCTGGTCTCGAACTCCTGGCTTCAAGCAATCTGCCTGCCTCAGCCCCCTAAGAGTCCTGGGACTACAGCAGTAAGCCACTGTACCCGGCTCATCTCAACACATTTTTCTGGAGCACGTACTGCACACCGAGGCTGTCTGCTTGGCATCAGAGAGAGAGTGAGAGAGTTGCTGGTTAGCAAATAAGGCACTGCCCCTACCCTCCAGAAGCTCAAAAACTGCTATTTGCCAAGGACTGCTTTGTGCCAGGCACTCTTATAGGAGTCCTGTGTTAAGGCCTCGTAATAGTCCTAGTGCTATTATGATCATCGTGCTTTATAAATGCAGATAAAGAGGCCGAGAAGCTAGAAAGAAGGAGGTAGATTTCAATTCAGGTTTCTCAGACTCAAGGAGATGGGAAGTACTGAGAGGGTGGAACCAGACACAATGAATGCGCTGGGGATAACCCTGGGAAGGAGGGGTCCCTTGCCTTTGGTGGAAAGGGGTGGGAGGCCGGGGCATGCCAGCTGGCTCTGCAGAGCTGGAGGCCCTCTAAGGCAGGGAGGTGTGAAGGCGCGGAGCTGCGGAGGCAGGGACCCAAAGTGCAGTCCTGGAGTGGAGAGCACAGGAAGGAACGGACTTGAGAGACAAAAGGAGGTTTTACTACATTTTCCAAACCTCTGACATCCTCCCACAGTGGGCACTGTCACTATTTGGCTTGAGCCCCAACTAGCCTTGGCAGCAGAAGACAACAGCTTCCTCTCGCATGGCCCTGCCCTGGAGAAGTTGTCACGGCTCCTCAGATGGGAGACATCATAGTTATGAGTGTCACCCAGAGAGCCAGTCCTCACCCTCAGCCACAACTGCCAGATATCATTCATTCATCCATTGGTTCCTTCAGCAAAAAGCAAGCATATCCTAAGCACCTGCTAGTTGCCAGGTCCTATGCTGGGTGTGGGGTGAGTGTGGAGTTGATGAAATGGCCCTGTGTTAATAGTGAACAGCATTGGGCCGCCTCACTAACCATTCCTACCCCTTCAGCCACTCTTTCGGGCTCCAGGGACGCGGGACAGGGCAGAAGGGGTGCTCAGAAGCTACCCCCTGGCACAACACGAGGGTGGGCTTTGGGAGCTTATGGCTGGTCAGCAAAAGAGAGCACATGCAGGGCCTTGGCCGGGTGGCAACCTGAGGGTAGCAGGTTCCCAGCCCAGAATTCCTCTAGGCAGGCCAGCTTCTGAGGGAGTGTCCTGTTCCCTCCGGACTTGGCTCGATGGGGAACCCTAGCCCGAGTTCCTGGCAGTCACCACCCTCCCGGGTCCCACCCACGCAGTGGCCAACGGAAAGCTCTGGCTCTCCCAGGCTGGGGTTTGTGCCAGGCAGGCTCCGGTAGCGGGGCAGGGCCCGGGTGCTTCGCTCGGCAGCCCCCCACGCCCCTTCCTCTGCACCCGAGGGTTGGCAGAGGCCCCTGAAGCCCTCGGCCTGTTCCGGCCGCGAGCGAGGCTCCGCGCCACCCTGTGCCCTTGACCGCGGACCTCGCTGCCTCCCCGATTGGCCCGGCCGGTCACGTGCTCGGCCGCCAGTCCCAGCCGGCGACAGAGCCGCCTCCGGTGCTGGGTTCTTGCAAGTCCCTGCCGTCCAGCCGCCTGCTCTGCTGCAAGTCTTCTCCACTTCACGAACTCGGACTCGGAAAAGCAGGCCTGGGCAAGCTGCACTTCAGCCACTTCCCCCAGCACCCGTGTCCGCCCTTCCCAGTTGCCCCTTTCCTGGATGGCACGACCTGCCCCTGCTCACTGCCCGCCTCCCTTCTAAATTAGCCTTCTTTTTCCTTTCCCCTCAGCCAGCCTTAAAGTCTCCTTCCACAGAGAGAGTGAGACCTGCTGTCCTCCCTTTTCCTTAGTCACTGTCCACTCAGCCCACTGCCTCTATGGGACAGGAGGAGGAGGCATCTCTAAACTGTTAACGGAGGTGGGGTAAGGGATCCAGAGCTAGGAAACAGGTTGACTGATCCATCGGCCCAGTCAGCTGTGAGCACAGCTACTGATTCATGCAACATGTGTTTACTGAGCACCTGCTGCATATCAGCAAGGTGCTGGGTGCTAGAGACAGAGCAGGGAACAAAACAGGGTGAGATCCCTGCCCTTAGAGACCCACCACCTCAATTCTGCTGGGCACTGTAAGGACAGGAGAGAGGAGACCCATCAGCACCAGTCCTGGCCCTCAAGAAGCTCAAAGCCCAGTAGATGCGAAACCCTGTAATTATACTGGAAGCCAGTAAGGGCTGTGCCTAAGGTATGACTCTGTGGGCACAGAGGACAATGCAGTCTGAGCATGGCTGGGTGTTCTGCAGAGAGCAAGAGCAGAGCCACTTACTGAGTAGGGTGGGAAAGCTCAACTTGTTTTTGCTGACAACACACTTGGTATCCATTTTGTCTACTGCCTAGGCTGATGGCTTAACCTGCTATCCTGTGAAAACACCAGTGGGATTATGATTCATTAGGCTAGGAGGGTGGGAGGAGGGTTGCCAATTACATTTGAATTTCAAACACACACACACACACACACACACGCTTCCTTTTTAATATAATTTCAAATATTACGTGGGACATAGTTATACAAAAAAATTAATTGTTTACATGACACTCAAATGTGAGTGGCCTGTATTTCATTTTCCAATTCTGGCAGCTTTTCGAAGGTGAGGCGTGGGAATGGGCCAAGGTGAAGTTGTCTGGGAAGAGCAGGGGCCCCATTGACAAGAGTGCCCAGTCTGGTGCTCCCCCTCAAATGAAAAAGGTGTCCTGGAGCCCTGCAGCCTTGAACTGGGATCCAGGCTATGCTCAGCTCACCCTGCTGTAGGTGTGGGCCTGCATGATATTGGAGGGGAGGCTACAGCAGGGGAGGGGAGGAGAGGGGAAGTAGGATGTGTCCTACCCAAGGAATAAGGCGGGAGGGCCAAGAGGCTTCTTGAAGTTGTCTTGTAAAGGGGCTCGGGACCTACCCACCAAGGACAATTCCCTGAGAGCTCAGGGAGGTTGTGGAGTTTGTCATTCTCCCCCACTTGGAGAAGGTGGTACCCGCCTGTCTGCTTCCCCATGGGGCTGAGCAGTGAAGTTCTTTAGTGCAAAGGGAGACAGCCAGGAAGGGCGGAGTTCAAGCCTGGTTTGAGGTCAAGTAAGGGAGGGGAGCCTGACCTGGTAGAGTCCTGACAGCAACTTCAGGGCTCCCCCAGGAGCATGTGTGGCCCCTGGAACTGCTGTCAGAGGAAGCCAAGTTCCCTCAGGGTAACACTCTTGCGGTTTGTGCCTCATTACACATTCCTTTCTGTGAGGATGCCTGGGGAAACCTAGCAGGCTTTCTTTCTGTACAAGCTCTGCCCTTGTGGGGATTGCAGTGTAAACTGGGAAACCAAGTCTGAAAGACAGTTGCCTGCACTTTTCCATATTAGGGCTTCTCAACTAGGGCATGCCAGGCCCAACAGCTATCTAAACTCCTAGAATCAGCAAAAATGGAGAGAAAGGGGTCATTGGAGCTCATCATTGGACAATGTATGGTGGATGCGGGTTATGCGTAAAATCAGAAATTAATTTGGCCTAAAGTAAATATTCCAACCACTGTAAATAGGAAGTAAATTTCAAACTAGCAATGCTTTTGTTTGCTTTTTTATAAGTTAGAGAAATTTGGGAAATTATCTTAAGGTCCAGATCTCTCCTGAAAGAGGTATGCGCAAGGATGGTTGAGCCAGTGCCTTCTTTTTAGCTCCATAGACTGACTTTAGGAAGAGGGCTTGGGAGGCAGTCCATGAGCAGGTCCTGGCAATGAATGCAAAAAAAAAAAAAAAAAGAGGCAGCTGCTGAATGTGATTGGGGATGATGTGGCTGTGGCTGAAGCTCACCCTCTGCAAAACACATCTGCAAACAAGGGGGTGCAGCAGGGCAAGGAGCAAATGCAAAGGGGCTGGAGTCCAGCAACCCTGGGTTCAAAATCTGGGTCACTTAAGAGACATGTGACTTTGGGAAGATCCCTAAACATCTGTGAATTTCTATGTCCTCCTCTCCTGAAGTAGGCATAATAATCACTCCTTCCCTCGAAGGGCAGTTGTAAGGATTCAGTAAGATATGGGAAGATAAGATAGTGTCATGCTCGAGAAACGGGCACTTTTGGTAGGATGGGAGTAAGTAGATGGCCCTAGATGACCGGGGTGTGGGAGTCAAAGCTCGACGGATTTTGTTCACACAATTGCTACTCTGTCATCCTTCACTCAGGCGAATTTCTCCAAAAGAGTTTCCCAAGTAACAGCTCCCAGAGTTTAAACAACCAAGATGCAGCTGGCATGGGCTCTGACTGTGCCCCACTTCCTGTCAGCCTGTGGGAGGCCATAAGATAGAGAGTACAGGATGGATGGCGTGTCAGGGAGGGCAGCAGGGTTTGCTTGGGTTGACTGTTGTCCACAGAGGTTATGCCGGCGAGCCTGGGCTGGTTAGGCTGGGTCATGCAGAAGGGCCAGGGCTGCTACTGCAATCACTGAGTGTGGGACACGTTGACCTTGAGAAAGCAGGTGCGGAGCAGAAGTGGTCCAGACTTGGCCCTCCCTTACCTAGACTTCTCCCAATAGCTTTCTGGAGCTCACAGCTGGTCCTTGCTGAGCTGATGATAAAGAGGATGAGGACGAGGGAGCAGGAAAGCAGCAAGTGTCCCAGCTCTGGCAGGATTGTGAGGAAGTGTGTGGAAACTGGTGAGCTCTGTCCCTCTCCTTCTGCCAGAACAAAGTATCGTACCACAAACTCCCATGGCTTAAAACATCAGAATTTTTTTGTCTCGTAACTCTAGAGGCATGGAGGTCTAAAATCATGGTGATGACAGTGCCATGGTCTCTGAGGGCTCTAGGGGAGGAACTTTCCTTGCTGCTTCCAGCTGCTTGGTAGCTCCTTGGCTTGTGGCCACATCACTTCAACCTCTGCCTCCATCTTCACATCGCCCTCTGCTCTTTTTCTGTTTCTGTGCCCTCTCCCCTTCTTATAAGAGCACAACAGGCCGGGCGCGGTGGCTCATACCTATAATCCCAGCACTTTGGGAGGCCAAGGCCGGGTGGATCACAAGGTCAGGAAATCGAGACCATCCTGGCTAACATGGTGAAACCTTGTCTCTACTCAAAATACAAAAAAGTAGCCGGGCACAGTGGCTCACACCTGTAATCCCAGCACTTTGGGAGACCAAGCAGAGTGGATCACAAGGTCAAGAGATTGAGACCATCCTGGCCGACATGGTGAAACCCTGTCTCTACTAAAAATACAAAAATTAGCTGGGCGTGGTGGTGCACGCCTGTAGTCCCAGCTACTCGGGAGGCTGAGGCAGGAGAATCACTTGAACCCGGGAGGCGGAGGTTGCAGTGAGCTGAGGTTGTGCCACTGCATCTCCAGCCTGGCGACAGAGCAAGATTGTCTTTAAAAAAAAGTTAGCTGAGTGTGGTGGCACGCACCTGTAATCCCAGCTACTTGGGAGGCTGAGGTAGGAGAAGCGCTTGAACCCAGGAGGAGGAGGTTGCAGTGCGCCGAGATCATGCCGCCTGCACTCCAGCCTGGGCAACAGAGTGAAACTCCATCTCAAAAAAAAAAAAAAAGAAAAAAACACACACCAGATTCTTGGATGCAGGGCCCACCCTAAATCCCAGGATGACTTACCTCGGAGATCCTTAACTCATTCCATCTGCAAAGACCCTATTTCCAAATAAAGCCACACCCTGAGGTTCTTGGTGGACATGACTTTGGGTTGGGAGAGGTGGGGATGGCGTTATTCAACCCACTACACACTCCTAACTGAATTCTGTGGCTATGCAGGCATTTCAGAAATGACCTTTCTTAGATCCTGTTCATGAGATATTGTTGACTTGAGAAAAACATGCTCCATAATGGCTTCCACTGTCCCCAAATTCCCCTCCAAAGAGGTAACCACAGAAACACATGCCTGTACACTGCCATCTCTCTGAACAGTGTCAGGTATGTAGTAGGTGCTCAATAAATAAGTTGCTGGATGAAGGAATACCATGGACTCCATTTAATGGCCAAATGGGTTTCCCCTTAGGCAGAGAAGAGCTGGCTGTGGGCACAAAGTCCCAGGTTTTCCCAACTTTTACAAAAAGAGTACAAGGCAGTTTTCAGACAAATCTGACAAGCATAAAAGCAGCCCAAGATAAGCTTCTCTGGTTGCCCCTCCCCCTCCAGGCAATTCTAGGGCAATTCTGACCTTCGGGCCCTAGAATTCCATGGAGCCACGTGGAAACCCCTATTGGAGGTCAGGAATCAGAGGCAAATGAGATTTTTGCGTGCTGATGATACATCACACACGGCAGCGAAGCATTGACGACTATACCTAAAGTTGACTAGTAAGATTAAACAGCTTTGCATCCTACCCCACAAGCACGTACTGAAAGTCATCCTACACTGTGTATTCTAGATAGAGAAAGCAATTGCTATCTTGCAAGCTGGGATAGGAAAAATGGTTTGAGAGTGAGAAAATAACCTTTCGATTAAAAGGATCCCATTGTTTTTAGGATTCATATTTTGCCTTCTTTGATTACCAAAAGGAAATGCAATACTAAAAATGGCATTTTAACTGGGGGAGAATTTTTAAAGCCAAAAAAGCATTTTCTAACTCCATTTGGACCAATTAAAGGACTGGGCTACCAGGGTTACTGTTGTGTTTTGAAACAGACCATACCGTACTCCAGCTCACCAACTGGTCACAGTTCCCCGTGATTTTCAGGATAGACTAGACTAGTTCGGCATTCTTTCACAGCTATAATCATGTTCTGCCTCACTATTAAGGGTTGACTTGTGTTCCCCCAAAAGATGTTGAAGTCCTAACCCCAGTGCTTGTGAATGTGGCCTTACTTGAAAATAGGGGTCTTTTCAGATGATTAAGTTAGATGAAGTCCTTAGGGTGAACCCTAATCCAATATGACTGGTATCCTCATAAAAAGAGGAAATTTGAACACAGAGATAGACACCCACGTAAGGAGACCAGCATGTGAAGATAGGAGTTATACTGCCACAAGCCAGTGAACTATCAGAAACTAGGAGAGAAGCCTGGAACACATTCTAGCCTAGTGCCTTCAAAGGGAGCGTGGCCCTGCCAACATCTTTATTTCCAACTTCTAGTCTCCAGAAGAGGACTAATTTCTGTGGCTTAAGCCACTCAGTTTGTGCTTCTTTGTTGCAGCAGCTCTAGAAAACTAATGTACTCACCTTCCATCCCAGTCCCTCCCACTCCCAATTCTACATTCTAACTGCTCTGAAACCCAAATGCTTGGGTTTTTTGCTAGAGAGATCACATGTGCTTTTGCTAGGGAGATCACATGTCTCGGTTTACAACGACAGCCCCAGCTTATACCTGTTGTCCTGGCATGATAGTGAATAGCGCCACCTTTCAAAGGTGTCCTGGTTTGGACCATGTGTTCTGTGGTCACCCTAGTGTTTGTCTGTGTTAACTCCAGCTTAGAGTGATCCTCCTTTCCTATTCTACCTGGTCATTGGTCAAAGCCCATTCCAAACATCACTGTTGCTATGACACACACCCTACCTCACCCAAGATTTCATCAGTTCATCCTCCACATCTCCAGCCTGTCGCATGTATCACTATATGCCATGTGAGCTCCAATAGACCTTCCTCAGGGATGTCCCCTGGTCACTGCTCTCATAGGACCCTTCATGGTCTGTAGCCCAGGCTGTGATTAGCTGTTTGTGGGGAGTTGGTGTCCATTACGATAATCCATTAATTGCTCCTAACTGGTGGTAGTGGGGACCATGTTTCTGTCCTGGCACACAATAAAAACTTGCCAAATTTGAATGAAGAAACATCTTCCCTGTAAAGCTGTCATTGCCTGCCTGTCTTGGCTGTGTCTAATCCTCTCTGTGTCCCCTTTAGTGCATAATCCTATGTCTAGAACATCAGAGGTACTCAATCCCCTGTTTATTGAGATAATACTCTAAATTTAATTTAATTTAAGCATGTAACACAGTAGCCGAACAATACTGAGTCAAAAAAAGATACTACATTTACCTCCCTCCCTGAAGGGATATCATGTGATACTGGGGACTTCCTGAACAATAAACACAACTGGGACAATAACAGGTCTCATAGTGACTGCTCCACCTGGACAGCAAAGTGATAGAGTTACTGTCGTCGCTGTCCAATGATAGCTGCAGTATGGGTGGAGGTATAGGAAATGGCCCACTTCCACCTCTGATCCAGATGATTTCAAGCAAGAGTTGTTATAGAAATGCACAACTAATAACTCCTTACGTGTATTTAATCCTTGACAGTCTATGAAAGATTTATGCTTATGTGAGCTACATTAAGTCTCACAATACCTTTATGAACTAGCTAGGGTAGGGAAAAAAGCCCTGGGAGCTGCTTTTATTTAAAAAGTCAAATAGCATGTCTTCCAAATCATACCTTTAAAAAATTTTTGGTTTGTTGACTTTTTTTGACCAGCATCTCCCCCAGCCCTCTACCCCAGCCTTGGTAACCACCATTCTACTCTCTGCTTCTGTGAGTTCAACTTTTTTAGATTCTACATACGAGTGAGATCATGTAGTATATGTCTTTTTGTGCCTGGCTTATTTCACTTGACTTAATGTTCTGCAGGTTCATCCATGTTGTTACAAATGACAGAATTTCCTTCCTGTTTAAGGCTTAATAGTATCCCATTATGTATATAGGTAGTCGTACCTTTTAAAGAGCAAAGTGTGCTGTCCAGGAAGGAGCTCAGTTTTACAGATGAAAGCTGGAATTCTGGTCCCAATTCCACCACGTACCAGCACAGTTACCTTGAGATACTCACAGCCTCCCTAAGACTCAGTCTCCTCATTTGTAAAGAGGGATGGTCACCCATTCCTCTAAGGCTGTTTTGTGAGCCAGATAAGAAGAGGAATTTAGAGGGTTTGAAGACCTTGAAAGCACTGAATATATTAGGAGTCACCCAATGATGGCCCTCCCCAGTGAACCTGGAGAGAAGAGAGAGAGGGAAGTGAGGTACTGGCATTAGGATAGACAGATCAGTGGAATAGAATTGAAGGTCTGGAAATAAACCCTCACATTTATGGTCAGATTTTGACAAAGGTGCCAAGATAATTCAATGGGAGAAAAATAGTTTTTTCAACAAATAGTGCTGAAACAATTGGGTATTCACATGCAAAATTATGAAGTTGGACCCCTACCTCACATCATATTAAAACATTATTTCAAAGTGGATTATAGACCTGCATGTAAGAGATAGCTAAAACTCTAAAACTCCCAGTAGAAAACATAGTGGTAAATCTTCATGACCTTGGATTTAATGATGATTTCTTACATATGGCACCAAAAGCACAAGTGATGAAATAAGAAAACAGATACATTGCACTTCCTCAAAGTGAGAAACTTTTGTGTTTCAACAGACCGTATCCAGAAAGTGAAAATAGAGTGCACAGAATGGGAGAAAATTTTTGCAAATCATATGTAGGTGATAATGAACTTATATCCAAAATATATGAAGAATTCTTACAACTTAATAATAGAAAAACAAATTACCTAGTTGTAAAGAAACAGGCAAAATAGTTGAGTAGACATTTCTTCAAAGATGATATACAAATAAATGACCAGTAAGCAATTAAAAATATGTTCAACTTTATTACTTATCAAGATATACAAATCAAAACCACAGTGAGGTACAATGTCACATTATAATACAAATGATGGACAATAGTAAGTGTTGGTGAGGACATGTAGACAGTGGAACCTCTGTATATTGCTGGTGGAAATGTCAAATTGTGCAGCCTCTTTGGAAAACAGTCTGGCAGTTCCTCCAAATGTTAAACATGAAGCTACCCTATGACTTAGTAATTCCACGCCTTGCGATGTACCCAAGAGAAATGAAAACCTGTGTCCACACCGGAAAGTTATATACAAACGTTCATAGCTGCATTATGCATAAGAGCCAAAAGATGGAGACAACCCAGATGTCCGTCAACAGATGAATGAATAAACAAAAGATGGCAGGAAATATTCCAGTGAAATATTATTTCACCATACTCGCTAGTGTGGAACTTCTGTAACCCTGCCCTATGTGTATGGGAATGGATTGAGGAGGAAGCACTGGCTAGACTAGCATTGCTACCAGCAAACTGGACCGCACAGTGGCCAAACTTGAGTGTCCCTTCCAAAGGTGGAAAAGTTTGGGTAAAAATAAATGACAAATGGAGAAAAGAAGGAATAATAGCTGAGGATAAAGAAATGAGTAAGTGGGTTATAAATTGAGGGGACTCCAGTATTGCACTAACAACTCAAAGGAGTCTCAGAGCAAGAGAGCAACATCATCTCTTAGCTCAATTATTTCAGGTGCCTGAAAGGGTGAAACTGTATGTTTGCTAAGACCACTTTTGGAAACCTGGCAAGACTGAAAGAAAGTCTACTAACCTGAGTGCCCTCACCCTGGGAGACGTTCATACAATATGATGGACTGGACTGCTTATTAATAATTGTGTATATTCATTTTTCGGTAAGGGATCCGTGGTCAAAAACCAGGGAATGGCCTGTAGTGTTATGATATTTATTGGTTTTCATCCAGATTTCCTGCCTCATGACTCCCATAGCCCTTCTAATGGTCATTGATTAAAATGTTGGGCGTGTTAGGCCTCAGGAGCAGGCCTCAGGAAACAATCTCTGGTACTTTCTCCTGCCCCTTTTTCCCCTGCCCCAAGGCAAGACTCTAATCTTCCCTAGACTTTCTGATTGTGTGTCTTAAGATCCTCTCCAGAGAGGGTCCTGGAGGAAGGAATGCTGACATCATGAAGCTTCTGTAAGGACCAAAGGACTGGGTTCTGGGAGCTTCCAGCTAAACACGTGGAGGTTCCTAAAGGGTGGCATGCCCAGGGAGGGCATAGGTGCTCCGTGTCCTTTCCCCCATACCTCACCCTATGTATCTCTTCATCTGTATCCTTTGTAATATCCTTTATAATAAACTGGTAAACATTAAAAAAAATTATTCAGCCATAAAAATGAATGAAGTAGTGATTCATGTTACAAAATGGATGAACCTCGAAAACATGAGGCTAAGTGAAAGAAGCCAGATATAAAAAGGCCACATATTCTATGATTTCATTTATATGAAATGTCCAGAATGTTCAGATTCATAGAGAAAGTGGTTGCCAAGGGATAGTGGAAAAGGAGAAACGGCAAATGACTGCTAATGGTTATGGGTTTTCCTTGGAGGTGATGAAATATTGTGGACATAGCAGTGAGGGTTGTAGAACTCTGAATATACTAAAAACCATTTAATTGTACACTTCATGTGGGTGAGTGTTTTTAGTGAGTAAATCATATCTCAATAAAGTTATTAAATGAGAACATGCACGATGTTCTGTGTTGGGGGGGGAAGGTGTTGGGGGATGAGGGCTGGGGGTTGGAGGGACACTTAGCCTAAACTGGTAGGTTTCCATGTGCAGCACTGAGAGTCCAGGCTTTCCTGGTACTCTCTTAGCAGTCCGGAAAATTGCCAACGCTCCCACTCCCTAGCGCTTCGGCTTTGTTCCCGTGAGCCCTCATGGTATGAGGAAGGGCAGGTGGGTGGTCTCCAGCTGTCACTAGAAATACTACCGCTGGAAATGCCGCTTTTACTCCCTAGGGCCCTGACAGGGGTAGGGCTAGGGGATTGGGGAGGTGGCTGAGACTCCATTCTGTTCATAAATAGCTACCCCCAGAGGCCCTCACCTGAAGACTAACAGGGTTAACAAGCTTGCTGGGGAGTGGTGGAGTGCGCTCCCTCCACCCATTGGTTAATGACCTTTTTGAAGTGATCCCTGGATGCTCTGACTGGAAGGGGCATGCCTTTGTTAGACTCCATCAGAGGCATTCTCTTAAAGAACTGCGCCTCAGCTCCCTACCTCCTGATGAGTGGGATCCTTAGGAGGCAGTTTCTAAGACGATTCCATTGCATCCTGCTCCCCTACACAGCCCCGGTGGCCTTTTCTCTGGTGTTTGTTCTCCTGATGGAGAGGAGGGGTCTGGGAAGATATTCTGGGAAAAGATTCCCCTCCCATTGCCTTCGCAACTCTCATGAGTTTTTGGCAGTGAAACAAAGAGGGGCAGTATTTATTTTGGAAAGGACACGTGTTCTGGCTTCCTCATCCTTCTAGTCGCCTGGGACTTGGGCTCTTAGTTACTTCTGGCTCCCTGTGGGAGGCTTTGTTTCTGAAGCACGACACGAGACCTCCTGTCCTGGGTGGAAGCTGACCTTGAAAGGTACAATCACATCTGAGATGAACCACAGAGAACGTTATTAACAACTCTGGGTTTGGGTCCCCTTAGCTCAAGCTACTTGAGAGGACTTAATTTTTTTCAATGGCGGTGAGTTAAACATGACATAAAATTTCATGATAAAATTATGATAACATGATACAATTACCATCTTAATCATTTTTGAGCATACAGTTCAATAGTGTTAGGTACATTCACATTGTTGTGAAACCAATCTCCATAACTCTTTTCATCATGCAAAACTGAAACGCTATACCCATTACACAATAACTCCCTTTTTCTCCCTTCTCCCAGACCCTGGCATCCATCATTCTACTGTCTGCCTCTATGAATTTGACTACTCCAGGGACCTCATATCAATGGAATCTTATAGTATTTGCTTTTTTTTTTTTTTTTTTTTTTGAGATGGAGTCTCGCTCTGCCACTCAGGCTGGAGTGCAGTGGTACAATCTTGGCGCCCTGCAACCTCCACCTTCTGGGCTCAAGCAATTCTCCTGCCTCAGCCTCCCAAGTAGCTGGGATTACAGGCACACACACCACACCCTGCTAATTTTGTTGTTGTTATTTTAGTAGAGACGGGATTTCACCATGTTGGTCAGGCTGGTCTGGAACTCCTGACCTCAGGTGATCCACACACTTCAGCCCCTTAAAGTACTGGGATTACAGGCATGAGCCACCGTGCCCGGCCTCTATTTGCCTTTTTTGACTGGCTTATTTCATTTAACATGATGTCCTGAAGGTTTATCTATGTTGTAGTGGGTGTTAGAATTTTCTTCCTTTTTAAGACTAAAATTCCACTGTATGTATATGCCAAATTCTGTTATCCATCTCTCCTTTGACCATCAGTGAACACCGGCATTGCCTCCACCTTTTGGCTATTGTGAATGATGCTGATGTGAACATGGGTGTACAAACATCTCTTTACGACCCTGCTTTCCATTCTGTTGGGTATATTCCCCAAAGTGGAATTGCTGGATCCTATGGTAATTCTATATTTAATATTTTGAAGAGCCACCACACTGTTTTCCACAGCAGATGAACCACTTTACATTACCACCAGCAATGCATGAGGGCTCCAATTTCTCCACACGCTCACCAATACTTGTTATTTTCTGTGGGATTTTTGTTTGTTTGTTTGTTTGTTTTTTGAGACAAAGTCTTGCTTTGTCGTCTAGGCTGGAGTGAGCGGTGCCATCATGGCTCACTGCAGACTTGACCTGTCAGGTTCAAGCACTCCTCTAGCCTCAACCTCCCGAGTAGCTGGGACTACAGGCATGCACCACCACACCTGGCTAATTTTTTGAATATTTTGTAGAGACAGGGGTCTCATTATGCTGCCCAGGCTGGTCTGGAACTCCTGGGCCCAAGCAATCCTCCTGGCTTGGCCTCCCAAAATGCTGGGTTTACAGGTATGAGCTACCACACCTGGCTTGTGTTTTTTAAAATAGTAACTATCCTAATGGGTGTGAGGGGCTATCTCATTGTGGTTTTAATTTGCATTTCCCTAATGTCTATTTAAGTTCTTTGCCCATTTTTAATGGAGTTTATTGTTGGTGGCTTGTAGGAGTTCTTTATCTATCTGGATATTAATCCTTCATCAGATATGTGGTTTGCAAATATTTTCTTACATTCTTTAGGCTGCCTTTTCACTCTTTTGCTTCTTTTGATGCACAGAAGTTTTTAATTTTGATGTACTTCATTTATCTGCTTTATATTTGTTGCTGTGCTTTTGGTGTCATAGCTAAAAAATCATTGCCAAATCCTCTCAAGAAGCTTTCCCTATGTTTTCTGCTGAAAAGTTTTATAGTTTTAGCTCTTACATTTCGATCTTTCATCCATTTCCAGTTAATTTTTGTATATGATGTATGGTAAGGGGTACAACTTCATTCTTTTGCACGTAGATATTTGGTTTTCCCAACACCATTTGTTGGAAGATGTCCTCTCCCCATTGAATGGTCTTGGCACCTTTGTCTAAAAATCATTTGACTATATATTTTAAGGTTTCTATCTGGTCTCTTTCTTCTATCCTATTGGGTATAAATGTGTGACTTTATACCAATATCACACCATTTTGATTATTGTAGGTTTGTAATGTTTTGAAATCAGGAAATGTGAGATCTCCAACTTGATTCTTCTTTTTCAAGATTGTTTTGGCTATTTAGTGCCCCTTGATTTTCATATGAATTTTATGATGAATTTTTCTATTCTAAAAAAAAAATCCCTGCCATTGAGATTTTGATAGAGATTACATTGAATTTGTGGTCACTTTGGAATGTATTGACATGTTAACAATATTGAGTCTTCTAATCCATGAACACAGATATCTTTCCATTTATTTGTGTCTAATTTATTTTAGCAATATTCTGCAGTTTTCATGGTAAAAGTCTTTTGCCTCTTTGGTTAAGTTTATTCCTATTTTATTCATTTTGATTACTTAATCTTAAATAATACAATTTCATCCAGTTTCAGCAAATATTTGCTGACATTCAGTTTTGTTTTTGTTTTTCGAGACGGAGTCTCACTCTTTCATCCAGGCTGGAGTGCAGTGGTGCGATCTTGACTCACTGCAACCTCCACTTCTGTGTTCAAGGGATTCCCCTGCTTCAGTCTCCCAAGTAGCTTGGATTATAGGCGCCCACCGCCATGTCTGGCTAATTTTTGCATTTTTAGTAGAGACAGGGTTTCATCATATTGGCCAGACTGGTCTTGAACCTCAAGTGGGACCTCAAGTGATCTGCCCACCTTGGCCTCCTCAAGTGCTGGGATTACAGGTGTGAGCCACCGTACCCAGTCTCAGGTTTTTGGTTTTTTTTAATCTTTTATTTTTCTCCTTCTCCTACATTCTCTTTTGGTTTTAATCTTGGGTCTCCAAATCTGTGTTTGAAAAGTAGCATGCTGGCCAGGTGCGGTGGCTCACGCCTGTAATCCCAGCACTTTGGGAGGCCGAGGCAGATGGATCATGAGGTCAGGAGTTCAAGACCAGCCTGGCCAAGATGTTGAAACCCCGTGTCTACTAAAAATACAAAAATTAGCTGGGCATGGTGGCACGCGCCTGTAATCCCAGCTACAAGGAGGCTGAGGCAAGAGAATCGTTTGAACCTGGGAGGCGGAGGTTGCAGTGAGCCGAGATCGTGCCATTGCACTCCAGCCTGGGCGACAGAGTGAGACTCTGTTTCAAAAAAGAAAAGAAAAGAAAAGAAAAGAAAAGTAGCATGCTACACATCTCAACATGAATCAGGCCCTTCAAATAAAAGATAAAGCTCTGTTTAAAAAGCCTGTTTTGACTAAAACATGCTTGACTGTATTGTGAAACATTTCCTCATAGGGGTTACTTTCTTAAAAATTATTTAGTATAAGATCTGAGGTTTTTTTTACTTTTATTTTATTTAAGTCCTTGTAATTGAGGGTAGAAGGAGAGGATCTTGTGAGTTGGGTTTAGTTTGATTTGTGATCTGACTAGGGCGTGGGACAATTTTGTCACAGTGTTGCCTGTGGACTAGACCTCAAAGTCCTCGGTGACTCCCCTATATGTGCCTAGTGATGAAGGAATTAAACAGGGCTGGCTCTTGGAAACATTGTGATGTCGATGACCAGAAGCCCTTTGTGCTGGCCCCTGTGTCCAAGAAGCCCTGAGACAAAGAACCTGGGTTTCTCTGTGTGTGTGTTTTCATGTCCCATTACTTGGCTCAAACTTCCAACTAGCACCTGGCAAAATAGAACCTGCTGACCAGCGGGGCCTCCTCAGAGGAGGCTTCCACTTCACATTAAGTTCTGAGAGAAAGTGGAAGCAAAGCACCAGTGAGAAGCAATCGTGGTCTCGTCTGCCCAGGAACACAGAGTACAGGTTGACTCTCACGGTGTCCTCGAGCCCCACTGCACATGGGCCTGCAGATCGTGGCAGCTTCCAGAGAGAAGCTGGGGGGAAGATTCTGATCCCTGGGGCCCACGAGGATAATGCTTTCTCTGTCTGGGATGTAGCTCCCAGGCCTCCTCCATCCAGGTAAGCTCTCTCAGTCTTCACGGGGCTGTGACCCGAGGCTGCTTCTTTCACAGCCCTTCTGGGCAGCACATCCACTGCTACACATGCACTTATTCCGGCCCCTCTCCCCCAGAGTTCTCCTGCTTTTGCTAAGGCACAGGCTGGAGGCCTGGAGACACCTGCTACCCTCAGAGGCTTCCTCCTGTTTTCTGCGGTTGGGGCAGGTGAGCTAGGCAGCACTAGGAGGAGCCTGCACTCTGGATCTGGCTGGCTTCATCCCTTACGTCCCCCGGACTGGGGAGGCCAGCCATCTCCTCACAGGCCTTCTGCAGGCGGGGGGTGTGTGTATGTGTGTGTATGTGTGTAAAATGCAGGGAAGCCTGAAAAATTCCTCAAAACACACACACACACACACACACACACACACACACACAGAAATATGAGTGCAGCCCCAGCCTAGAAAGGGCAGGCTTGGTCAAGAATACAGCGATGTCACCAAGGGCAAGGTGGTAAACCCCTCCCTCGTGTACAACCCTTATTTTATTATTATAATTTTTTTCGAGCTGGAGTCTCGCTCTGTCACCCAGGCTAGAGTGTAGTGGCACAATCTCGGCTCACTGCAACCTCTGCCTCCCGGGTTCAAGCAATTATCCTGCCTCAGCCTCCCGAGTAGTTGGGATTACAGGCGCCTACCACCACACCTAGCTAATTTTTTTTTATGTGTGTATTTTTAGTAGAGACAGGGTTTCAGCATGTTGGTCAGTCTGATTTCGAACTCCTGACCTCAAGTGATCTGCCTGCCTCAGCCTCCCAAAGTGCTGGGACTACAGGCGTGAGCCACCATGTCCAGTCCATAGTGTACAACCTTTACAGTTTTCGAAAGTGTTTCCTCATCTATTGCCCCTTGATCTCTGCACCTACACAGCAAGGCCCGCATGGCAGGGGTTACTTCTCCATTTCACAGGTGAAAGGCAGGTCTTCTCTACTGGCCCTTTCTGGTTGAATTGCATCTTTCTAGAGGTGGGGCTGGGCTGGGGCTGGACCCCGGAGAATCTTCTTAGGAATTACCTCCTTAGGATGAGGATCATCCCTGCTCTGCACCTTCCCCACCTCCCAGCTCCCAGCTCCTCACAGCCCCAGCAGAAAGCTTCGGCCTCATCTTTAGACACTTAACCAGGCCTATTATATGCAAGGTCTCCCAGGCAGCTGCTGCCCTCCCTCCACCCAATCTCCATTTTCCTCTATCCCTCTGCCCCAAGATTCACAGATACCAGGAATCCAGAGTTATTCAGCAGCCCACTAGGGAGCCTCTCTAGCATGCAAATTTACTAAGCATGCTTTGAAATCCAGCACAAAAGTGAATGAGATTCAAAGGAGTTCACAGTCTGGGGAGGGAGTTGGCAGGGCAGATGTGTAAGCAAATGATGACATCAGTACAACCAGAAGGGCTGGGTGGGGGAGACTTCTAATTGTGCCCGGCCCAGGAGCAGCTGCTATTCTGCTGTCTTTCCAGGAGTTTGGCAAATCCAGGAGAGAGGACCAAGTGGAAAGGGCTGGAGGAAAAGAAAAACCTGGTGCATCAAGTTCCCTGGGACTACACCAGAGTTTGGGGTGAAGAGCAAAAAGGGGCACACTGGGAGAAGTGGCTAAAGAGTGGGTTGGGTTGGATTGTGAATGGCTTTGTTATTCATCTAGAAGTCTAGACTCTTCAATAGAGCACATATATGTATATATAAATAATGACATACGAATATATATGTTTGTGTGACTATATGTGGAAACACACGTACACATATACACTGGTATCAAGTAAAATGCTGCTTTTAGATGCTGGAGAACTAACACAAGAAAAACAGGTCATGATAAAGTCATCGTATTTACTCGAACTGCTCATGTGTAAGTATTATGCAGTAGAAAGAATATTATGTTCATTATGTACCAGATTGTTTGGTTTGTTTGTTTGTTTGTTTGTTTTGAGATGAAATGTAGCTCTGTCACCCAGGCTGGAGTGCAGTGGCACCATCTCAGCTCACTGCAACCTCCCCCTCCCGGTTCAAGCGATTCTCTTGCCTCAGCTTCCAGAGTAGCTGGGATTACAGGCACCTGCCACCACGCCCGGCTAATTTTTGTGTTTTTAGTAGAGACGGGGTTTCACCGTGTTGTCCAGGCTGGTCTCCAACTCCTGACCTCAGGTGATCTGCCCGCCTCGGCCTCCCAAAGCGCTGGGATTACAGGCGTGAGCCACCGCACCCGGCCCAGATTGTTTGTTTTATTTGATTACACAGTGAATTCTCTTCTTGAAGTTTGTCTTCCTTCTCTTTTCCTGTCCCTTTGTTTTTACTGTATCAATAGCCGTCTGACCCAAATCTCAAAAACTAGAAGGAATTTTGGCCTGAAATATTTCCGTTCAGTAAGTCTCAATAGCGTTCTTGGAAAGGTGCTGGCACAGTTGAGTTTGTGAGTTGCAGATCCTGCTCCAGAGTCAAAGAAATTTCTTTTTCCCTTATACTATCTCAACTACATGCAGTCAACCCTGTGTACCCGGTAATAGCTCAATTTAGTGGCATCCGCTAAAGTCTTATGAAGAGAAGTTTTCTCTCTGGATTCTCGCTTTACTGAAGAAAACAGGGAGACCCAGACAAGGGTCGCGGGACTGTGCTCCCCAGCCTCCTCCGCCCGGCGCCCAGTCCAACTTCCCTTACAGGGATGGCCCCTTGTATCTTGGCCCCGCCCATCCCCGGCACCATAATGCGAACTACAATTCCCAGCTGCCTCCATGCGTCGGACCCTTCAAAGAGGGCTTCCCAGCAGCCTCGCGGGCTAAGAGCCCCGCCCCTCGGAGCTGCTCCTTGGGTCGACCTGGCGCACTCTTCCTGCCCCTGCCCTGTCACGTGATGCAGTCCCGCCAACCGGCACGGGGAGGAGGGCGGCGGGCGGTGGCCGGGGGCGGGGAGGCCGGGGGGGGCGGACCCCAGAGGGGGCGGAGCAGGGCCCGGGAGCCCAGCAGCCTGGCAACGGCGGAGGCGCCCGGAGCTCGAGGTGGGTGCGCGCTCTCGGCTGGCCTGGCTGGAGCCGGGCACTGCGGAGACCCGTGGTGGTGGAATCGGGAGAAGGAAGTTGGAACTCACCGGGCCAGCGGGTCGCTCGGGGCCTCGCCGCACCGGCAGGGTTGGGTGGGGGTTTCGCACAAGCGCCGTCGCTGTCCCCGCGGGGCAGGGCTGAGGCCAGGGAGCAGCAGGCAGGTACCTCCCGCTTCTCGTTCTCCCCGCCCAAGGTGTCCGGCCGGCGGCGGGCGAAGGTTCGGGGACGTGGGTAGGGGCTGGTCGGCCGTGGAGCTGGGGGCGGACGTCTCAGCCACTGCCCGGACTTTGCTTCCCTGTCCCGGGGCGGTGAGTGGGCCGGGTGGCCGCCCTGCCTCCCCGGCGACGCGCCGCGGCTGGTCCTCGCCTTGGCCCTCCGCGCGGAGCGGGCGTCCGTCGCATCCCGGTGGGCCCTGCGGAGCGGCCGGAGCCCGGCACTGGCCGTGAAGCCTCGATGGTCGCTCTCTGCTAGTGTTTCTGTGTCATACACGGGGGTTTATCTGCTTTTGCAACAGTTGAGGGACGATCTGAGAGGGAACGGTTAGTTCCCTGATACGCAGTCGGAAGTATGCACGGGCACGAGCAAGCGCCCTTGGCCGGGTTGCCTCCCTTAGCTGTCTTTTGCTCCGCTCAGGAAGTGAAAACTAATTTTAGTATTTTGCCTAAGCAAGTAAGAAGTGAATCTACTGCAAAAATTATATTAGAGCTTTATAGATGCATGCATCATTTGAGGCTGAAGTGGGTTGCAACTGGTTTTTAAACAGATAGACCAGATCTTCACAAGAATAAAATTATAGCATTTTAGAATTGACTGGCACCCTGAAGTTTACATTGTTCATTTGTTTCCTGGATGGGGGAACTGAGGCCCAGAAAGCGTAACTAATATGTCCCGAGCTTCAGGGCAATTTAATGGCAAAGCTAATATCACAAGCCAGCTCTCTGGGGGCATCTTAGTATCTGTCTAGTCTGGGGTTCTTTTTACCACAGCTCAGTTTTATTCCTTGGGAAATACCCACCTTAAAGTCTTGACACTGAGCCAGCAATTTTGCTATACTGCAAACCATTTTGAATTTCCTTCAAAACCCGTTTACCAACCAAATAGACAGTCAGGCCTGTTACTTTGCAGACACTTGTTGCTTCATCCGACATATATATTGGACACGATTATGTATTCACCAGATTTGATTTTGCATGGCTTTTGGCTGCTTCACAAAATCAAACCTACTCTTAAGAGATTCCACACCATGGAGGAGATTTGAACCAGTGGTGCTGCCTGCAGCACTAGCGGATAGTAGCCTTCCAGGGTGCTCGAGAGTGGATAATATTCACTGAGGCTTGTAGATTCTAGTGTAGTTATTAAATGATTAGTCTCTTTAACTTAAAATTCTAACTACATTTATTAAGTTGTCGATGGTTTCATTCATTCAACACAAGAGTGCCCCACGGTGCGCACTGGGAAGACAGCAAAGAGTGCCACTGCTGAGGTCCCTGCCTTATAGAGTTTATATGTGAGGAGGCACACAAAAAAAGATACATTTTCAGGGCAGAGATGAGTGCTATGAGAAAAACTAGAGCTCTGAAACCTACAATGACAATAAAACAGGCTGGCATGATTGAGAATGACTTGGGCATTACTTTCATTTTCTAGTTTTAGATTGCCAGCTGCTGTTCCATTAAAGGAAATAAATCCAAAAGTTAATCTCTGAATCAAAGAGATTTTTTGGAGTCATGATTTCTCCAATGAGTGTCTCTAGATGGTAAGCTCATCCCAGCCTCATTTTCACTTACATTCCCCCGCTCCCCTGCCCAACGGCAAACAGTAAGTGATTTCAAACACCTAGAGAGGTATTTTTCAGATCCTTTGCTGTTTTGGTAGTTAGGTAGCTCACTGTACCTACAGAAAGCTCTGCTGAGGTCAGTATTGGTTGTTGATTTCATGCCAGTGTCTGCTGGACTCTCAGGCTACCTTGCACAAGGGTTTCTCTTCCTGTGCAATGGTTTGTACTGTGAACCTCTTATCTGAAATGATCATCAGTCCTTGTTTTTGTGTGGTTTGTAAAGAAACTAGTTCATTTTGAAATAGCTCAAGAGAAAAGAAGCACTCAACTCCTTAGGAACAAGAGCACTCACTAATAAAATAGCATTAATGAGAGCTGACTGTAAAAGTTCATTTGTTTAATACTTTCTCAGTTCTCTCATATTCTGCATGTTCAATGGCTTCAAAGCACATTTTTAAACTTTTACAGGGCTGAAAAATAATTAAACTTGCAAAAAATACTTTGACGTTTTTGGTTCCAAAATGAGAGGCAGATTAACACAATGTTGTTTCTTTAGAAACCACTGAAAACACATGACTCTTGCTCTGATTGATGGCTCCAAAATAAAGAGAAAAAGGACACTCTTCAGTGATTAATAGGTGACATTTTAAAGGGGTAACCAGAGGATTTCAAAGGCTGGAGTTTCTCATTACTTCTAATTTATTCGATTTTATAACAGAATAATAGATTGTTTTCATTATTCTTTAGTAATTTTCCTTCCCTGGTTCTGACCTCTTTGAAGTTCTGCTTTCTTTATTTTCTGGTTTCTCAGTTCATTATTCCTTTTTGGCAGATGGGGGTTTAGGGACTGTCATTTGCCTATAAGATTTTGAGTCTGGATTGGGCAGCCTTCCCCAATTTGAATCCTGGCCGTAATTACCTGTGTAACCTTAGGCAAGTTACTTACCTGTGTGCCTTAGTTTCCTTATCTGTCAAATGAAAATAATAATAATAGTACCTTTCTCAAAGGGGTTGCTAAAAGGACTGAGTGCATAATCTATGTTAAGTGCTTAGAAAAGTGTCTTGCATCTAGTAGACACTCAAGAAAAGCTGTGATTGACTTGAACGATACGGAACTCTTTTGTTTTTAAGAGAAAACATCCTAGCTATGTCTTAATAAACTTTTGGAATCCAGTAACTTGCTTTTCTCGACAGTTCTCTGCATTTCGTTGTTGGCACGAGCTTTTGTTCCAGGTGACGCTGGCAGCAGTGTCCTCAGTCTTGCAGTGCTATATTCCCTTTACCACTTGGGTTTAGAAATTCCATGAGGCTACATTTTGTTTGTTGCTACAAATAATACTAGTGCTTTCTTCCAGTTCCTCTGCCTTGAAAGCGAGAGTGTACTGCGGGACCCAGTAGGAGTTACTGAGTTAGGTCCGGTTGTCATCCTGTAGTTGGGGGAAGGTTTTTCACTGGAAATGTTTGCGATGTGTTTTTCCACAGTGAGTACCAGGACAATCTCATCCTTTTCTTTTTAAGAATGTGGAGGCATCTCTTTAGATAATTGGCATCGTGTACTACTAGTGCTTTCTATTTCTACCAGAGGAACTACGGTAAATGAGCCTTTTGTTTGTGTGAGGTGGTGGAAAGCTTCCTGCATTTGGATTCCAGAAGCCGGAGTTCAGGTCCCAGTTCTCTTCCTTAACTCTGTGTCACTGGACAAGTCATTTAACCTTGCTGTTGGTGGCTCTTCCATCTGTAGACAGAGCTAATAAAACCTGCCCTGCGAAGTTTCCCAAGCTCCTCAGAATCAAATGTGCCTTGGAGTTCATTGTCAAGTGTGCAGCATTATTATTATTGCATGAATGTGTTGTATAGGCAATTGGTATTTGGAGAACTGGTATAAGAGGGCAGTTGTCCTTCCTGTTCTTGGCCTATGTTCCCTGTGGCAGTAGGTGTGGCCTTTCTGCCTCAATCTCCCTCTTCTGTCATCATTAAAATATGCAGGTGTTTATATTGCCCCTTTGCTAGGGGCCTGAAGTCACTGGTATACCATAACAAGTTTCCATTTTATTTATTCCTAAAATGGTAGTCCTGTAATAGGCTGGGCACAGTGGCTCACGCCTGTAATCCCAGCACTTTGGGAGGCCAAGGCGGGCGGATCACAAGGTCAAGAGATCGAGACCATCCTGGCCAACATGGTGAAACCCCATCTCTACTAAAAATTAGCCGGGCATGGTGGTGCATACGTGTAGTCCCAGCTACTTGTGAGGCTGAGGCAGGAGAATCGCTTGAACCTGGGAGGCGGAGGTTGCAGTGAGCCGAGATCGCACCACTGCACTCCAGCCTGGCGACAGAGTAAGACTCTGTCTCAAAAAAAAAAAAAATGGTAGTACTGTATAACCAACACAAAGCAACAGCAAGGCAAACTCTGCCTCAGGGAATGTTGCCTGCCTCTCTCCCAAGTGTCTCAGAATGGAAGACTTTTGCTTTTCTAGTCGAGACGTGACTGTAGCTCCTCAAGTCTATACTAGACTGGATACCTGTGCTCCTGGGGTTAGGATAAAAAGTGATCCAGTCTCTGGGGAGAGATCCTTGATTGCTCTCCAGGTCTGTACCAGCCTCCTTGCTGGCACAGGGGTGGGCACCTCAGTGCCCCTTTCTCATTACCTAAAGTTGTTTCTCAGTATCTTGAAGTGTCTCTATAAGTCGTACTTTGCAGTTTCATGTACTTACAGTCATTTAGTATTGCTGTTCCTTGACTGTCTCAGTAGGTAACTCCTACATATTTCAGTATGGTTTTCATTTTCTATGCTTGTAATAAAAAGGACTGAGGTTGGAGATATTTTTCTGATTGTCTGAAACCTAAGATGGTCCTATACGCATAGTAGACATTTAGTAAACATTATTAGACTTGAACTGGGCAAAGGAGGCCAGCTTAGAATTGTTCACACATGATCATTGTAACCAATTCTGTGGCATGTCTAGAGACCATGCTCCCTGTCTGCCAGATGAAATGGAGCTCGTGCTTAACCTTTCTCGCCGTGGTCAAACAGCAAATGAGAAAGTGCTTTGAATCAGTCATTGTCTTGCCACCCTTTTCTCCTCAGCTTCTTGATGTTTGAACTCTTGGCACAAACAGTTTGAGTACAGGTTACAGGTTAGTTTTTGCTTTGCTTGCTAGTATGTTTTGGGGTGGGAAGTTGAAGGGAGAATAATTGAAAGTAAAAATAAAAGTTGTTTGTAACTCATTCAGCTCTTATCCTCTTGCCTCCAAACCCTACAGCACACAGCGATGCCCTTTCTTTAGCATGTGATCATTGTTGTATTTTGATAGTACATCCTTGCACTTTTTGTGAGAAGGAAGCATTGTTTATTTCCCAGAGCCTCTTGGAATGTAATGGATTGCTACATGAGTTATCCTTTCCGCTTTTTGGGAGCTATAGAGGCAGAGGTGGGTTGCAGGGGAGATTGTTAGCATCAGGTGGTGGTGCTTTAAATTCCCGTATATGACTTTATGGCCCTGAGGTGACTTAGGTGGGGGAATGAGGAGAATAGGTCCTATGCTGGATTCCAGCAGGCCTGGAATTGGCCCAGGCTGCTTTACTGAAATAAGAAATGTACCTGCACAGCAGTGACACCTGGCCATGGCATGAAATAGACCTGCGTGTCAGTACTGTTTGTGGCTAACAGTAAGAAGGAAAGTTTGCACTTGGTTTCAGTGAGACCCCAGGAGGGCGCTGCGGTTAACACGGGTTATGTGACTTGCAAGGATATGAGAAACCCCAGCCAGTATTCCATTTTGAGTTTCCTGGTTCCTGAGGTGTTCCTTGCCCGTGTCAGTGGTTCTGGATCTGGGAGAGAAAGCAGGCTCCCTGCTGCCCTCACAAAGGGAGGACTCACCACTGGCCCCCACCTGTTGGAATCCCTCACTTGGAGAGAGAACTGATGTTTTCAAAGTTGAAGCTGAGTCTAACCCCCTGCTGGATATGTCCTTTCTTCACTACATCAACTCTAATAATCTCCCCAGAGATTCCCATTACGCTTATGGCATGAAACAGCTTTTTCTTACTGTTGGAGATTGCCTTTGCTTCTCAGGAGCTGGTGAGACAGGCAGAATTTCAAGCTCCATCCTCACCAACTGAGACCCACCACCGACTCCTCAAGCCGAATATAGAATTTAATGAGACCCCCCAGGTGATTTTACAGTAAATTAAAGTTTGGAAATAGTCTAATAGTACCAGCTCTAATCCTGGCTTCCCAGTCCTTTAAGATAGCACTAACCAATAGAGAATGAGTAATTTACAATTTTCTAGCAGCCACGTTGAACAAGTAAAGAAACAGTTGAAATCAATTTTAATATATTTAACACAGCATATGCCAAATATTTCAACATGTCATCAACGCAATAATGACATGTTTTTTTGGTACTGAATTGTGAAAATCAGGTATATATTTTACATCATAGCACATCTCAGTTTGGATTAGCCACATTTCACGTGTTCAGGAGCTACAGCTGTGGAGAGATACATTTGGTCTTGATTTGCTGAGGATTTCATGAGATTCACTGTCAATGCTTAAATAACCGCCTCAGTCATAACTTACGTTAACATTGGTATAATCTTGCCAAGTCCTTAGCCCAGTGCTTTTACATCATGTCTCATATGAATCCTCACAGCACCGCTTTGAGGTAAAAACTGTTAAGATCCCCACTGAGTTTCAGAGAGGTTAGGTCTAAGATCAAGCGTTTAGGAAGCAGCATTGTCAGGATTTGAACCCAGGCAAGTCTGACTTCTGGGTTTAGAACCTTGGCTGCGACTTTCCTCCTGCAGCTCTCATGACTACAGGGTTTTTTCTCCGTTTCAGCTTTCAGTTTTGTAAGCCATATTAAAAAGGCACCATTGGTATATGTGTGAAATGCAATCTTCTTTCTTGAGGGGAGCTTCAAAGAACTTGAGGAATGCCTCTTTCTTCTCTAGCTTTTCAGAGAGGACGCAGAGTCCCTAAACAGAAGTTTCCTCATAGAGGGAATTACACTGGACCAGTGAGTTGCCTTTTCCGGTGCTCATTAGAATCACTTGGGGAGTTTTAAATCCTTGCTGCCCTGGGCATCTCCCCACAGATATTCGAATTTAATTGATCTGGGCTGAGACTCTGACCTCTGCATTTTTTAAAAAAGTGGTCCCAGCAGGCAGCACTACCAGCAGCGCCTCTCCAGCTTCACTGTGTTACGAATCACCTGGACTTCGAGTTGAAACACAGATTCTGACTCAGTGGTTCCGGGATGGGCCTGGAGAGCTTTTCTTCTCATTTCCATCAAGCTCCCAGGTGATGCCAACAGTGTTGCTCTGTGGCTCCCACTCAGAGCAGCAAGCTGCATCAGAATCACCTGAGGGCTTTTTGCAAAACTGCAAATTCCTGGCATCATGCTGAAGTTTCTGATTCAGTAGGTCTGGGGTGGGGCCCAAGATCTTTGAGAAGGCTCGTGCTTTCAATGCTTCGCCGTAAAGTATTATGTTTACTTTAGGTTTTGTGTAGGTGCACTTCTAGTGTACATTTTTTTTTTCAGTCATAAGTGGATGTTGAATTTTTTTATATATTTTTTTCATTTTTTTGAGACAGGAGTCTCACTGTGTCGCCAGGCTGGAGTGCAATGGCTTGGTCTCAGCTCACTGCAACCTCTGCCTCCCAGGTTCAAGTGATTCTCCTGCCTCAGCCTCCCAAGTACCTGGGACTACATGTGCATGCCACCACATCCAGCTAATTGTGTGTGTGTGTGTGTGTGTGTGTGTTTTCAGTAGAGACGGGGTTTCGCTATGTTGGCCAGGCTGGTCTCAAACTCCTGACCTCATGATCTGCCTGCCTCGGCCTCCCAAAGTGCTGGGATTACAGGCATGAGCCACTGCGCCTGGCTGGATGTTGAGTTTTATCAAATCCCCTTCTTCCTTTATGGAGATCGGTTTTTGGTTTGTTTTTTTGTAGAGAGAGCTTCTTACTTTGTTACCCAGGCTGATCTCAAACTCCTGGCCTCCAGTGATTCTCCCGCCTCAGCCTCCCAAAGTGCTAGGATTACAGGTGTGAGGGAGAACATGTTTTTTCCCTCCTTGAACTTGTTAATGTAGTGGGCTATTTTAAGGGATTGTCTAAGGTAACTTTGTAGCATTAACTAAGTTTGTATTGCTGGGATGAACTTCACGGGGTCATGTTCTTTCTTGCTGCTAGATTTGATTGGGAATATTTTATTTAGGATTTTTGCATCTTACATACATAAGATTTGGTATTAATTTTCCTGTGCTGTCTTCGTCTAGTTTAGTATCATGATTATGCTAGCCTTATAAAGTGAGTTGAAGTAGTCCCTTTTTCTCTTCTTTGGAAGTTTGTATAAGATTGGAGTTACTCGTTCCTTGAATGTTGCTGAGAACTTGCACATAGAGCTGCCTGGGCCTGGAAGATGTTAAACTACCAGCTAATGTCTGCCAAATCTGTAGCTGTGCCTGTCTTTCATTCCTGCAACCTATCATCGTTTGTGTCCTCCTTTTTTCTTTATTAATCTAACCAGAGCTTTGTCAGTTGTGGTTATGGCACCAACTTGATAATATAATAATGTTCATTTATTTTCATTTTAGCTCGCTTTTCCCCACTTTTTGATTAATTTTTAACAAGTATAAACTTTATATGATTTTAAAGTCAAATTTATACCAAGGTATATTCAGAAAAGTCTTGCCTTCACCCCATCTCTGACCACGCATGCTGTTTCCTTCCCCCCAACCCCATACATAATCAGTTTTATTAGTTTGTTCTTCTGAGATTCTTTTGCAAATTTGAGCAAGCACATACACAGATGCATTTTCCCCTTTGCTTGCACAAAAAAGCATATTTCATACACTATTCAGCCTCTCTCTCTCTTTTCGCTTAAAATATATACCAGGAATCACTCTTCATTTTCTCCCTCCTTTCTTTAGATTTATTCTGCTGTTTCAATGTTTCAAAACAGTATTTTCATGATTATTTAGTTGTGATATATTCTTATTTCTATTATGATTATTTAATTCACTTGTGAGCTGTTTAGATGTACATTTTTACTTACAAATGGATTTCCTAGGTATTTTCAAAACTGATTTACAACTTAACTGCATTATGGTCAAAGAATATGGTATGAACACTCATAGTTCTTTGAAATTTGTCAAGGATAGGCTTCTGTGATATTTTGTGGCTGGATTCTTTTGCTTAGCATACTGCTTTTTTTTTTTTTTTTTTTTTTTTGGGAGACGCAGTCTTGCTCTGTTGCCCAGGCTAGAGTGCAGTAGTGTGATCTCGGCTCACTGCAACCTCCGCCTCCTGAGTTCAAGCTATTCTCCTGCCTCAGCCTCCCAAGTAGCTGGGATTACAGATGCACACCACCACGCCCAGCTAATTTTTTTATTTTTAGTAGAGATGGGGTTTCACCACATTGGCCAGGCTGGTCTCGATCTCCTGACCTCGTGATCTGCCCACCTTGGCCTCCCAAAGTACTGGGATTACAGGTATGAGCCACCTCACTTGGCCTGTGTACTGTTTTTTATAGTCATTTTTGTGTTGTTGCATGTATCAGCAGTTCCTTCCTGACTTCCTGTTGCTGAGTAGTATTCCACAGAATGGTTATAATGTAATTTATTCATTCAATAGTTGGTCATCTGAGTTGATTCAGTTTTGGGCCATTTTGAAAAAAGGCTGCCATGAACATTCATATATGTCTTTGTGTGGACTCATGTTTTTATTTGCTTTGTATAAATACTTAGGTGTGGCATTGCTGGGCCATATATTTAGTGTATGTTTAACTTAGCAAGGAACTGTCAAACTGTTTTCCAATGTGGCCATGACATTGTGCCACTTTGCATTCCTACTGGCTTTTATTTTCAGCCTTTAAAATGGTAGCCATTTGACTGGGTATATAATGGCGTCTCGTTGTGTTTGTAACTTACAGATTGCTAGTGACCAGTGATAGTGAGCATGTCTTCATATGCTTATTGGCCTTTAAGTTTATCTTCTTTAGTGAAGTATTTGCTGAAATCTTTTGCCCATTTCTTATTAAATTGGATTGTCTGTCTGAAGTTGTGAGGGTTCTTTATATATTCTGGATACAAGTACTGCATCAGATATGTGATTTGCAAGCATGTTCTCTCAAACTGTGCTTTGCCTTTCACTTTCTTAACTGTGCCTGTGCAAGAGCAAGGATTTTAAATTTTGATGAAGTCCTGTTTATTTTTTCCCCCTCCTATGGTTTGAATGTTTGTGTTTTAAGAAATCTTTACTTAACCCAAGTTCACAAAAACTTTCCCCTGTGTTCCTTCCAGAACTTTTTTAGTCCTGCCCTTATGTTTAGATCTGTTTTGGCAGACAGATCTTTCCAACCTCTGTTGTTAATACCTATGTGATCCCCTTCCCTTGAGTGTGAGCAGGACCTGTGACTTGCTTCTAGAATATAGAATAGAATATGGAAAATGTGTAGGGATTCTAAAGATATAATTAAGGTCACAACCAGTTGATTTTGAGTTAATCAAAAGAGAGGTTATCCCGGGTAGGCCTGAATTAATCAGCAGAAAACCCTTAAAAGAAGGTCTGGGTCTTCCCTGAGGTAAGATTCTCCTTGCTGACTTGTTGATGTGAGCAGCCATTTTGAGGAAAGGCACATAGAAAGGAACTGCAGGTAGTCTCTAAGAACTGAAAGCTGCTTAACAAAAAGCCAGGGCTCTCAACCATGCAGCCTCAAGGAAATGAGATCTGCCAACACTTTGAACGAGCTTGGAAGCAGATTTTCCCCAGTTGAGCCTCCAGATGAGAATGCAGCCTGGCGAACACCTTGATTGCAACTTTGTGAGACCCTGAGTAGAGGACCCAGCTGTGCCTGGACACCCGACTCACAGAAACTGTGAAATGATAAATGGGTGCTGTTTATGTCTGCTAAGTTTGTTCTTCAGCAATATAAAACTAGTATATCTATGTTCTGTTTCAACTTAATTTTTTATATTTTGTGAAGTAAGGGTCAGGATTTATTTATTTTTCCATATGGACATCAAACTGTGCCAGCATCATTTGTGGGAAAGGCCCATACGTTTTGGTAGTTTTGTTGAAAATCAATTGACTGTTACTAGGATCTCAAAAAGATGGGCCTAATTATAGTCTCTGTTCTATTCCATTGATCTGTATGTCTATCCTTTTTACCAGTACTGCAGTGTCTTGATTACTGAGGCATTATAGTAAGTCTGGGAATCAGGTAGTGGAAGTACTGCAACTTTCTTTTTTTTTTTTTCAAGATTGTTTTGAGTATTTCCTGGTCACTTGCCCTTCTGTACAAATTTTAAAATCATCTTGTCAAAGCCTGTTAGGATTTTGATAGGGATTTCATTGACTTTATAGATCAACATTGACATGACAATAATGAGTCTCTGATCCTTGAGCATGCGATATTTCTCCATGTATTGAGGTCTTCTTTAATTTCTCTCAGTGGTGTTTTGTAATTTTCAGTGTATGATTCTTGTACATATTTTGTTCAGTGTTTCCCTAAATATTTCATTTTTTTGGTATTGCAAATGACATTTTAAAAATTAAAAAAAAAGTTTGTTCTGTCACTTAGACTGGAGTGCTGTGGCATGATGATGGCTCACTGTAGCCTCAATCTCCTGGGCTAAAGTGATTCTCCTTCCTCAGCATCTTGAGTAGCTGAAGACTACAGGTGCATGCCACCATGCCTAGCTAGTTTTTTTTTTTTATGTTTTGTAGTGATAGGGTCTTGCTATATTGCCCAGGCTGGTCTCAAACTCCTGGGCTCAAGTGATCCTCCTGCCTCAGCCTCCCAAAGTACTGACATTACAGGTGGGTCAGTATTTTTATATTTCAGTGTTCATATGTTCATTGCTAACAATACAAATATAATTAATTTTTATATTGGCTTTGTGTTTTGTGCAGCCTTACTAAATTTACTTATTCTAGTAGTTTTTTTTGTAGTATTCTTAGGATTTTTTTGCATACATGATTATATTGTCTATAAATACAGTTTTACTTCTTCTTTCCAATATGTTATATGTTTTGAACTTGCTAGAAGCCCTAAAAGATGTTGAATACAAGTGATGAGTGGCCTTCCTTGTGTTGTTCCCACTCTTACTGGTGAAAGAAGAAATACCTTCTCACTAAGTGTGATGTCAGCTGAAGGTTTTTCATAGGTGCCCTTGACTATTCCTGATTTCCTGAGGGTTTTTTTTTTTTAAATCATGGATAGATGTTGAATTACATTAGTAGAAGCCACATCTCAGATACAATCATCAGAAAGATAGCACACCTCATGAATAGTTTTACTGACTATACATATCACCACATTTATACCCATTCTCAACCACCACTACCCCAGCTTCTTTTCCTCCTAGTATTGATAACATAATTTCCGTCTGGAGCTTGGGAATTGTTTTTAATTCTTCTGTGGAGCAACATATACTGCTCCTTCAAAAGGCATGGAAATTCTCTGCGAGATTCACATGTATCATTGTTTTAGAACTGGAATTTCTTCATCCTCTCTTTCTTTGCCATTCTTTTAACACCGGTTCATCTCCTTGCCTTTTTTATTTCTGCCTTTTTTAAAGGTTATTTCTTCCTGTGTGTGGAAACTTCTCTGCCAATAGTGCCATGTTCTAAAAATGTGTATGTTCAGTCCTTTCACCTTCTTCTGTTTCAAGGATAGGTGGTTGTTTGTGTTTATGGCTGGAATACGAAGTAACTGCTCCAACTAGGAAGATAACTATTGTCCATACTCTCTAGGTCATGGCAAGTCTTTCTCCTTCTGATTCTCCCAGGATCCTAATTAAGCCATCTTTGGGGATTCCCTTTGCATACTCCTTCCCTACTATAGCAAACTGCCTGTTGGGCAAGCTACTACTCTTACCTTCAAGGTCAACCAGCTCTTGCAAATTAGGACTAATTTAAGATGTTATCAAGTCCAACATTTTCAATGATCAAAAGACCCTAGGCAGTGTTCCAACAACCCCATGTAGAGGGTTAGGAAGGTCCAAATCCAAATTATTCAATGTGTTTTGGAAACTCTTTTTTTGGAATTGACTTCAGAGACTATGGCACCTTTAAAAAAAAATCCTCAATGGCTTTAGGCCAAAATCATTTTGTATCACTTCTATTAATAAACAGAATGGGCCACCGGTGCTGTGCAGAGCATTGGTTTTGGTTTAAAAATTGAGGAGTATGGTAAAAGTTCATGAGATGGTACCTTATGTAGCTTTAAATTCCAAAGGCAGTTTCAAAAGAATAATTCAAAGAATACTTTGAACAGTGACCACATTGCTGGAATTTGCATACACCATCAAAAAGGGACTACTTTGAGAGAGTAACTCATTTAGCTATATATGATCTGACAGGCCTTTTAACAAATGCCTCATTACATCATAGTTGCACCTCTATGGGGTATTCCATTTTTGTACACTAGTAATAAACTTTTCCCCTTTTAAAAGATAATTTTAATAAAGACTAGTTGGATACAAAGAAATATCGCAGTGGACAAACAAGAAGGGTTGTACTGTTTCAGTGACTCACAGACGTGGATTTCAAGGGGTAAAGGTCTATTTGTTGACTCATCTTTAAAGTGAAGTCTAAGGTTCTTCTTTGTGATCCTCTGATTTTATCACAAGAATGAAATTCTGAAAAGATTTTTTATCCAACTGTGCAAGCAGGAGGCATAATATCCTCATTTTAATATGATTATCTACTACAGATGAGAATGACAGATATCTATCTGTTAGTGGCTAAGAGGGCTGGTCAGATAGCCCTGGCTTTCAATTCCACCCTTGACAGTTATTA
The DNA here is from genome assembly GCA_036589455.1 of Ateles fusciceps. NCBI lineage: Eukaryota > Metazoa > Chordata > Mammalia > Primates > Atelidae > Ateles > Ateles fusciceps. The sequence continues at coordinate 131,558 of JAZHEH010002107.1, read as the reverse complement.
GAGGACAAGTTGTTTAACCTTCCTGTTCCTTGTATTTGTCAGTTGTCATATGATGATATTAATACCTAGTTGCCTTTTAAGGTTGTTGGTGGGGATTAAATGACTTAATCTGTAGTTAGAACAATGTCTGACAGGTAGTAGATGATCAGTAAATGAAAGCAGTGATCATTAGCATAAGCAGATACTCTTGCTGTAATTGTATCACCTCTGTTATTGTCTTTATTACTATTTAACCATTTTTTTTTACCTCTTCATTATCTTTATTGTTATCTAACATTTGTTCATCATCTCCCCAACCCAGTTTTTAGCTCCTTGAAGACCTATCTCAATTTTTTTTGTCGGGGGAGGGGGAAATCTCCATTGTGGTCCAGAGTAGTTGCCCACTATATAGTTACTGATTGTGAACCCTTTGGAAACAGGATTAAATAATTATATATGCTGAGTAAGGAGCATCTCAGAATCATTGGCTTGTTGTCATTTCATTATTTCTTCTAAGAAACCATATTACTAGTTTAGTAATGCTTAATAGGTGTTCACTGAATGCTTATAGATGGATCGACAAACAGAATTGTTCTGAATGTAACCATATGTTGACATGACCATTTTTGTAGGTTGTTAATTTCTGTAGCCAACCTCCTGCCTGTTATGGGTTGAATTGTGTCCCCTACAAAGATATGCTGAAGACTTAGCCCCTGTTACCTCAGACTGTGGCCTTGTTTGGAAATGGTGTTATTGCAGATGTAGTTAGTTAAGATGAGGTCATGCAGTACTGGAGCAGGGTGGGCCCCTCATCCAACACACTGGGGTCCTTATAAGACAGGAGAGCACCGTGTGAAAACACAGACACACAGGGAGAAGGCCATGTGACAACAACAGGCAGAGACTGGAGTGGTGCAGCTGCGAGCCAAGGAACGCCAAGGATTGCAGCCACCACCAGATGCTAGGGAGAGACAGGGGGACAGATTCTCTCCTAGAGGCTCCAGATAGCACATGGCCTAGCCGACACCTTGATTTTGGACTTTGAGCCTCCAGAACTGTGAGAGAATTTACTTCTGTTGTTTTAGGCCATCCAGTTTGTGGGACTTCTTTACAGCAGCCCAGAACACCAATACACTGCCCATCTGCTTGAATTAGTGTTGACAAGCTTGGGATTTCATTTTATTTCAAATGGTGGATTTGCCTATGTTTTCATCCATTATCCATCTTCTCCATATACTTTCATGGACGTGGTGGCTCATGCCCGTAATCCCAGCACTTTGGGAGGCTGAGGCAGATGGATCACAAGGTCAGGAGTTCAAGACCAGCCTGGCCAATATGGTGAAACCCCATCTCAATAAATAAATAAATAAATAAGTAAATAAATAAACAAATTCATGTATTTCCCATACCTGATCTGGCAGCAAATATATATATATATAAATCTGACACAAAAATATACTTCTTATATGCATGCTGGGAATGGGAGACATTTCCAAGGATGCTTATAACAGCACTGTTTATAATAGTGAAACCTGGAAACAGCTCAAATGATCACTGGGAGGAGAATGGAAAAACCAAGTGCAAAGCAATGGACTACTTTGCAGCTGTGAAAATGAGTGGAACACAACTATATACATCAACATTTATGGCTCTCTCAGTAACACTGAGAGAAAAGCAAGTGGCAGAAGAATGTATAATGATTCCCTTTACATAAAACTTCAGAAACATGGCAAATCAATATATTATTTAGGGATGTACACATATATGGAAAATTTTAAAGATATGCAAGGGAATTATAAACCTGAAAATCGGTCCTAGGGAGGCAGGTTGGAGTACCTTTAATGGCTGATGACTAACTTCTCCAAAGTCATGAAAGTTTGTGAGGGTGATGCTTATCTGTTTTTTCACTGAATACTAAGTACCCAAACTGTGCTTTGTGCTGGTGCCAGACTGGAAACATGGCCCTTGGCCTTAGGAAGTTCTAGAAATGTAAGAGATGGGACAGAAAATGTCAAGGTGTAAGTACAGGGTGAGAAATGAAATACAGTCGTCCCTTGATATCTGCAGGAAACTGGTTCCAGGACCCCCGCAGGGATACCAAAATCCTTGGATGCCCAGGTTGCTGATATGAAATGGCATCGTATTTGCATATAACCTATACATATCCTCCTCTGTACTTTCAGTCCTCTATAGATTACTTATAATACCTAATACAGTGGAAATGCTCCATAAATACAAATAAAAATTTGTATTTGAATTGTTTTTCTGTTTGTATTTTTTCTATTTGTATTATTTTATTTGTATTATTTTTTGTTGTACTGTTATTTTTGTGTTTTTCCCAAATATTTTTGACCCACAGTTGGTTGAATCCCCAGATGTGGAACTCCTGGATGTGGGGGGCTGACTATATTAGAAATAGTCATATTTCTGACTATATTAGAAATATGTATGATATACAGAGAAGTGAAGAGAGAGAGAGCGTGTGTGTGTGTGTGTGTCTGTGTGTGTCTGTGTATGTGATGTGTGTGGGGAAGTCAGGAAAAGCGTTCTGTGCCTTGAAGCAGGTAAATAAGGACACGATGCCAACAAAGCTCCTGTTTCTACCTTCAAGTGAGAGTACCTAGAGGAATTATTTCAAATGGCAGGTTATCTCCAGCCTTCTCTCTTTAGTTTTCTAGATACTGTGCACATCCACTCTAGAGGTCCTTTTTTTCCTTCCTCCTCCACTACTAATTTTAGTTGAAAAAATCTTCATCACTAATGCCCAATGCCTGGGCTTTTCTTTGGGGTCCTTTAGCCCAGACCTGAGAAGGTTCTTGGAAAGTAAGGAGATGTTTTGTTCTGGCACCTTTGTTACTATCATAGTCATAACTATTTACAGGGCAGGCACAGTGGCTCACCTCTGTAATCCCAGCACTTTGGGAGGCTGAGGCAGGTGGATCACCTGAGGTCAGGAGTTCGAGACCAGCCTGACCAACATGGAGAAACCCTGTCTCTACTAAAAATACAAAATTAGCTGGGCGTGGTGGCGCATGTCTATAATCCCAGCTACTCGGGAGGCTAAGCAGGAGAATCGCTTGAACCCAGGAGGCAGAGGTTGCAATGAGCCGAGATCACGCCACTGCACTCCAGCCTGGTCAACAAGAGCGAAACTCCATCTCAAAAAAAAAACAAAAACAAAAAACAGAAAAAAGCTATTTACATGCTTCTATTATTCAACAATTACTGTTTTAACTTTTGCTAAAGATGTTACTGTTTACTTATAAATTTAAAATGTACTTTTTGTGAATAGTTCTCACAGGGGAAAATAGTTCAATAAAATACAGGTTTTTCTTCATTGAGCAGATCAGCTGGGTTCATGAGATTTGGAATTGGCAGATGTCAGGAACTTGATCTTGTTCCTATTTTAAAACTTTGTTTACTGGCAGGTATTTGACTGTTAAAAAATCCATTGGTGAGTTTAATGATCTGTTTAAATGTGTGCAGCATTGCTAGGTAGCCTTTGTACATTTTAAACAAATAACCTGATAGTAGTTGACTTTTCTAATAGTTTACTTACCATATCACTTTCAATTTACAAAGAACTTCTAAAGTTACCCTGTTCTATGGCCACAGCTCATGCCACTAAAGCCAATCAGCTGTCTTGAAGATGTGCCATTTGTCGTGAGGGGACCAAGAAATAGGGTGAAGAGATCAGCCCAAATCCATCACTAGCCACTGGAAAAAATGATTCAAAATGCATTCTCCACTGGATCTGAATTACATTATTTTTAGCCAAAGTCTTTGCAACATTTAAAGAAATAGAAGTAGGTATATCATGATGTTTAAAGTGAATTGTAAATATCAAAATTATACAAAGAGTGAGATTTTAAACGAAATGCTATTTAGCATCTTATAATTTTCAAAGAGGAATCATCAAACCAAATACCCTGTAGCCCTGAGACTTGAAGTGACCAAGGCAAATCAAGAAGCTCTAATGTATCTGTTAAATGTGTCTGTGTGGACAGTAAGCCACTTACTTGGGGGATCCTTTTTTGGAATAAATATGGTTAGATTTCTAGCCTATTTTTAGATACCTGCACCTGAATAGAAGGTAAAGAGATAAAATCTGTATGTTAAGGATTCCACGGAAAGTTTCCCTGGCTAGGAGTCCAGTGTTTTCTTTTTTAATGGAAGTAGGCATATTTTAAGGTAAAGTGCTGTAAGGCTGATTGGAGTCTTGAGGAGATTAGATTGATCACCTTAGAAAACCTGTGTGGAGCATGGTTAGGCAGTCAAGGATATGGTATATTTCGTGGACAACCAGCCTAGCATATTAGCACCAGTTTGGGGAGTGATTTAAGAGTTCACTGGGCTGAGTGTGGTGGTTCACGCCTATAATCCTAGCCCTTTGGGAGGAAGCCGATGCGGGCGGATCACTTGAGGTCAGGAGTTCGAGACCAGCCTGAACAACGTGGTGAAATCCGGTCGCTACTAAAAATACAAAAATTAGCCAGGCATGGTGGCGCACACCTGTAATCTCAGCTACTCAGGAGGCTGAGGCAGGAGAATCTCACTCAAACCCAGGAGGCAGAGTTTGCAATAGCTGAGATGGTGCCACTGCACTCCATCCTTAATCGACAGAGTGAGACTCCGTCTCAAAAAAAAAAAAAAAAAAAGTCTATGGTAGGAGGAAGGGAACTGGTATTTGAGCATCTTTGTTGTGCCATCTGCTGTGCTATAATTTTACCTGTTCCTCATGACAGCACTGTGAGGGCTGGTAGTATCAGTATCACGCCCATTTTACAGACTGGGAACTGCAGTAATTAAGTGACAGAATTGGGATCTGAAACACAGATTGGTCTGAACACAGAATTCCTTCCTTTTTCTCAACTGTATTACACTGTTTTGTAGATGGGCACAGTGGCATTTTGACAAGCTCTGAGTGATGGGGTTAATAGCTTTTTAGGTTAAGAGAATATGATTATTATGTACTTTGGCTGAAGACAGTTCACATGGGAATGATTTTAATAGTTTAATGCAGGGTGTGACAGCCTGTTTTTGTGAACAGAAATTTGTTGGACTATAGCCCATCATTTATTTTCGTGTTGCTGCTTCAGTGCTACAACACAGAACTGAGTAGTTGCAACAGAAATGTCTGGGTATCTGGCCCTTTACACGAAAAGTCTGCCAATCCCTTGTTCAAAGGAAAATGTATAAAAGTGAACTAAACTTCTACTTTTGCAGATCATAGTTTATTTTCATGTGAGTTGAGCACCTCTCCCTTCAAGTAAGCAAATGTATGTGTTAAATTGATGGTGTACATGGTCTCAAAATGGCTGGAATATAAGCGTTTATTTTTGTCCAGAGTGATTTGGTTGAGGACATCTCAAGGTATGTTTCATTTTCTTGCCTCCTAGGTGGCCTATGATTCAAGCCACTTTAATGCAAAAAATCAGAATAAATTTAATCTATAGTAAATCCTGCATTTACTGGCACTCCAGGTATAGAACTCTGTGAATGGTTCTCATTGGGGGTGACACTCCCCCTAGAGGCCAAATTGGAAATGGGGGAATGTTTTGGTTATGATGTAACGTATTGAAAAATACATTATTTTATTATAAATCGCTGTCCTTTTATTTCTCCTTTATATTGGAGTTAGTGCAGTATATTGATTTTTTTTATCATGTTTAGGTTGATGATATTCATGGTTTTCATTTCAGCCTAGCAAAGGGGACTTAACAGAAATTTGTTTTATAACCAAGGGAGTTTCAGGTCTGATAGTATTGAGCACCACTGCCAAAAAGATTTGGCATCTTCTTCCGAAGCAGACTTCTAAGTAAGGACAATTACCTTAGGAAGACCTGGAATTCTGAACGGAGAGGCTGCTTGTTCTCTGACAAACTTTAGAGGTCAAGTTTTAAGTCTCAGTATGTTTCCATGAGCAGTATCTTTCCAGAGAAAGAGCATGATTGAACTTAACGTAAATGCCAACACAGAGTCAGAAATCACATTAAGGCTCGTCAGAAGATAAAGGCTGCATATCTTTGTCACTGTTTTGTTGTATACAAAAAAGTTCAGAAAAACCACTCCATAAGGGCCATTGGTCTCAAATCAGGTGACGTTGGAAATAGAGCTCCCCTTGGTGTTTATATTGCTTGCAAAGGCCCTATGAGGCGGAGGTCAAAGTTATTTTCTAGTTTAGCTGCTTTTAGATTTTAACATAAGAGTTAAAATGGCATGCATTTTTTAATGTTTTTAGTTATGTGTGCTTCAGGTTTGTGTAATCTTGTTTTTCCTATTCAACAGAAAGGGAAAACAGTTCCTTAGTCTGGAAAAAGGGCGCAGTGAAAGAAGTTTTGTAACCACCTCCACAGATTCAACTGACCAATCCCACCCCCCATACTGGGATGAGTGTACCTTAACTTGAAACGTCTGCTTCATGGAAAAGCCTATGAGGGAAGATAGCATTGCTCAGATTCTTTTCAGTGCAAGTCGTTTCAAAGGGGGGGTGCAAGTTAACACTGCAGTTCTGCTCCCCCAGTCCCTGCCTGGACCATCCTGATTAGCCAAGGCCTTGTACCATTTCAAACATAAGTTTGTGTGAACTTCTGGCTTAAGTGAAATATTACGCAAACAACTGTTAAGTTCCTTGGCCAATCCTTAATTGCCCAGTTCATTCGTTCATTTAACAAATACCTGTTATGTATCTTTTGGGTGCCAGGCACTGTTACAGGTGCTGTAAATAAATAAAACTGATAAAATTCTTGGGGCTTAGAAGCCCCAAAGGTTGGTTGGCTGGGTGATTTGAGTTCTCTTAACTATGTTTCTTAGTCTAAAGCTCTTCTACTGAGATTGAGACCAGTCACGTGCAAGCTGGTTTCTTTCCAGAGACCGCTTATAAGCACTTTTCTGTAAGTGGAAGGGACGCTGCAGTGCTAGGAGACGTAGGCTAGAGTTGGCCCTGCCAGTAAGTCACTCCAGGACCTTGTCACACACCCTCTAGGCCCTCCTCATCGCCTTTGTAACAGGAGAGGGTTGGGTTTAAATCATCTCAAAGGTTATTTTGGGGGATCAAAAATGATAGACGTCTACCTCTGGTTAGAGTGCCGTAGTTAGCATATATATAGGGAATCAAGTTTCAGTTTTTGCTTTAAAGCCATGGTAGCCAAAAATCAACGTTTTTGTCGTTGTTGTTGTTTTTAAATAAAACGGATAAAAACTTGATTGTTAGGGTTTTGGGATGAAATACTCTGTAACCAAAAGGGTAGCTGATTTTTGTAGACTTCACTACAGCTTCTAATTATCATCAAACTGCCTTTATGCTAACATAGTCATTTTGTAGACGAAGATATGGATGAACTTCCTTTGGTAAGTTAGAGACGGCCCAGGGCTTGTGCACACCTGTCTAGTACATTTTCCAAAGTGCTACACTGCTTCCCATTTTCCTATTAGAGCTACTATTGTCATGTACTTGTTTTTTTTTTTTAAAGCAAAAAGCACTTTATAGCTGAGTCGCTAGTAGCTATGCACTATCCCTGTAGTAGTAAACTTTTCTCCGTATTATTTCTAAGGTCTGGACTAATTTGTAGAAAAATCGGCTAAGACATTGGCATTCAATAGTTATCCTTTTGTGCTCATGAAAATTAAAAATTAAAATGCTAGTAATTTGTTAACAGATATACTGTGTGGTTCCAAGTACCTCATGAATGTATTGATTGATTTGTTTCACCCGATAATGTTGATGTAAAATGGTGGTAACAGCAAGCAAAGCCCAGAGAAGTTAAATAACCTACTCAAGGTCGAATGGTGAATTGCAGAGTTGGAATTTGAATGTAGTCAGCTACAACATTTGTGCACCCCAGCAGGATGCTGTTCCAGCTTCTGTAAACTTCAGGGATCAATCGAAACCATTCAACAAAGAGAGGCTCACTCTTGAGATTTTAAAGTCAGCCTCATTGTGGAACTGGCGCATGTTCTCTGGACCCCTGGATTTCTCGGATGTGCACTTGATCCAGCTGTTAATAGTAGTAGTAGTGTCTAGTGTAACTAAAAATTAGAGCTTTCTACATAAAGGCTGCATATTGTTTGGTTTCATTTATATGAAATGCCCAAAGTGGGCCAGTCTATAGAGATAGCAAATTCGTGGTTGCTGGAGGATTAGGAGTGGTGGGTGAGTACTAATGGGTAGGGGGTTTCTCTTTAGGATGATAAAAATGTTCTAAAATTGATTGTGAGGATAGTGGCACAACTTTGGATATACTAAAAACCTATAAATTGTACACTTGAAAAGGGTGAACTGTATGTTATGTGAGTTGTAGTAAAACAGTTAAATGAGGGGGGAAATGAGAGCTTTCTTCCTTTTATATTTATTTTAAATTGAAATTTTTTCATGAAAATCAGAAACAGCAGGAAGACTCATCATTCTTTTATGGCCCATGAATGAACAGGGTGGTGATGTTGATCTGAGTTGACTGTATAACCAGGAGTTTAGATTTTTTATACTGACTCGATAGTAAGAATTTAACTTTTTTAAAAAAAAGTTGACATATTAGTGAAACATTTTAAATATTAAAAGTATCTCTACTAAAAAGTAATTTTATATCTGTTACTGAAGAAAATCTGCCCCTAATATATAGTCTTGTTTAGTCAATAGAAACATTTCAGAGCAAATACATCTGACTTGCTCCATAGTTCATCTCATCCATTCTGCTGTCTCCAGGAATAACGGGTTATTTTGCTTGGACATGAACTTAAGGTTAGAGGGTTTTTCAAAGCGTATTGTACTATTTTGTCTGAATTTAATTCATTTTAGTGTTATTCATTAATCTTTTTTAAAAAAAGTTACTTTTAATTTTGCATTGTGCTACCTGTAGGTAGTTTCAGGTCTTTTAAGTCTCTCTTTCTATAAGAAGTATTTTGCTCTAATTGTTCATTTTTAAGCCTCAGTGGTAGTTGCCTAGTTCCAGTGTTCTGGGATTTGGTGAACTAGTATACATGTTCACCCTATTATGACATGTCACAGTATTGTATATTTGCCACGTAATCATTGATTCATTGACCAGATAGTTGTGAGTTCCAGCATGTGTCAGGATACATCCACGAACCAAGCAGACACAAACTTTGGCCTTGTAGTGTTGAACTGTCACGGGGGAATCCTAACCTTGTAAGATGGCCCCTATCTGGCCATCTCTCCGTCTCTTCATCCTGGTGGCTGTCTTTGTCTGTGACTTAGTCACCTCTCTCAACTATATCTTAAGGACAGTAGCCAGTACTGTGAAGATATTAAATCTCACTAGGTTTTGTGCCAAGGGTGTGTTAACTCATTTATGCCTAGTGTTCCACTATTGGAACACTAAGCTTGTGGGAGTTACTTACATCCTACTGCCCAAGGTCATCACCAAGTTCTGATTTTTCACAAAAATAATTTGCAGCCTCCAGCGTAAATGGGTTAATGTTCCCCATTGCTGGATTTTGTTAGTATGTCTGGTTGCTCTTTTAATGCAGCCTGGCAAAAAGATCTCTATAAATACCCGCAGTCACCTTGTTGAATTGGATGTGGTTTACCTCCCACTGACTTCACGTATATCTATCTGTGTTCTAAAGGTTGATAAAATAACCGAAGCATTACTTAGTTTTCTGTTGTTGCTGTAATCTTCATACGTCATTGAAATGGTATTTGTGTATGTTCTGAATATAATGGTTTCATTTATGCCTGAACTGTGATGAATATGCATTATACTTTCCCTAGAAAATACTGATTAAATCAAATCTTATTCATTTGATTTCAATCAAATCCATGCCACTCTAAACTGCCATCATTTGGAGGAAACAAAATTCTTAAAAGGGAAAATAGAGTTAAATTGTCCATTCTTTTTTCATTCTGCTTGGATGCCTCTAAATTATCTTCAAAAATAAAGGAGTATGGAAATTTGAGGCCTGTTGCACAATTAATAAATATTAAGTTTTTTTAGATGGCAATTTGAGCACTAGGAATAAAAATTCCTGGAATGTGTGTGGTGTCTTCTGCTGAGGTCCCCTTGTGCCTTTGGCTCCCCTTGTCTGTTCTCCCCTAGTCCCCTGCACCTTGATTGGCACTCTCACATATGGCCTGTGCTCTGGTTTGTCTGGTTTGTCGTTTGTATGTCTCATTACCACTGGGGCCTAGTATGGAAATAGAACCTGTAAAGTAGTGCCGTTTGCTCTCAGTTGCCATATTTAAATCTCAAGATATCACATATGTGTGAAATTGCATACAAATTCAGCTGATATTGAATGTTGTCTTTCTTGGTAGAGTTTCCAGTATGGCTTCTGCATCAACTTCTAAATATAATTCACACTCCTTGGAGAATGAGTCTATTAAGAGGGTAAGTTGAATTTTCAGATTTATCTATCTCTTTCCATGTATTTTATTTTCATATTTGAATATTAGGTAATTTTTGGCTAGCCTGTTATGAATTTTATTATTCATTCACATAGTATAAATACATTTCTACATGTGGTTTCTTTATTGTCACACCTTGTTCCAGAAAAGCCTTTTTTTTTTTTTTGAGACAGAGCCTCACTCTGTAGCCCAGGTTGGAGTACAGTGATGCCATCTCTGCTCACTGCAACCTCCACCTCCCAGATTCAAGCGCTTCTTCTGCCTCAGCCTCCTGCGTAGCTGGGATTACAGGTGCGTGCTACCATGCCCAGCTAATTTTTGTATTTTTGTAGAGACTGGGTTTTACCATGTTGGCCAGACTGGTCGAACTCCTGACCTCAGGTGATCCACCTGCCTCAGCCTCCCAAAGTGCTGGGATTACAGGCATGAGCCACCGTGCCCAGCCTAGCAAAGCTTTTAGATAGAATACCTTATATGTGTTAAGTGAGTTTTACATTTGTAAATCCTTTCACGTAACTTCATTTTTGAGAACCTCTGTCTCGTGAAATGATTGCTAGACCTTATGTTTAAGGTACTAGGCAATTCTCCATGCAGAAAGGTTGCTGAAGGACACAGTGGAAGGCTAAGGCCTGCTGAGCAGGCTGCTACACCTTCCTAAATATTGGCATTATTTTCTAATTATGTTGATAAAATCGTTGCATAACCAAAGCAAATACAACTTTAACAGAAAATGGTTCACGGTATCCAGGGGAAGATTGTGTAATTAAAGGGAGATTTTGGAAGGTGCGTTAAAAAAGGAAGGCATTAATTTAAAATCAGCTTTATTCATGGCCCTTTAAGGCCCTAAAATTATCCACCAGAAAGGTTAATTTATACTCCCACCAGGTGGATAGGGATGCCCAAGCAATCAGAAGGGACCAAAAGGTGGTCTTTTCATTTGTATTTCTTGATTACTAATGAGTTTTTGAACACACCTTTTTTTTAAAAAAGTGTGTTTATGGTCTGGTGAGGTGGCTCACGCTTGTAATCCCAGAATTTTAGGAGGCTGAGGTAGGTGGATCACTTAAGCTTGGGAGTTTGAGACTGGCCTGGGCGACATGGTGAAACCCTATCTCTACCAAAACTACAAAAATTAGCCTGGGTGTGGTGGCATTACCTATAGTTCCAGCTACTCAAGAGGCTGAGGTGGGAGATTGAACCCAGGAGGCAGAGGTTGCGGTGAGCTGAGATCTCACCACTGCACTTCAGCCAGGGCGACAGAGTGATCTTGTCTCTAAATAAATAAATAAAAAGTGTGTTTGTTATTAGTTCATATTTCTTTTGTGAAGTGATTGTTCATGTCCTCTATTTGACTTTTGGAGGTTTTGAGGGGGAATTCTTATTGATTATGTGTTCCGTGTATGTGTGTGTGTGTGTGTGTGTGCGCGCGTGCGCGTGTGTGTGTGTAATTTTTTTTTTTTGAGACAGTCTCACTCTATTGGAGTGCAATGATGCAGTCTGGCTCACTGCAACCTCTGCCTCCTTGGTTCAAGTGATTCTCATACCTCAGCCTCCTGAGTAGCTGGGATTACAGGTGTGCACCACCACACCCAGCTAATTTTTGTATCTTTAGTAGTGTTGGGGTTTCACCATGTTGGCCAGGCTGGTTTCGAACTCCTTCAAGCTATCCACCCACCTCAGCCTCCCAAAGTGCTGGGATTACAGGCATGGACCACCATGCCTGGCTTGTTTCTTAGATTTCGATAATCAGCTCTAATATATGTTACAAGTCTTCTTCCTGGTTTATTGTTGGCCTTTTAATTGTATTTATGGTATTTTGTTTTGATTTTGAAATACAGAAACTTAAAGTTTTTATGTAATCACATCTATCAGTCTTTTCCTTTAAAATTTTCTGTTTTGGGTGCCTACAAGACCATCCTCATCTCCAAGATTATATGTTTTTATTGTATTTAAGTATTTTTATGGTACAAGAATGAGTTCTAAACACAGGAGTAATTTCAAGAATGTAACTAGAAATCCTCGTGTAATGCTGCTCTGATATAATGTATATCTGTATTAATCCCATGTTATCCTTTCTTAAACATTCACTCCCCTTATTTTGTGGTTGGATTGTTTTCTTCCCCTGACCCAGAGCTATGGTATTTAAAAGGTGTACTGAGTATTGCATTTGCTTGTTATACCTGTTTTTAGTTAGTGAGAGGTAGTGTTAAAGGATAATAATTTCTTTCCTATCTTATAATTTATATAAGGTGTGTGGTTTTGCTTCTCATCAAGGAAGGCATTCTTGACAGAACAGTTTGTCTTGCCCAGGTAGTAAAATTGCTTAGCTTGCAGGTACTAGAAAATTTTTTAAATTGGGTAGGAATTTTCATTCTGCCTCTGAATGGGAAAAAAAAACAAACAAACATTGAAAATTCAGCACAGCACCCCTCTTTGACAACTTATATTTCACCTAAATAAACAATTCACATTTCTCTTTTTCATAATAATTCTCTCCATTTGCATAGCCTTTGATAATTCACAAAAGTATGCATGGTGGCTCACACCTGTAATCCCAGCACTTTGGGAGGTCAAGGCAGGCAGATCACTTGAGGCCAGGAGTTCAAGACCACCCTGGCCAACATGATGAAACTCTTGTCTCTACTAAAATGCAGAAATTAGCTGGGCGTGGTGGCTCACACTTAATAGTCCTAGCTACTCAGGAGACTCAGGCATGAGAATCACTTGAACCTGGGAGCTGGGAGGCAGACGTTGCAGGAAGCTGAGATCACACCACTGTTGCCTGGCAACAGAGCAAGTCTGTCTGAAAAAATAAAAGTGTGCTTGTGTATTTTTTTTTCACTTGATACTCACAAAACTGCTCTGACGGAAGCATGAGTAATTTCACTCATGAAATGATTGAATGATTGCAGTGTGATTTTGGACAACAACTAGAAAAAAAATGAATGTAATGCTTTAAAAAAAACCTTTTCCCCAAACAGATGTTAGTGATGTGCCTCAAATGTCATCAGACTAGCACCTGCAACACATCATTGTATTAATCCACTAGGGTGGCTGAATAACCTGAAAGACAGTGGGTATCGGTGGCAAATTAGACTCTCCGAACTCGAAGTCGCCTGCGGGTTGTAGTGATTAATAATACTGAGCCTGCCCAGCAGAGCTGTGGAAGTGATTGAATGAGGCCCATGCCTGGGAATACCTCTAAAGCCAGGAAGCCTAGAGAAATAGTAAAGTGACGTGAAAAATTTGCACAAACGGCTCCTAAGGCTTTTGCCAGCTCAAAAGTTTTCTAACAGACCACTCTTTCCTCTTATCTAAGATAAGGATCTTAGTAAATGTGAGAAAGTAAAAAGTGAGGAAGGATCTTAATGAAGTAAGAAACTCAATAGGTAATCACAATGGTTTTCGGGCATTGTAATAGGATTCTGGCTAATAGTTGTACTGTTACTCAGTTAAGCCTCTATGGAATTGAAGTTTTCCCTCCTACTCTTCCCGAAACATGGCTGAATATGAAAAAGAAAGCGCCACAGTGTATGTGTATCTATAGAATACTCTTAATATTTACTTTTTATCACTTTCCTGAAAGCTGTTAACTTTAAAGTGCTTGGAAATGTAGTTTAAAAATTAATATCATTGAAAAGCATGCTAATATTATTTAATATTAGAAGTTGACACGTGTAATTAATGGTGTTAGATTGTATTTTTTTAGTTTGAATTTTTGTGCCAGTTTTCCCAAATGCTAAATCTGTTTTTTTTCTTTAAAAAGCATATGTCTAGTGGCTTTTATTCCTACTTAAAAACAGTGTATATATATATAACGTCATTACTTCTGATGTGTCTGTTTTGTTTCTAGACATCTCGAGATGGAGTCAATCGGGATCTCACTGAGGCTGTTCCTCGACTTCCAGGGGGGAACACTAATCACTGGTAAGGACCTGCTGACATTAAGATTTGCATAACTTGAGGCGAAGTCTGGCAGGATCAGGTGGCTTCAATCCGGCTTACTCTTGAGAAGTCAGACAAATAGGCTAGCTTTGTTTAGAAGTGTTAACACAGAACTCTCTGCATCCGTTTCTTGATTAAAGAGTTCTTTCAACAGCTTCATGCTCATAAGGGTAGTGATATTCTTGTGTCTGTACCAAAGACTGAAGAATGATTTAGGAAAAAAAAAATATGGATTATCTCTTGAACGTCCTCCATTGGAGCCATAAGCTTCTCATGGTTTAAGGTTTTAAGAGCAAAATGATATTAAGGTTTTCAGTCTATGATGCATGCTTTAAAATGATAAACTTAAAGGCTTGAAGGCTTAAGCATTTTCCTCTTGAAAAATATAGGAGACCATATTGCTTTAAAATACCTTTCATTTTTCAGAAAATGGAAGTTAGTAGTATTTAGGTAATATTTTGATGTTATTTTTCATTATAAACATATACTTAAAGGAATGGTTAGATCACTCCAGCTTAAGAATATAGAAGCGTCTGACAGCTTCTAAGCCAAGTGCTAATGTTGTGGGCAAATTTTATATTCGGATCAACACCCTCTTCTCAGACTTTAATGTGTTTGAAGCGACTGTGGTTACCATTGTTCCAGGGAACCTTTTGATTAATTAAGATCTGAGTTGTTTAGCTTAAATGGCTAAAACCTAGTGCTAATTAGATGACTGTCCTAAGCGAAGTACCTTTGGGAATTAGCCATACACCATGAGAAATCCTCTTCTGAGTTCCACAAACTTGCACACATTCCAGTCTTGAAATGGAGACCAGTGGGATGTGTTCATCCCAATTTCTGGATAAGAGCAAAGAAGATATTTTACTTTTGATGGTCTTCATATATGAAGTTTTGGTGGTAGATGTCAGTGCCTGAACCTTAACACAGGTAGTTAACTAATAGAACTAGCATGAAGTAGCCTTACTATTTTTTATTTAGTACTTTAGGAGAAAGGGATTTCAAAATCATTACGAGTCATTAACACATTCAAGGACATCCTTGAAGGCTAAGAGAGACATATTTCTATTATAATTAATTCTTCTGATTTAACTTCTCCTTATGTTTATTCTTCCAAAGATGTGCTATTCTTTAGCCACCTGTTTTATATAACTGCCAGTATTTGAAGTGAACCTAGCCAAACTCTATTCTAGACTATTAAAAAGAGAAAGAGGCTTGGTGCGGTGGCTCACACCTATAATCCCAGCACTTTGAGAGGCTGAAGTAGGAGGATCACTTGAGGCCAGGAGTTGGTGACCAGCCTGGGCAACATAGCAAAACCTCATCTTTACTAAAAATTAAAAAATGAGCTAGGTGCAATGGTTCGTACCCATAGTCCCAGCTACTCAGGAGGCTGAGGTGGAAGGATTGCTTGAGCCTGGGAGGTCGAGGCTGCAGTGAGCCATGATTGTGCCACTGAACTCCAGCTTGGGCAATACAGCAAGACCCTATTTCAAAAAAAAAAAAAAAAAAAAAGAAACTGAAAAGATTTTTACTGCTGACATTTATAAAAAACATGATTATGTTTCTGTGGTTAGAGATTGGTAGCCTCGTCTCTTAGTCTATCGGTTAGTCCATGAGACTGTCCCAGGTGAGTTGCCTTCCTCTGGTTGAAGTAGCTCAAATAGTTACCTTTACAACCACTTTAGGGTAGCAGCAGCAGTGTTCTCATTCACTTCTGCTGTGGAGCTGCTGTCACCTTGCCCCAGGTAGTGACAGCATTGTGGGAAGCTCAGGGAAGCACTGTGAGCGTCTGGAGGTCACGTGGCCCCAGTAGTTCCCCCACTATCTCAACCCAACCCAGCCAGTAATGTAGAAGCATTGCCAGTGCTCGCTTTCAACCTTTTCAGTGATTTTTAAGATTGTAGTTATTCTTAGCTGAATAGTTTATATTAAATTAGTGCCATTTGTTGTGTATCTTGGTATATGTTTCCATTATTTTAGGGTACTTTTTTATCTCAATAGACAAAGAAGTTATTTACATATGTCCCTTTCAATGGCCCCATTAAGGGAAGAGTTTACATCACAAATTATCGTCTTTATTTAAGAAGTTTGGAAACGGTAAGTAGAATATAAGACCATAAAGATGACCCTAACTGTTAAAGATAATGCTAAATTGTTTCTCTTCTACTTTGCAAGATTGACTGTGGGTCAAATTAACATGGATATATTTGCTTCTCAACTCTTAATATTTTGCTTATGCAAAACTCATTTAATACTAACACTTGTATATGTAAGGAATAGGGTAAATAAAAAATAGTCTTGTCCCTCATAATGGTGGGGGAGGGGTTAGTAATTGTAACCATTTGCTAGTTTGGAGAAGTTAGGTGTAGAACAGTGGTTCTTTGCCAGAAGCACAGATGAGACCCACTTGTGGAGCTTAACAAACAACATAGTATCCATAAAAGTTAAAAAAAAAAAAATACAGATGTCCTTCATAGAGTGCATCAGAATATCCAGGCCTGGGGTCCAGGCACAGTTCTATTTCTAAAATATCAAAGAGGAGGATACTGATGTGAATTTCTGGGTAAGGCCCACTATTCTAGAACTTTTTCGAGTGTTCAGTGATAAAGCACCAGGTAGCAGTGTAGAACTAGGATAACTATGGTATGGCTTACTGCCACTGTACTTTTTAATCCCTGGCCATGAGAGGTTTGTCACAGCATTTCGAGGAATGTTCCATGGCTAGGACAATGAGATGGAAAAGAGGTGCCTCAGAAAGGGAAGAGAGAGTGAGTAGCTGCTGTGGCTGTCACCGAGGACTTCCGGTAGATATGGTGGCTTGTCACTGGCCAGGTCAGCCTGAAGGGGAGGTATATTTTGATGAGACGTGAATGAGGAAGAGGTCCAGGGTTCACAGAGTAGCCCATCAGCAGCTTCTACACAGGTGGGAAAATGTAGCTTTTGTTTCATTGCTTTTACTCCACCATTTTTTAGGACAGTTCTAATCTAGATTAGTTTGTATCTTTTAATCTATTTTTTTTTCTTTTACGGTGTTCATTATTATGTTTGAATTCTAAAAAATTCTGTTTATTACCCCCATCACTTTAGCTGTGGGGAACCCACTTCTGATAGCTGCCCCAACTTACGGAATCTCCTCTAGCACAGTGCTTGTAGGGATAGGTACATGGATCAGGCCATAGGGCATTTTATTTATGTGACTCTATTCAAACTTTTAAGTAAGGGTAGAGATGAGTGAATGTTCTAGCTTTCCAGAATGGGAAAGAAGATTCTGAAAACAACAGCGAGCTGGATGTTCACCCTTGGCAACAATTGGCAAAAGCTCTACAAATAATAATTTTAAACAGATGATTTTTAAGTACTTAGAAAAGAAATCAACCACTGGGAGTGTTATTGGCACACTGTCTTGATGGAATCAAGGCCGTAGGACAGACCCTGGTAAAGACACCTGGGCCGAACGGTGGCAGTACACTTAGGTGGAGTTACAGGCTATGGATTTCAGGCTTAATGCCAGGAAGGGTGGTCACTAACATCTCGCTGTGTGGGGCCCTTCCTTTCCAGCATTTCTGGTGCAATGCAGAGAAGCACATAGAACACATGCATTTCCAATATGTGAAAAACACCATCCTAGCCAATGTGCTAGGTGATGGGATCAGGGTTTGAAGTGATCTTAACTGGATAGGATATTGGAGCAAAACTAATAATATAAAATCGAGTGTAGATAACAATTACTCAGTAAAAATCAGTTGTTATCAGTAAGGGATAGGAGGTCTGTCTTAACAGGGATCCAAGCTTATTGAACCAGTAATTGGATATGACTGATTAAAAGCTAATCTACCCCTAGGCTGAGTTAACAGAAGTATACATAATTGCCAGACAAAATGAAACAATAGCCCCATCTGAAATATTGTGTTCAAAGCCAGATGGCAAGTTTTAAGAGGGACATTAACAAACTAAAGAGAGTTCAGACACAGATAACCAGATTAATGAAGGGACTGCAGTTTGAGCAGTGATCAGAATAAATGCTGATCTTGTCTGAAGAAAGGATGACTAAAAGGAGACATGATGGATCCATCTTTGAATATTTGAAGCGCCTTTCTGTGGAGCAGGGATTAGATTTATTCTGTAGAGCTCCCAAGGGTCAAATTAGGATAGATTGAAAGATTTTATGCTAATATATGGGAGAATTGTCAAAAGTTGCAATTAAACATTATGGTCCCTTTTGCTTCTCGTACTCTTGGTTTTTTGACTCGCCCCGTGTACCCAGTTCCACCTTATGCTGTCACTGATGATGAACTGGGGAAGTTATTCAGACTTTGATGATACAACAAGATTGTGTATGTAGTGTGACCTCAACTACGAAAAACAAAAATTATCTGTATAAAGAAGCTGGAAAGAAATACACCAAAGATTTCAGTATTGGGCTATCTGAAGAGAGGGATTATACATGTCTTCTTCCTTTCACTTGTCAATATTTTTCAAAACCCCATAATGAACATGTATTACTTTTACAATCGGGAGAATTCTCAGCAAGTTTTATTTTTGCGATATGATGCCCTAGAGGGTGGGGTTAGTGCTGAGTGGGTGAATGAGATGCCCATCTGACACTGACTAACTTATTTCTTCTTCCACTAAATTTTGCGTAAACATTTTAAGCAATTGGCCACAACATTTAGTCCAAGTATAAAAGCAGGCAGCTAACAGCAGAAAACATCATATAAAGAATGCTATGTAAATGGTTACACAGGAGTCTAAAAACATAGTCATCATAGTGTTTCTTCAACTAAAGTCCTAAACAAGAGCATTAATTGGGTATTCTGCTGCAAACTGAAAAATTTGTTGCATGTTTGACAAAGAGCTGTCATCTCACTGGCATTTTGAAGTGGACACCTATTTGTTTCAGGTATGTAAACACTGCAGTGGGAGTGATGAGTCTAGATGTGTGTGGTCTGATTCTGGAGTCAGCTCTGCTATTTCTAAGGTGTCAAGGGGAGATTCCTTGCTTCCTGTGGCCCAGCGAAGTCGAGGAACAGTGGCCATGTCCTGAGAGTGCCACCGTGGCCTGCTTCTACCTCACCCTCCTTGCATGGCCTGTCCCCCGCAGTCTGTCCTGCACCCCCATCTCCAGTGTGTTCATCCTTAGAGTAAGGCTGACCCCTTTGCTTCTCAGTTCCAAAACTACCATTGGATCCCTGTGGCCCACAGAATAAAATCCATTCTCTTTCTATGACATAAAAGTCCTTCTGACTTCTCCAGCCTCGACTGACATCACTTCTCCCCACAGTGCACAGAGCCTTTCCTTCTCCCATCATGCACATACCATTCTCACCGAACCTGGATGCCCTTTCTCCACTCCTTTCAGAAGCTGCTATTCATCCTCCAGAACCTGTCTCAAAAGCCACACCCTCTCTGGAGTCCTCCCCAGTTTCTTTTGAAGGAATCACTTTTCCTTTGTGTCCCTGCAGCCTTTTCTCTTCATGCCTCTGTGTTAACACATTGCTATGGAAACCTTGCCTGGCCCTTTAGCTAAACTTTGAATACCTCTTTTCTGTGTTTAATTTTTCTCCTTAGCACTTGTCACTATCTCCTATGTTATGTATTTGACTAATTCGTCTTGTTTGTTGTCTCTCTGAGGACAAGGATGCTTGTCTGTCTATTCACTGATGTTCTTTCAGTTCTTAGGAAGGAGTCTGGCACATTGAAGATGCTGAGTCAGTATGTATTGAATGAATGGATTCTGTCTTATTTGCTGCTCTGTCTGTGGTCTTACCAAATGCTGAGTCCTTTTTGGTCCTTCATGCCTAACTAGTACAGTGTCCTGGTAGGCAGTAATACATAGTGAAAGCGTATTGAGTGAACTTGAGAGGAAATGGGCTCCTATGTTGTTAGTGCTGCTCAGAGAGGCAAAGGCCTAGTCATTGTGGTTGACCACAGTATGGCCCCTACCACATTGGGGCATCTTTGAATACTAGACATTGCTTCTGGAGTTGAGAAATCCCATAGCCACCTTTTGGCCTCAAGGGCACTAAGGAATTTGGCTTTGGGTTAATGTTGTGCACTATAGTAGGGCCTACTGTAGGTAGGTGATAGCCTGTAATCTGGTAGACTACCATGAGTAAGACTGCTTTCACGGCTCCTTCCAGGAGCACTTTGTGTTTAGGTGCTATAGTGCATGAGAAAGACCCCTTAACCCTTGTTCAATTCAGGTATTCATGTCTTCATTCCAGAAACATTTCGCTGAGCAACTCGGTGAATTTAACACTGTGCAAGGTGGATAATTACTCTACCTTGAGGCCTGCACAGCCTCATAGGTGTGGAGCTGAGTAATTGTGTTGTAACATGACGACGATCCCACAGCGGTGCACATAGTGCTTTAAGAAGGGAGAAGATGATCATGCCAGTGTGACGAGTACGGAATGCTTTATAGGGAGATGATGCTTGAACCAAGTGTTGAAGAATGGTAACAATTTCTGGACAGGAAGGAAGAGGAGCGTATGAGGTAGAGGGTTTCCACATCTTTATGGTGCTTTTATATCTGACATGTATAACAATATGGAAGAGCACCATATGTTATAAAAATGGTTGAATGATCTGTTGGAGCTGGAACATTGAGGGTTAGGGGGAGGTGTGGGAACAGAGGGGATGAGGCTGGAAGAGCCAGCAGCCTTAAGAGTCTCATAAGTCACAATTAAGCAGTAGGCAAGTTACACGGACAATGACATATACGATGTGATTTCAGGAAGAGAACTCTGGCTACAGTGTGTGGGGTGGGTTAGGGAGGGGGAGAGACTGAAGTCAGGAAGCCCAACTTGGAAGTTATTTTAGTTTTCCAGGTAAGTGGTAAGGGCTTAATACAGTCATAGTGGAGATAAAAAAGGGGGACAGCCATGAGAGATTTGGAGGGCTATGGCCATTTGGAGGAGAGTAGTTGAACAAACTTTCACTTGAATGATAGGAGCTGCTCCATTCATCCAAATAGACATTATATTGTAGGAGAAGGAATATGTTGTAGATAAGCCCAATGGGGAAGTGAGTCTGAAGGTGTGGACTTAGAGCTCTGCAACTACCATGGAAATGGCTCAGAAGCAGTTGGAAACCTGACTCTGAAGCTTCTGAAGTCATTAGCACATTGGTAGCACCTAAAGACCACGCAGCATTTCATGAGATTATGTAGGGGACGAATATGTAACATAAAAAGATATAGGGCTAGAGAGAAGACCCAGGGGACATGTACACTTTTCCGTGGTGGGGAGAACGGAGAGAGCAGGCGGAGACAACTTAGCGGTAGCAGTGAGAGCAGTAGAAAATCTCTGGATAAAGGACTGTGATGGAAGTCCGTAGGAAGAAAAGAATCTCAAGAAGGAGAGAGTGGAGCCAGTGGTGTAAAAAATGTGCAAGATTCAGTAAGATAAAGAATGAAAAGAGGCCATGGAATGTATCCAGAGGAGGAGGAGGCTTAGCAGGAGCCCAGGTGAGAACAGATTCCATGGAGATGTGAGTCCCTGGGTACTTCACAGCCCTCTTCCACCTTGCTCTTTCTGTAAAGATTCTAGAGCTTCCAGGACCTACGCGAGCTGCCCTCCATCCATTCTTCTCCCCGTGGCTTTAAGCTACCTGCTTGGCTTTAGTCACTCCATGCACATGAAATTGTATAGTAGAGAGAAGCTCCTTGGAGTTACTAAGGCCCCTTTCCATAGGACTCTATCTGAGCATGACAACAGCTGACAGGTAGACAAAGCAGATGCCACCCTGGCACAGTCCCTGGGCTTTTTTTTGAGCCCCAGTTTCTCATTCCTTACTGCCTGTTGGTGATCCCTTGAATTTTCACCTGGCATGCGAGACTCATGGTCAAGCTGAAATTGTTCAACTCAACTTTCTCCTTTTCAGTGTTCTTGTTTCTCTCGATGGTGCCATTTTCTTCTCATCACCCTGGAGTCTCCTCTGTCTACCCATCCCCCGCTTCTCCTCTGTAGACTTCATCACATTTGCCTCATCCTTTCCAGTCATGTTGCACTACCCTAATCCCCCATGTCTATCCCCTAGGCCCTGGCAGTCTCCTTCAGCTAGGCCTCCCTGACTTCACGTCTCTCCCTTGCATTTTATCTGCTCCCCAAGACATACCTGCAATCTTCTCATTCCCTTACTCAGAAACTCTCCTTTCCTACCTTATCACACGTTCCC
Source organism: Ateles fusciceps (assembly GCA_036589455.1). Classification (NCBI taxonomy): domain Eukaryota; kingdom Metazoa; phylum Chordata; class Mammalia; order Primates; family Atelidae; genus Ateles; species Ateles fusciceps. The sequence continues at coordinate 109,090 of JAZHEH010002107.1, read as the reverse complement.
TAGCCAGGTGTTCACGGTGCTCACCACACTGCTGCCATCTTATTCTCCCCCCTCCCCTGTGTGTACACCCTGTGCTTTGGCTCCTGTGAGCAACTTGGTCTTCCTAAATAAGCCCTCTGCTTCTTCACCTATGGACTTATCTTGCAGCCATTTTGTTTACCTAGAACATACATTCATCCCCACCCCATCTCTGCCATTTGCCCTCCCCCCCTCTAAAAATCATCTGAAGTACTTACTATAGAAAGCTTATGAAGAACAACATAAATGTCTGTGGGTCCACCTCTCAGCTGAAGAAATCCCTATCCTTTCCTCCCACTTCACAGCAGAGGTAATCACCACCCCAAAAGTTAGTATTTGTCACTCCTGGTCATTTCACACATCCCTTTGTATTTTATTTTTATTTTTTGAGACGGAATCTAGCTCTGTCTCCCAGGCTGGAGTGCGGCAGTGTGATCTCTGCTCGCTGCTACCTCTGCCTCCCAGGTTCAAGCAATTCTTCTGCCTCAGCCTCCCGAGTAGCTGGAATTACAGGCGTCTGCCACCATGCCCAGCTAATTTTGTATTTTTAGTAGAGACAAGGTTTCACTGTGTTGGGCAGGCTGGTCTTGAACTCCTGACCTCATTATCTGCCCACCTTGGCCTCCCAAAGGCTGGGATTACAAGTGTGAGCCACTGCATCCGTCCACACACTCCCTTTTTTTTTTTTTTTTAATTGCATTTTAGGTTTGGGGGTACATGTGAAGAACATGGGAAGATTGTTGCATAGGTACACACATGGCAGTGTGATTTGCTGCCTTCCTCCCCATCACCTATATCTGGCATTTCTGCCCATGCTATCCCTCCCCCAACTCCCACCCCCACTATCCCTCCCCTTTTCCCCCGACAGACCCCAGTGTGTGATTCTCCCCTCCCTGTGTCCATGTGCTCCCATTGTTCAACACCCGCCTATGAGTGAGAACATTCGGTGTTTGATTTTTTGTTCCTGTGTGAGTTTGCTGAGAATGATGGTTCCAGGTTCATCCATGTCCCTACAAAGGAGACGAACTTCATCGTTTTTGATGGCTGCATAATATACCATGGTGTATATGTGCCACATTTTGCCTGTCCAGTCTATCATCGATGGGCATTTAGGTTGGCGACAGGTCTTTGCTACTTTGTAAACTGTGCTGCAATGAACATTCGTGTGTATGTGTCCTTATAAGTAGGACGATTTATAGTCTTTTGAATATATACCCAGTAATGGGATTGCTGGATCAAATGGAATTCTATTACTAGGTCCACTGAGGAATCGCCACACCGTCTTCCACAATGGTTGAACTAATTTACACTCCCACCAACAGTGTAAAAGCGTTCCTATTTCTCCCACATCCTCTCCAGCATCTGTTGTCTCCAGATTTTTTAATGATCGCCATTCTAACTGGCGTGAGATGGTATCTCAATATAGTTTTGATTTGCATTTCTCTAATGACCAGTGATGATGAGCATTTTTTCATATGTTTGTTGGCTTCATGTATGTCTTCTTTTGTAAAGTGTCTGTTCATATCGTTCGCCCACTTTTGAATGGGCTTGTTTGTTTTTCTTGTAAATGTGTTTCAGTTCTTTGTAGATTCTGGTTATCAGCCCTTTGTCAGATGGGTAGACTGCAAAAATTTTTTCCATTCTGTTGGTTCCGATTCACTCTAATGACTGTTTCTTTTGCTGTGCAGAAGCTATGGGGTTTGATGAGGTCCCATTTGTCTATTTTGGCTTTTGTTGCCACTGCTTTTGGTGTTTTGGTCATGAAGTCCTTGCCTACACCTATGTCCTGAATGGTTTTGCCTAGATTTCTTCTAGGGTTTTTATGGTGTTAGGTCTACACACATCCCTTTTTAAAATAGAATGAAATATAGGGAATGTGGAGGAAGGCTAAAGGAACGGGGGCTTTTAATGCTTCCAGTTGAGCATATCAGAACCCTTGGGCAGTATAATTTAGCTCTAGGTTGAGGACTGCTAGCAAGATGAGAAACGTATTGGATAGAGTTTCGTTTTCTGATGACGAGTCAGGAAACAGCACATTCTTCCTGGATTACATTCAAGGACGAATTTGTTGTTTGGCTTTTCTCTAAAAGATGGTGGCACAGTGATTCAATTCTATGAGGCAATGTATTTCCCAAGGATTCTTGAATCCTGTCGGATTTACTCGTTCTTATGTTGACTCTCTATAAGGATGGAGCATACAATGTTAACTTTTAGTTGGCAAAGGTACTTCCATGAAGAACTAGTATAATGTGGTCTACTTTGTTTTTCTGATGAATTACCAGTGCGAAGATAGTATTTGGAGAATCAAGACAAGTAGGCTGTCTACATGTCAGTCAAACTCTGTCTCAAATACTTGGTTGCAGAGAATGACTTTGAGATGGGTATGAGTGTCGTGCCATCTAAGAGCTGGGCATTGAACAAGTTCAGCAGCACTAGGTTCCCTAATCTCTGTTGGTGGCTGTCATTGGAGCTGTAAGCCTTGGATAGTGCCAGGAAGGGAGGCAGAATTTACCTTCCCGTGTGAGCATTTCAAAGCCAGACCCTACATTTAGCAGAGGGAAGGCCAGTCCACTTAATTACAAGCACAAGCAAAAAGGATTCCTGTAGTATTTTTTCTTTGAAAAAAAGAGATTGCGTTGGAAGATTTTTCAAGACTGTCGTTTTAGGCCCTTCTCCCTTGTGGATTTGGCACCTCCTTTCCTTTTATAGTAGGTGAAATAATGCTAAAAAGACTATAATAAAACACCCTAGTGTAGCCATAGATGGGAACATCAGTGGGAACATAAGGATTCGTGCTGTAGGTATTCTTTTTAAACTTTCCAGTCTTAAATCATCTTCTTATATTGCTGCTGCAAAACAAATGCTTTTTTTATATTTAAAAAATAAAACAAAACCTAATGCCCACTAATACCCTTGGTTACTTTGTCCCTTGTCCCTTGCTAATCCCCAAACTTTAGGGGTCTGTGGGCTACTAAGCCCTAATGTTGAAAGTCACATAACCGGTTTAATTAATTAGTTCCACTACAAGTTCCGGCTTTAGAAAGGGTCTCATCGCTACTTTGGGAATTCTTCAGTCCAGATTGACTTCTCGTTACACCCTCCACCACTGCAGTGACAAACCTTCCATGCCTCTTGAGCTGACCTCATCTCTTATTATGTTGAAAAGTTAAAAATCATCCTCTCTGCGTTGTCATAAGTTTCCCTTGTCATCACCTAGAGAGAGGTCTGTCTTCACCCATTTTTCTCCTCCTTCCCTCGCATATATGAGAGGAAGGAATAGAACATCTTATTTTCCAAAGTGAATCGCACCCTTTAAACCTTTCTCCTTCCTCCTCTAGATTTCACGTTCCCGTTAGTTATTCTGCATCTTACATTTTTGGTTTTCATCATTTTGGTTCTCCTTCCCCCTGCTCTGTGAATCTGCTCAGTCTGTCCCTCCCTCTTTCTTCCTTCCTTCCATTTTTGAGACAGAGTCTTGCTCTGTTGCCCAAGCTGGAGTGCAGTGGTGTGATATCAGCTTACTGTAATCTCCGCCTCCCGGGTTCAAGTGATTCTCCACCTCAGCTTCCCAAGTAGCTGGAATTACAGGCATGCCACCACACCCAGTTATTTTTTGTATTTTTAGTAGAGATGAGGTTTCACCATGTTGGCTAGGCTGCTCTCGAACTCCTGACCTCATACGATCTGCCCACCTCAGCCTCCCAAAGTGCTGGGATTACAGGTGTGAGCCACCACGCCTGGCCTTGCTAAAGTGTCTTTATTGAAAACACCTTCTTGTATTCCTGCTACCACTGATACAATCATCCTCTTCTTCCCTTTCTTGGACAAACTTCTTTAAAACTAGTCCACACGTGCTGCTTCCACTTCCGGACTACTGACTCCTTACTTCTTGTGGTCTGGCTCCTCTTCCCCTATTGACTCTACTCCTTCACTGCTCAATTCCGATGGCTTTGGTTGAGTTCTGACTTTTACATTTCTGTGCAGGGATTATTGTGTTGATTGCTGCTTCCTTGATCCTTTCCCCATGCATTCTTGGCTCTTCTCTCACTTCTGCTTTTTTGCCTTCTCTGCAGCTCACTTTTTTCTTTCCCTACCTCCTAGATACTATTTTCCCCAGAGTTCTGTCCTCACCCTCTTTCTCCATTGTCAGTTGCTTTCTTCTTCTCAGCTCCAGTCCCAAGCTTTCTCTCTGTATTCATGGAATATCTATAGAGTCCCATATGTGTTAAGCACTATGCCAGGGGGCTAAAAGATGGTGGTGAGCACAGCAGACATAGTTCCTCTCTCACAAAGCTTACAATTCTAATGGGATTGACAGACATTCTTCTAATAATCACACCAATATATAATAACAAGCTGTGGATCAGGAGCATGGGAGTAGTACAGGAGCACATAGTTTGAGGAGCCTGAGAAATTGTCCTGAGAAAACTGACGCTTGACCTGGGGTCTGAAGAATACATGCAAGTTCCCTAGATGTGAGGCAGGGACTGTGGAGGTGAGAAGAAGCTGAGAGAACAGCATTTGAGAGGACGTGAGACCACAGGAAGCATGAAAAGATGACAGTATGGCTGAGTGGGGGGCACTGCAAGGGGTGAGGTAAAGAGGTAGATGGCGGCCAGATGTCCTAGGCCTTGCCCACCCTGTTCAGGATTTTGGGTTTTAATTTTTTCATTTATTCATTTGATTGATTGACTTGAGACAGGGTCTCACTGTTGCCTAGGCTGGAGTGCAGTACGCGATCATAGCTCACTGCAGCCACGACCCCTTGAGCTCAAGCAAGCCTCCCAGCTCAACTTCCTGAGTAGCTGGGACTGCAGGTGTGCACCACCATGGCCAGCTCATTTTTGTATTTCTTGTAGAGATAGGGTCTTGCTGTGTTGCCCAGGCTGGTCTCAAACTCCTGGGCTCAAGCAATGTGCCTGTCTTGGCCTCCCAAAGTGCTGGGACTGCAGGCATGAGCCACCATGCCCAGCCCTTTAATTTATTTTTTAATTGACAAAAATTGTATATATCATGTGCAACGTGTTTTGAAATACATACACATTGTAGAATGAGTCAATCAAGCTACATAACATAAGCATGGCCTCACATACATATTTTGTGTGGTCAGAACATTTAAAATTTACTCTCAGTAATTTTCCAGTACACAATAGTTACTAGTTGTAGTCACTATGTTATACAGTAGATCTCCGAAACTTATCCTTCTATTAATTGAAATTTTGTGTCCTTTGACCAACATCTTCCCATCCCCTCTCCCATGATTTGGGTTTTTAGAGTTTAGCAATCAGAAGCTTTTGTAGCTTTCCACACTACTTTTGAAGTGGTGTGAGCCAGGGAACGATAGCATTAGATGTGCTCTTCTAAAAGATTCACCCTGGCTACATTACGGGGGAGCGATCGTGGATACAGAGACCACTGCAATTATGGCAGTGGCCCGGAGAAGTTGCTGGTAGAATTGGAGTGGTTGGCAGAGTTGAGACTGATTTAAGAGATAGACATGGGAGACTGGCTTAAGGGTAGTGGAGAAGGGGATGTCAGGGGTGGCTTTTAGGTTTCTTGCCTTTTGTAACCAGCCACGGAGATGGGGAACTTTGGAGAATAATGTAGTTTGGTGAGAGAACTGCATTTAGTTCTGGACACTTTTGAGTTTGAGGTGCCCTTGGGATCTCGTCAGTTCTGTATATCCAGCCATCTCCTGGATATCTGTACTTGGTTCATTTATCATAATCTCAAACCCAGAGTTCTAAAATTGGCCATGTTCATCTTCCTCCAAAACCCCCTCCTGTGTTCTTCACATCTTTGGTGGTACCACCATTGTTTATCCCAGAGATCTGGGCCTAAAGCTGAGTCATCTTTGAGTCTCTCCCGGTGGCTAGTCTCTTGCTTTCTACCTCCGTCCCTCTCCACTTTCAGATCCTCATAGCCTCTCACTTGTACTCAAGCATCGACTTTCGTGGTTTTGAGGAGCAGCTGTAGCCCACTTCGTGCTAGTCCAGAGTGCTCAGTGCTGCTAGATGGATCTTCATAAAGCGCCATTTCATCATGGCATTCCTGTTCTCCAGAAGCATCCTTTAGAGCTCAATCTCCCTGATCCTAACCCTGCAGTACTCCCCAGGAAATTGCCATCACCCTTGCTTAAACGTGGCCTACATTTTAAAAATAAACTCCCCCATGCTTTTCTTTCCTACATGTGCAGCTGATGTGACTCTTACCTGTTTCTCAAATGCCAATCTCCAGTTGCTTCTGATCCATCCTTTAAGGATCATTTTTAATGTAGTCATTGCCACAGAACTTTCATGCTATCTAATCAGATATTGACTTGCCCTCCTCTGACCTCCCATGCCACTTTGTGTGGACTTTTCTTACGGCTCTTGACACTAGCAACCTGGCATTGTAGTTACTTGGGTCCACGTGTCTTATCTCTCAGATATAGCTAGTCCCTGAACTCCATGCGGGCAACTCTGCATCTCAACTTCATGAACCCTAGGGCCCCGTAGAGTTTCTGTTATTTAGTGTATGAGAGAGAAGAGAATGCATTGTTTTAGCTTATTTGTCATATTTACATCTCAATTATTGTAGGTAGTTAAGAAGTACAAGGCTCAGGCTTTTAAGTTAGAATGAACCTTTGAAAATCCTTAAATATTTAATGACATTTAGATACTGATGAGTCAGGTATCCAGATAGTTCAGCTAATTTTCCTATTGCTGGATCTTCCAGTTTGGCCTGCCGGGTTATCTGATCTTGAATGTGTCATTAGGGAGAATGTGGCAAGCAGCCTCATTAGACTGTGGGTGCCTTTGGTCAGGAGCTGGCTGGCTCTCCTTGGTGTCCTGTTTTGTTTTTTTGTGTGTAGGGCCAGGGCACTTTGAGCTATAAAATTTCCTCTGTACAGAGATAAAGAGGAGTGAGATGTTATCTCACTTTTAACTCTTCTGCTTTTTTTAAACATCCTTGCTTTCATGTTGATACTAGAGTATCAGACTTTTATTTAGTGTCTATTCTCTGTATTTTAGGTATAAGTTTGAGATTTAGGAATACAGTTCACAGACACTGAAATCTCAATATAGCATATCTAAGCATAATAGACTGATAGTATGTTTTAAATAACTGCACTGAGTTGATAAGTAAATACATTATGATATGCTGCTGTATACGTACACTGTTACTGAGCAGTATTTTTCTTTTTGGGCATTTAGGTTTCAGTCCTGTCATGAGGTGTCTAACCCCGTGACATTTCTCCTTATAGGTGCAAATGGTGAGATCTGTCAGATGCTTGCTAGAGCATACTTATCCACTGTATTTGAAGAGCACAATCACATCTTCTAAATACTAAGATATTCTTTGCCATAATACTAATAACTTCCATTGTTTTCTAGCTACTGTCATCAGGCACCATGCCAGGTACTTTAAACTCATTTTCTGTAATCATCCCTACTTTTAGCTAAATGTGACTGAGAGAGAGTAACTCGCCACTGTCATCAGCTAGTAAATGTCAGAACTCAGATTGAGCCAGTTTTGTCTACCTTAAGAGCTTGTACTATTTTCTCTACATTATGATAATTATACTTGTACACGTTTTTGCTTTTTTATTTTGAAATAATTGTGAGCTCATAGAACTTGCAAAAATGGAAGAGGTCCCTTGTACCTATCACTGAGCTCCCCGCAATAACCATATCCCTTTATCAAAACCAGTAAGCAGATTGGCACAACTAGACTGGCCGGACTTGAATTTCAGCAGTATTTTTCATGCACTCACTTTTTGCGTGCTTTTGCGCACAGTTCTGTAGCATTTGATCCCAGGTAACCACCATCCATAATCAAGACATGGAACGGATCTGTCACCACAAAGGAGATGGCACATGCTGCCCTCCCGTCAGCCTCTGCAACCACTTCTCTGTGCTGCATCTCCACAATTTTGTCATTTCAAGCACATTATATAAAAGGAATCATATAACAGGTGACCTTTTAAGATTGCCATTTCTCAGCCAAGTGTGGTGGGCCACACCTATAATTCCAGCACTCTGAGAAGCTTAGGCGGGTGGGTGGCTTGAGTCTCAGAAGATCAAGATCAGCCTGGGCCACATGGTGAAACCCCATCTCTACAAAAGTACAAAAAAGTAGCCAGGTGTGGTGGCACGCATCCGTAGTCCCAGCTACTTGGGAGGCTGAGGTGAGAGGGCCACCTGAGCCCAAGGAGGTCGAGGCTACATTGAGATCACACCACTGCATTTCAGCCTGGGTGACAGAGTGAGGTCCTGTCTCAAAAAAAAAAAAAAAAAAATTGGCGTTTTTTATTCCACATGATGCCCTTAAGATTCTTCCAGGTTCCATGTATCCATAGTTTATTCATTTTTCTTGCTGAGTGGTAGTCCATGGTACAGATGTTCATAGCCTTACACTTTTTGAATTTCTAGACAACCCATGAGCTGTATTTATATTTTCTGTATTGTATTTTAAAATTAAAGATCAGGAACAATGGCTCACACATGTAATCCCAGCACTTTGGGAGGCCGAGGCGGGCGGATCACGAGGTCAAGAGATCGAGACCGTCCTGGTCAACATGGTGAAACCCCGTCTCTACTAAAAATATAAAAAAATTAGCTGGGCGTGGTGGCGCGCGCCTGTAGTCCCAGATACTCGGGAGGCTGAGGCAGGAGAATGCTTGAACCCGGGCAGCAGAGGTTGCAGTGAGCCAAGGTCGCGCCACTGCACTCCAGCCTGGCGCCTGGTGACTGAGTGAGACTCTGTCTCAAAAAAAAAAAAAAAAAAACAGTGTAGCCTGGCTGGGTGCGGTGGCTCACGCCTGTAATCCCAACACTTTGGGAGGCCAAGGTGGGTGGATCACCTGAAGTCAGGAGTTCGAGACCAGACTGGCCAACATGGTGAGACCCTGTCTCTACAAAAAATACAAAAATTAGCTGGGCATGGTGGTGCTTGCCTGTAATCCCAGCTACTTGGGAGGCTGAGGCAGGAGAATCATTTGAACTCAGGAGGCAGAGCCTCTGGAGTAAAAAATAAACTCTGCAAGAGTTTGCAGTGAGCCGAGATCGTGCCACTGCACTCCAGCCTGGGCAACAGAGTGAGACTTCGTCTCAAAAACAGAACAAAAAACAAAACAAAAAAACGGTGTAGACCTTCATGTCTTTGTCCCTATAGATAGATATTTCATAGTATTGTAGTCACCGTGTATGTTGTATGCTGCTTTTCCGCACTCAACTATTTCTTTCATGTACCATAATTATTTTTAATAGCTGTATACTTGTTCCATCTAGTTGACTAATTTTTTCTATCCTGTTATCTACTTCTGGCTCCGCTGAACATCTTTCTTCTGTTAAATGATAGCCGTAAGTTCTTAGTAGTGAAATTATTGGATCAAAGGGTAGGACAATTTTTATGGCACTTTTAATATGTGTTTTCAGGCATTGCCTTGAATCTCAACCCTGCCCTATACTTACTAAACAAGTTACTGAAGCTTTGACAGACTCGGGAAACAGGGATACTTCACCTATGTCCTGGAATGATTGTGAGGATAAAATGAGATGATGAGTGCAAAGTCCCTACTGTAGTACCTGGCACAGAAGAGAGGTTTTTACTACATGGCAGCTGCTGTGATGGTCTCGTGGTGATGATTGTGCTATTACTTGACTAACATGATTTCATCACGCCAGCAGTCTTCTAGACCACTTGCACCCAGCATTGGCTAGCAAATGATAGAGAAGCCTTGCTGTGCATTAAGGCCCTTCTGCTTTGGGAAATGCACCCATGCCAGAACAAGCACCATTTCCAGATGCTTGGTTTCTAGTGGGCCAATACAGACATGTAAATTGGTGGTAACAAGGCTGAGTGAAGCAAGTGGTGTAACAGCAGTCTGAATCCAGTGCTGTGGAACTTCTGAGGAAGAAGTGATGAATTCTGCCTGATCTAATTGGGAAGCAAGACCTCATTAGAGGTGATGCTTGCTGAGCCAAGGCTGAAGCCATGGGGAGAATTTTGGTAGATGGGAAAGATAGATCATTCTAGGCAAAGGGAACACCCTGAGCAAAGCACATGGCCTGATCGTAGACAAAGTGTCTGAAGAAGTTCACTTAGTTGGAGTGCAGAATGTTGTGGGAGAGAATCCTACAGAAACAGGCTAGAAGTGATGTCATGGACACCCTGGAAATGTGTACCTAGGAGTTGAGTGCACAATGGCAAATGTTTGGGGATGCATTTGGATTGCATAATTGACTGTTTTAATGCTTGCTCTGTCATGTGTAATCTGTATCATATTTTTGTTCCTAAAGTGCTAAAAGGGCAAAGGTAAAATCACCCTGAAAGCGTATGGTTGTTTTTATGTTTCTTGATGGTTTAATTATACTGACAGACATACTGACTGTTGTATTTTTGTCCATTACAGGATTCTGCTCTAATACTTGATGTTCCTCTGGGTGTGATCTCAAGAATTGAAAAAATGGGAGGCGCGACAAGTAGAGGAGAAAATTCCTATGGTCTAGATATTACTTGTAAAGTAAGAGATTTAATACTTTCTTATGCAAAGAACAAGGCACGTTAGTGTTGAATGATAGTAGAAAATTAATGTGGATTTGAAAAAAAAAACTCAAAAATCTCTTATTTATCTAAGGCCCTGGAAATGGCTCTTCCCTTAAGAGCGAGCTTTTCCAAATTGCCTGGGGGAAATAGTGCCCACATGAGGAACCCACTGCAATCACAAGGACTTGAGGAACTGGTCAGTCTGTTAGCTTGACTGAGTGGGAAATGAACTTTATAGATGAAATTTCTTCAAACATTTTAGTTTTTGCTCCAGCTTGCTCCTGGTGCCCCTTCATGTATGTGTTACCATGAAGGAAGGAGGAATAGAAGAGATTTTGCCCTCAGTTCACAGGATGTGTCCTTACCTCTAATAACCTTTGTAACTTTTGCTTAGGTCATTTTCAGAGGTACAGTTTGCTGTGATAGTAACCATGTATTCAGCATTTGTGTCCATCCAAACACGTGGGGTGCTTTGCATTTGATCCTTAAGTACAACTCTCTGAAATGGGCGTATTGTAGATGGGGAGCCTGAGGCTCCGAAGAGTTGGGGTATCTTTACTAAGGTAATTTCTAAAGGCAGGCACCCAGAAGGTGGGGATGTGTTTCAGTGTCTCAGGTGACTGTGAACCACTGGTCTAGTGCAGGGCTTTGCAGACTTTTTCTGTGAAGGGCTCAATAGCAAGTATTTTAGGCTTTGTGGGCCATGTCAGATTTTTGTTGTGTATTCTTCTTTGTGTGTTGTTTTTCAACCCTTTTGAAGTGTTTTAAAAAACAGTCTTAATTTGAAGACTTGGGCTGAAGTTTGCTGGTCCCCAGCCAGTCCAAGTCATTCATTCTATTGATAGAGAAGTGAGGCTTTTGCTATGTGAGGTTACTTGCCTTGGGTTGCCTAGGGAGCCAGCGCGAGAGCCAGAACCAAAAACGAAGTCTCGTTTTCCTAGTCTCATACGCTGCAATTTCTCAAACCAACTGTGTTTGCTTATATTTGGATTATGCTACAATAAGGTGGTTTTCTTTCCAGTTTATAAAAGATCGAGACTCGTTTTTTCTATCAGAAACTAAAGAATAATGCCATTATTAAACCTTAACTGAAATTCTCCACTACCATCTACCTCAGCTTTTTTTGGTGGTGTTTTAATTCCAGCTACCTTAATGCTTTATCTATTATCCCAGCTACTATCTACCTTTGGGTCTTAGAAACATGGGAATTTACTTTTAAGGAAGGCTTTTGCATTTTGCATCAAAGGATTTATGGGAGTAGAGTGTTTAATATTAGAGTACTCAAGGGAAAATGGAGTTGCTATATTGACAGTTTTGAGGTGACTTTCATTCTTACAGGATTTTAAAAACCCTGTTTTCTGCCTCATAATAGGAAAAACTTGTGCTTCGATATCAAACCCCCAAAATTAATGAGAAAAAGCACATTCTCACCCTTGACTGTTTATTATAAGAACAAAAGGCGTACGAACAACTCACCGAGCATAATTCTGAAATGTTATATATGTATATTTCTTGGAGTTAGCATGAGCCCAAAGATGATGGCCTAGAACAGAGTTGTAGCAAAACCTTTTAACTAAGTTATCTCCCCAGAAACACTGATGTCACAGAGTCACATTCCATCTTCTCAGTAACAAACCTGACATTGATATGAAGGAAATCTGCTGTGGTGAGGTAAAGACTCACTGTCCCATCTCCCATAGGTCAACTTTCACCTGCATTCAGTAACCATGGTACGACCACATTCCGCTCCCGAAACAAGTAGCTACAACTTCTGCAAATTTGGCTATGCCAGCTATGCACATGGAGATTTCTGCTTGCCAGTAGCATCTTTCCCACAGTAGATGCAAGTCCCAGAGAATGTTGTCCAGCAGCAGGGGAAAGGAAGTTCTGAATATGTAAATTCATACTCTGCAGGCCCCTTACCAGCCCCTGCTGCCTACCTGGAGTCTTTCAAACAAACAAACAAAAAAGCAAAGTAAAACCATACCACCACAAAGCCGCCTCTTCCCTTCCCCACCTCACTCCCGTGGACTCACCTTAAAGACGCAGTGTAGCGTTTTGAAGTCAGCCGTGATGTGTGTTGTTTCTTTAGAAACGATGCCTCAATAAATCAATTCTTCAGGGTCGTTGCAGCAGGGATATGTTTTCTTCAACTCTGATTATAGCAAGGCTTGGAACATCATCATATGACCAGGCTGTTAAAAAGGCTGAGGGTCCGACTGGGAGACTCAGGCATGTGGCTCTTTCCCTGATGAGTCAAACTCTGAAGAGACCAGGTGGAAACTTATTTCTGTTACAGATTTGGTGATCTGCCACCTGTGAGTCATTTGCCTTTTCTACTTAGTTTTTTTGCCAAGAAATAATATTCTCTCTTTAATTGCATCTTAATCAGATGGCAAAAAGAAGTTACTTGAATCACTTGTGCTTTGGCACATTAAAAGTAGCTGTTTGAATCACTGATAGATCAGAATAAATATTCATGTAGAGATGGTCTAACTTCTGGTGAAGCAATGAAGAGAACCATGCTACAGTTACCATCTGACTCCTGGGGGTTAGAAGAGGTCCCTCACAGGGCCTGAGCCCTGAGGATACTCAGCTCTCCAGTGTGGCACTTGTGGCTGGTTGTAAACCCTTTTAATGCATATCATCCCATTGAAATGATTATTCCTCTTATTTAACTATTCATTGCACCATGAACCAGTAACTATTATCCCAATTTTCTTGGGAGGTGATATGAATGGGTTGTTGGACTTTATTCTGTGACATGCTTTTTAAAAAGCAAAGAATCCTTTGGGAGGCCGAGGCGGGCGGATCACGAGGTTAAGAGATTGAGACCATCCTGGCCAACATGGTGAAACCCCGTCTCTACTAAAAATACAAAAATTAGCTGGGCGTGGTGGCATGCGCCTGTAGTCCCAGCTACTCGGGGGGGGGGGGCTGAGGCAGGAGAATTGCTTGAACCCGGGAGGCGGAGGTTGCAGTGAGCTGAGATCGCGCCACTGCACGCCTGGCAATGGAGCAAGACTCTGTCTCAAAAAAAAAAAAAAAAAAAGCAAAGAATCGTGGAGCTGGCAAGGCCTAGTAGATGTCATCTGTATACATAGTGCTCAATCTCCAGTCCTTTATGAGCGGTCTCAGGCTGTAGTTCTTCATATTTCATTTCCTGCCATTTGTGTTTGGAGATGTCTGGTGATGGCCACAGCCTGTTCTGGTCCTTCAGACTGCAGACTTGGGAAGCTTAAAGTTACTCTCGAGCTGAGGAAGGAAAAAGCATTTTGAAAAAAATGAAGACTGTGATATCCAAGAGGGCAGCGACTAGGTCTCTACCGCTCCTGAAGTGGCTCCATGGTCCAGCCTAGCACTCCTTTATCTGAAATGAAAATTGAAAGTGCACTGCACAGCATAGGGTTCCAACGTAGCGCCATCACTCTGATTTTTTTTTTTTAAGAAATAACTTTAAAAACACTCCAGTCTTGAAAAGAAGATAGAATGTTATATCTGTATATATAATACAGGTTGACATTTAGAGCTTATTTGGTTTGGATTTGGTTTAAAAGAAAGTTTTCCTGCTTATTGAAGATACAGGTATTGGAAGCTACCTTTCAAATCTGGTTTTGACTGTTTATTTTTAGCTCCTAAAAGCATAGTTACTACAAATATGGGCTACTTTAATGTGGCTTATACAGAATTCTGTGAAGGTAAAATTGTAGAATAAAAATATATTACTTGCATGAGAGCTTAAAATGCCAGTCATTTAGGAAGAGAGCTTCTGTGTTTTAATGACATGTTTGACAATGTTGAGATTATATTTGATATCAGTTACTCTTTAGAAAAGTCATTTGAATAAAATAGTTTTATAAGTAAAAAAATACCAGGGCTGGGTGCGGTGGCTCACACCTGTAATCCCAGCACCTTGGGAGGTTGAGGCAGGTGGATCACCTTAGGTCAGGAGTTCGAGACCAGCCTGGCCAACATGGTGAAACCCCATCTCTACTAAAAATACAATAATTAGCTGGGCGTGGTGGCGAGTGCCTGTAGTCCCAGCTATTCGGGAGGCTGAGGCACGAGAATCACTTGATCCCAGGAGGCAGAGGTTGCAGTGAGCTGAGATCACACTACTGTACTCCAAGCTAGGCCACAGAGTGAGACTCCATCTCAAAAAATAAATAAATAAAACAAATTTTAAAAAATTAAAAAATACCTCGGAAACCAGTGAAAGTAGATGGACCATAACAGATGTTGTTCAAGGCAAAGTTAGATTTTTTTTAATAAAATGAATTTTAGCTCTATCTTCTCCTTAGTGCTAGTTGCTTTATCTTGTCTTTACATTCATGGCTATGATGGAAACATTTTCAGGTGTTCTTAAACTGGATATATCAAATTACCATATAAAACAAAGCAATTTTTGTAATTGAGATTAATTGCCCTTTTAGGTAAGTGAATCTTTTCCCTTAATTGAATGGAAGATTTCTTGCTAATTAACATGACTTTCTTTGAAGACTAAACTGTCATACTTGTCCTTTGCCCCCAGGACATGAGAAACCTGAGGTTCGCTTTGAAACAGGAAGGCCACAGTAGAAGAGATATGTTTGAGATCCTCACGAGATACGCCTTTCCTCTGGCCCACAGTCTGGTAAATTTCAGCGCTCTTCCTCAGCATGGGAAGGTTCTCAGTGCCTCCTCTGTGAAAACCGCCCACAAGCGAGGATTCTCTTCTTTTACTCATCTGTGTTGTGTTTCCCAGTGTGATGTATCTGCGGGGGTGTTTATTAAATAATTTCATCATTTCCAGAGGGGGATAGGTCTCTACCCTGCCAGTCTGCGTGAGATGGATTGCCCTAGGTGACTAAAACAGATCTCTGGAGGCTGGCGAGAGCCCTGTATGAGCCTGGGAGCTTCGCCAAGGGCATCTTGTGCTCTTCCAAACCCAAGTGTGCCCTTAATCTTGGCCACCCTGCTTGAAAATGTAGGCGGTAGTGAGGCAGACCCAGGTGGCTTAGTGCGACACTGTGAGATCATATCCCAGAGTTCATTGCTTTCAGCTTTGGAGCTAATGAGCAATGAATACCAGGCTTTTGTGGCTCCAGTTGTAAGTGGAAACTAGCCCTCTGAGCCTAAATGCCATTTGTGCAAATACAGATGTGTGGTATAGGTACTGCACCAATAGCTGAATAGGGACAGGTTTACTTTTGAAAAGAATAACCTTTCAAATGTGGTTTGATAGCATTTAGTATATAATTGGCAGGACCAATTTATTATGCATTTAATTAGTTACAATCTATGACTTAGTCCAAAGGTGATTTAGTATTATATGTACCTAAAACTTTTCCTTCCTCTTCACCAAACTGTTGGAGTAACCTTACTCTTACTGCATGACTTAAAAGAAACTTACTATTGTTTCTTTTGCCGTACAGAAATAAGCCTTTCTATGAGTTTTGCTCTTACAGCAATCTTTCTTTATATCCTGCCTCGGCCTTGCCTCCTGTGCCTTGCTCGAATTTCTAGCCCCGTCCTCCTCCTTTGGTTGACTTGAAATGAACTTAGATGCAAATACCTGCTAAGGGAGAGTGAGGAAATGATTATTTACAACATATACTGTAGAAATGCCTTTATTTTAAGTATAGGATGATCACATTACAGACTAACCGAAGGTGATGGAGAGGGACCCTTAAGTAGAAGAGGCATGTGTTGAACACAGATGAAAATGCCATGCTTGGGAAAAAATGTGCTGATCTCATAGTTGAATCTACTTTCAGCCTTTTCTAAGTTTCTGATTAAATATGTGATTTTAAAAAATACGTCTGTATTACATTTTTTTTTTTTCTTATATTTTATTGCACTTTAGGTCCTGGGGTTGCTGCCTCCATCCCCGTCACCTATATCTGGCATTGCTTCCCATGTTATCCCTCCCCAACTCCCTATCCCCTGCTGTCCCTCCCCTAGTCCCCCCAACAGACCCCAGTGTGTGATGCTCCCCCTCCCTGTGTCCATGTGTTCTCACTGTTCAACACCCGCCTATGAGTGAGAACATGCGGTGTTTGATTTTCTGTTCTTGTGTCAGTTTGCTGAGAATGATGGTTTCCAGATTCATCCATGTCCCTACAAAGGACACCAACTCATCGTTTTTTATGGCTGCATAGTATTCCATGTTGTATATGTGCCACATTTTCCTTGTCCAGTCTGTTGTCGATGGGCATTTGGGTTGGTTCCACGTCTTTGCTACTGTAAACATTGCCGCAATGAACATACGTGTGCATGTGTCTTTATAATAGAATGATTTATAATCCTTTGGATATATATCCAGTAATGGGATTGCTGGGTCAAATGGAATTTCTATTTCTGGGTCCTTGAGGAATCGCCACAA
Source organism: Ateles fusciceps (assembly GCA_036589455.1). NCBI lineage: Eukaryota > Metazoa > Chordata > Mammalia > Primates > Atelidae > Ateles > Ateles fusciceps. The sequence continues at coordinate 92,178 of JAZHEH010002107.1, read as the reverse complement.
TGTCTTCCACAATGGTTATAGTAATTTACACTCCCATCAACAGTGTCAAAGTGTTCCTATTTCTCCATATCCTCTCCAGCATCTGTTGTCTCCAGATTTTTTAATGATCGCCATTCTAAATGGCATAAGATAGTATCTCAATGTGGTTTTGATTTGCGTTCCTCTAATGACCAGTGATGATGAGCATCTTTTCATATGTTTATTGGCCTCATGTATGTCTTCTTTTGAAAAGCATCTGTTCATATCCTTCACCCACTTTGAAATGGGTTGGTTGGTCGGTTTCTTCTAAATCTGTTTTAGTTCTTTGTAGATTCTGGATATTAGCCCTTTGTCAGATGGATAGATTGCAAAAATTTTTCCGCATTCTGTTGGTTGCTGGTTCACTCTAATGATTCTTTCTTTTGCTGTACAGAAGCTGTGGAGTTTAATTAGACCCCATTTGTCTATTTTGGCTTTTGTTGCCAATGCTATTCGTGTTTTAGTCATGAAGTCCTTGCCTATGCCTATGTCCTGAATGGTTTTGCCTAGATTTTCTTCTAGGGTTTTTATGGTGTTAGGTCTTATGTTTAAGTCTTTAATCCATCTGGAGTTAATTTTAGTGTAAGGTGTCAGGAAGGGGTCCAGTTTCTGATTTCTGCACACGGCTAGCCAGTTTTCCCAACATCATTTATTAAACAGGGAATCCTTTCCCCATTGCTTGTTTTTGTCAGGTTTGTCAAAGATCAGATAGTTGTAGATGTGTGGTGTTGCCTCCGAGGCCTCTGTTCTATTCCATTGGTCTATATCTCTGTTTTGGTACCAGTACCATTCTATTTTGATGACTGTAGCCTTGTAGTATAGTTTGAAGTCAGGTAGTGTGATGCTTCCAGCTTTGTACTTTTTGCTTAGAATTGACTTGGCTATGCGGGCTCTCTTTGGTTCCATGTGAAGTATAAGGTGGTTTTTCCAGTTCTGTGAAGAGGGTCATAGGTAGCTTGACGGGGATAGCTTTGAATCTATTAAATTACTTAGGGCAGTATGGCCGTTTTCATGATACTGATTCTTCCTAACCATGAGCATGGAATGTTTTTCCATCTGTTTGTTTCCTCTCTTATTTCCTTGAGCAGTGGTTTGTAGTTCTCCTTGAAGAGGTCCTTTACATCCTTTGTTAGTTCTATTCCTATGTATTTTATTCTCTTTGTAGCAATTGTGAATGGCAGTTCGTTCTTGATTTGTCTCTCTGTTAGTCTGTTATTGGTGTATAAGAAAGATTGTGATTTCTGCACATGGATTTTGTGTCCTGAGACTTTGCTGAACTTGCTTATCACTTTAAGGAGATTTTGGGCTGAGACAATGGGGTCTTCTAAATATACAAATCATGTTGTCTGCAAATAGAGACAATTTGACTTCCTCCTTTCCTGTATGAATATCCTTTATTTCTTTTTCTTGCCTGATTGCTCTGGCTAGAACTTCCAATACTATATTGAAGAGGAGTAGTGAGAGAGGGCATCCTTGTCTAGTGCCAGATTTCAAAGGGAATGCTTTCAGTTTTTGCCCATTCAGTATGATACTGGCTGTGGGTTTGTCATAAATAGCTTTTATTATTTTGAGATATGTTCCATCGATACCTAGTTTATTGAGAGTTTTTAGCATAAAGGACTGTTGAATTTTGTCAAAGGCCTTCTCTGCATCTATTGAGAGAATCATGTGGTTTTTGTCTTTGGTTCTGTTTATGTGGTGGATTACGTTTATAGACTTGCGTATGTTGAATCAGCCTTGCATCCCTGGGATGAAGCCTACTTGATCGTGATGGATAAGCTTTTTGATGTGCTGTTGGATTTGGTTTGCCAGTATTTTATTGAAGATTTTTGCGTCTATGTTCATCATGGATATTGGCCTGAAGTTTTCTTTTCTTGTTAGTCTCTACCGGGTTTGGTATCAGGATAATGTTGGTCTCATCAAATGATTTGGGAAGGATTCCGTCTTTTTGGATTGTTTGGAATAGTTTCAGAAGGAGTGGTAACAGCTTCTCTTTGTATGTCTGGTATAATTCAGCTGTGAACTCATCTGGACCTGGGCTTTTTTGGTTGGTAGGCTACTAATTGCTGCCTCAACTTGAGCCCTTGTTATTGGTCTATTCAGGGTTTCGACTTCTTCCTGGTTTGGGCTTGGGAGGGTGCAAGTGTCTAGGAATTTATCCATTTCTTCCAGGTTTACTGGTTTATGCGCATAGAGTTGTTTGTTGTAATCTCTGATGATAGTTTGTATTTCTGTGGAATCTGTGGTGATATCCCCTTTATCACTTTTTATTAAATCTGATTCTCTCTTTTCTTTTTTATTATTCTGGCTAGTTGAATGTCTATTTTGTTGATCTTTTCAAAAACTAGCTCCTGGATTTATTGATTTTTTGAAGGTTTTTTTTTGTGTCCCTGTCTCCTTCAGTTCTGCTCTGATCTTAGTTATTTCTTGTCTTCTGCTAGCTTTTGTGTTTTTTAATCTTGCTCCTCTAGTTCTTTAAATTTTGATAATAGGGTGTTGATTTTAGATCTTTCTTTCTCCTCATGTGGGTATTTATTGCTATAAATTTCCCTCTAGACACTGCTTTAAATGCATCCCAGAGATTCTGGTATGTTGTGTCTTCGTTCTGATTGGTTTGAAGAACATCTTTATTTCTGCCTTCGTTTTCATTGTTTATCCAGTCAACATTCAAGAGCCAGTTGTTCAGTTTCCATGAAGTTGTGCGATTCTGAGTTAGTTTCTTAATCCTGAGTTCTAATGTGATTGCACTGTGGTCTGAGAGACTGTTTGTTATGATTTCCGTTCTTTTGCATTTGCTGAGGAGTGATTTGCTTTCAACTATGTGGTCAGTTTTAGAGTAAGTGCAATGTGGTGCTAGAAGAATGTATATTCTGTGGATTTAGGGTGGAGAGTTCTGTAAATATCTATTAGGTTTGCTTGGTCCGAGTCTGAGTTCGAGTCCTGGATATCCTTGTTAATTTTCTGTCTCGTTGATCTGTCTAATATTGACAGTGGAGTGTCGAGTCTCCCACTATTATTGTTTGGGAGTCTAAGTGTCTTTGTAGGTCATGAAGAACTTGCTTTATGTATCTGGGTGCTCCTGTATTGGGTGCGTATATATTTAGGATCGTTCGCTCTTCTTGTTGCATTAATCCTGTTACCATCATGTAATGACCCTTCTTTGTCTCTTTTGATCTTTGTTGGTTTAAAGTCTATTTTATCAGACTAGGATTGCAACTCCTGCTTTTTTTTGCTCTCCTTTGCTTGGTAAATCTTCCCCATCCCTTTATTTTGAGCCTATGTATATCCTTGCACATGAAATAGGTTTCCTGGATACAGCACACCGATGGGTTTTGAATTTTTATCCAATTTGCCAGTCTGTGTCTTTTGATTGGGGCATTTAGCCCATTTACATTTAAGGTTAATATCGTTATGTGTGAATTTGATCCTGCCATTTTGATGCTAGCTGGTTGTTTTGCCCGTTAGTTCACACAGTTTCTTCATTATGTCGATGCTCTTTACCATTTGGTATGTTTCTGGAGTGACTGGTACTGGTTGTACCTTCCTTGTTTAGTGCTTCTTTCAGGAGCTCTTGTAAGGCAGGCCTGGTGGTGATGAAATCTCTTAGCACCTGCTTGTTCGTAAAGGATTTTATTTCTCCTTCAGTTATGAAGCTTAGTTTGGCTGGATATGAAATTCTAGGTTGAAAGTTCTTTTCTTTAAGGATGTTTGAATATTGGCCCCCACTCTCTTCTGGCTTGTAGGGTTTCTGCGGAGAGATCCGCTGTGAGCCTGATGGGCTTCCCTTTGTGGGTAACCTGACCTTTCTCTCTGGCTGCCCTTAGCATTTTTCCCTTTTATTTCAACCCTGGTGAATCTAGTGATTATGTGCCTTGGTGTTGCTCTTCTTGAGGAATATCTCTTGTGGTGTTCTCTGTATTTCCTGGACTTGAATATTGGCCTGCCTTGCTAGGTTGCAGAGATTCTTCTGGATAGTATCCTGAAGAGTGTTTTCCAGGCTTGGGTTCATTGTCTCCGTCACATTCAGGTACACCTATCAAACGTAGATTGTCTTTTCACATAATCCCATATTTCTGTGGAGGCTTTGTCATTTCGTTTACTGTTTTTCTCTAATCTTGCCTTCTCATTTTATTTCATTGAGTTGATCTTCAATCTCTGATATCCTTTCTTCTGCTTGGTCAATTAGGCTATTGAAACTTGTGTATGCTTCATGAAGTCTCGTGTTGTGTTTTTCAGTGCCATCAATTCATTTATATTCTTCTCTAAGCTGTTTATTCTCAGTTAGCATTTCGTCAAACCTCTTTTCACGGTTCTTAGTTTCTTTGCATTGGGTTAGAACATGTTCTTTAGCTCAGAGAAGTTTTGTTATTATCCGCTTTCTGAAGCCTGTTTCTGTCAATTCATCAGACTCATTCTCCATCCAGCCTTGTTCCCTTGCTGGTGAGTTGTTGTGATCCCTTGGAGGAGGAGAGGCTTTCTGGTTTTGGGTGTTTTCATCCTTTATGCATTGGTTTCTTCCCCATCTTTGTGGTTTTAATACCTGTGGTCTTTGTAGTTGGTGACTTTTGGATGGGTCTCTGAGTCGATGTCCTTTTGTTGATGTTGAAGTTATTTCTTTCTGTTTTTTAGTTTTCCTTCTAACAGTCAGGCCCCTCTGCTGCAGGACTGCTGGAGGTCCACTCCAGACCCTGCTTGCCTGGGGATCACCTGCGGTGGCTGCAGAACAATAAGGGTTGCTGCCAGTTTCTTGTTCTGTTGTCTTTGTCCCAGAAGGATATCTGCTAGATGTCAGCCTGAGCTCTCCTTTATGAGGTGTCTCTTTGGATATACAGGGTTTGGGGAGCTGCTTGAGGAGACAGTCTGTCCCTTACAGGAGCTCAAGTGCTGAGCTGTGAGCTCCTTTGTTCCGTTCAGAGCTGCTGGGCAGGTACGTTTAAGTCTGCTGCAGCGGAACTCATGACCGCCTTTTTTTCCAGGTGCTCTGTCCTGGGAAGGTGGGGCTTTATTTATAAGTTCCTGACCTGCTGCTGCCTTTTTTCAGAGATACTCTGCCCCGAAAGGAGGTAGCCTAGTCACAGTCTGCCAGCAGAGGTGTTGCTCAGCTGCTGTGGGCTCTGCCCAGCTGCTGTGTGAACTTCCTTGCAGTTTTGTTTATAGAGGTATAGTTAGAAATTGCTCAGTAATGGCGGTCTGCCTCGGTAATGGCGGACTGCCTCGGTAATGGCGGACTGCCTCAGTAATGGCGGACATCCTTGGTAATGGCGGCCTGCCTCGGTAGTGGTAGACTGCCTCGGTAATGGTGGACGCCCTTCCCCCTGCAGAGCTAGACCATCCTGGGTCCAGCTGTGCTTGCTGTGAAACTCAATCCAGAGCATTTCAGATTGCTGGTCTTTGTGGGGGTGGGACCCACTGAGCCAGATCACCTGGCTCTCTGTTTCAGCCCTCTCTTTTCAGTTGAATAGGTGACTCTATCTCCCAGGCATTACAGGCGCCAGTTGAAACGAGCTGCCCAGATTTGTGTGAGTTTTTGTACGGAGACCCGCTGTGCCAGCTGAAAACAGCTGTGCTGGAGACTCGTGGCACTTTTCCACCCAGGAATCTCCTGGTCTGTGGGTAGTAAAAACTCGTTTGGAAATGCAGTGATCACTCACCCTCTGCGTTCTCACTGGGAACTGCACTCCAGAGCTGTTCGTTTTTGGCCATCTTGGATTGTCCTGTATTACAGTTTTAAATTCTATTAGGATAAAGAGAGTCTGATGGGAACACATCTTCTCAATTATTATGATAGTGAGAATGTGAGTCTAATTCATGAAAGTTCAGTTAGGAAATGTGTTCTGCTTTGATTTATGCATGTCTGGCCCTAAAATATCAGAAATTGACAGAATGGCAGGTTTGAAGGAGCTGAAGCTCCAGTGTGTCTCGTATAAGATCTTGCTTCATCAAACATCCCCTTTCTCTGGTATCTTCTGTTTCTTATAGGGTTTACTCCCCTAAAAGCTGCTGGACCAGCTTTCCCCTTATTCTACCGTCCCCTCTTTCACTTCATTGCCAAACTTCTGGAAACGATATTCTAGCCCATCCCTCATCTCTAGTGCATTCATCCTCCAACTCATTCCAGTATGGAGCTCATTACTGGCCAAATCTAGTGGCTCATTTCCATCTCATTCTGTTTGACCTCTTCCCAGCATTCAACAATTTTGACCACTCTCTTCTTGAGCGCCTTGGTTTCTGTATTCCTGCACCATCTTGATTGTTTTCCAGCCTCCCATTGCCTCTGTCTTTTCCTTAAATGTAAATATCTCTTCAGTGTTTTACTCTCATCCCTCTTCTCACCTTATTAACTTTGCCTTTATGGTTTTGTTTAGCCTAAAGTCATCACTGCTATGTAGATGACTTCCAAATCTAATTCTCATATTGTCCTTGAGTGAGACCAATGAGTTTAACCTCAAATTCCTTCCTCTGGGAGTCTGAGAATCACAAGCTTGGCTGGTGTGGTGGCTCACACCTGTATTCCAGGCACTTTGGGAGGCCGAGGTGGGCAGATCACTTGAGGTCAGGAATTCCAGACCAGCCTGGCCAACATGGTGAAACCCTGTCTCTACTAAAAATACAAAAAAAAAAAAAAAAAAAAAGCTGGGCATGGTGGTGGGCGCCTGTAATCCCAGCTGCTCAGGAGTCTGAGGCAGGAGAATTGCTTGGACCTGGGAGGCAGAGGTTGCAGCGAGCCAAGATTGTGCCATTGAAATCCAGCCTGGGGGACAAGAGTGAAACTCCGTCTCGGAAAAAAAAAAGAATCACAAGCTTGTTGTTGCCCTAACCTCTTTGCAGTTGATGAAACCTACGTTTCATCCTATATGTCCTGCAAGTTTGAGGATCCCCAGTTGTTCAGGTTTGAGAACTTGAAGTCAGCTTTTCAGTTCCTTTCCTGCTAGTTCTCCCATAGGCACATCAATTCTGAATCCTATGAGTTCTACTTAGTAGCAACTCTCAGCCATTTCCTCTCATTTCTTATGCTTTCTACCTTCATCCATGCTTCCAAACTGGCTTCCTTTCTTTCAATTTCTTCACCTTCCAGCTAATCCTACACAGTGCTTCCAGTTGTTTGTTTTGTTTTTAAATATGTTACTGTATCACCCTCTACCCCCCAAAAACAAACCCCCAGTGACTCTTCATAGCTTGTGCCCTCCACTGCAGCTGCACAGGGCTGTCCTGTGCTCCTCTAGCACACACAGTACTTTCTTGGTTCAGATTTTGCTATCCTCTTTACCTGCAATCCCCTCGTCTCTTGCATACACATCATCCACACACTTAGCCTTCAACGTCTTAATCAGTCCTAGGTCCTTTTCCAGGCCGTGTGTGGGCCATGTGAACTCAGTGAGAGTTCATCTTACCTCGCAACTGTTAGTCTTTGCAAGTTCCTCTCTCAGAGCACTTATCTCAGTCTGCCTTATGGAATTATTTTGTCATAACTACCTCCTTACCTCCCCCCTACCCCTGCCTGATAAATTATGAGCTTATCCAGGCAGGGATCAGCCTTGATTTCTCTCTCTACTGTCAGCACAGTGACATCTATCTGCATGGGAGTTTTGTAATGATGGCTTTCTTCTTGAACTTGGGTTTAGTAGAAAGTGAAGGAAAAAATCACTATATGGAAACAAATGAGATGTATGTTTCTGAATATTGCAAATCTAACACCAAAACCTAGAATTCTCTGTTGCTGTTATTGGAGTCATCCCCAGAGGGTTTGATTTCTCAAGTCTGTGGTACTTGGCCGTATTTTTCATATCTGTGCTGAGAATCCCTACTTCTTGTTTTAGGAAGTTAATAATGAACTGGAAAGAAAAAAGTCAACTGAATTGGTCATATGAAGTTTTGGGAAATGACAGTATCTTAGGTTTTAATCATTAAAAGTCATCTTTAAAAAAAGTTTGCCAATCACCAATATAATGCAAGATACAGATTGAAACAGATCAGCTCTCAACGCTGCTTTTGGAATAGCAGTCCCTGACACTCAAGTCCACATATGCAACTGTTTCATCAGTCAGGTTCATCTCATGTCTTGTGCTAGGTGGTGTCAGGATGCAGTGGGAGCGGTCAAGATAAGTAGCGTGTAGGATGGGGTAATACCTAGTCCCATTCAGGGATGTGACAGTCAAACAGTAGTGATATGACAAATATGTTTAGCCCCAATATAAGATAGTATACATCCAGTTGTGCAAGAGAAATGCAAAGGAAATCCACTGGGGACTCACAGGAAGAGAGACCACACCTAACTAAAATTGGAAAACCCTGCATAGAATTGATAGTTGTTAGTATAAGGCCTTGTAGGATGGATATAATTTCCAAGTGATGAAGGGCTTCTGAGGTGTGGGGCTTGAGTGATCAGGAGGGTGGGGCACTGTCGACAGAGTACGGAAGTCAGAAAAAGATTTCATTTGCAGAAACAGGTGGAAGAAAGGGGAAGGGGGAGAAGACAATGAGTTCTCTCTTTGAACACGTGGCATTTCATGTATTTGACAGAATTGACAGCAAGCCGCTGAAGGCCTGCTCCTCAGAAAGTAGTCTAGAGATGTCGATTTGGAATAGTAGTTCTTAAGTAGTTTGAAGTTATAGGATCCTTTGAGAATCGATGTAAATTAGTTTATCTTCCCTGAAACATGCAGCCATGTACAAAACCTTACCTAAAATTTTAGGGGACTTCTGGCCCCTCTGAAGCCCCTTTGTGGGGCCCTGGTGAAGTAACCCTAGTATGTAATAGAGAAGTCCCAAACCAGACTCTTGGGAGAGGCCAGCTATTAGGGAGTGAAGATAGGAAAGGAGCCAGCAAAGTGAATAGTTACAGAGGTGAGGGAAGAGCCTGGAGAGGATGAACAAGATGTCATGGGTGTGAGTGCCGGGAGAGCCAGGGAGATGGGACCCAACCTCCTTGGGGAACTGACCTCCTGTGACCTGCTTAAAGTCAGGACCTCATTTCATTATCTTTGCAGCCCTAGTGCCTAGTCCAGTGCCTGGCACACGTTTTTGTTTTGGGGTTTTTTGTTTTTGTTTTTGAGCTTTCATGAATCTCGGAAAATGATCTCTGGGTGAAGGGACAAACACTAATTTGCACATGTTTAAAAGAAGCATAGTTGGTTTTCAAAAAAAAAAAGAGTAGCAGGCATGTTGAGGGAAGAATGTTTTTACCTTAGAATTTTGGAAAGGAAAAGGAATATATTTCTGGAAAGAAATCTTGCCTCTTTTTCAAGGCAAAGAAGAGAGATCCTTTATCAAGCAGGATCCTAAGAAGGCAGAGGGAAATGGGATCCAGCCCAGTTTGTGGGTGGTTTGGGAAAGGAGAAGGGACCTCATATTCTCTGAGACAGGAGGGGGAAGAAGTTTCGAACTGCCGCAGTGGGGAATATGGGAGTGTGCCAAAAAGGGCTTTCCTAGGAGGGACATAAGCCTCATTGCATTGAACAATACAAAGGACCCTGCTCGAAAAAGATCACGTTGTTAATATTAGTGGACTGTCCAAGCCCGCTGCAGATTACCTTAGTGATTTTTATTGGCATTTGAAGTCAGAGTGAACTTGCTGTTGCATCTATGAAATGGTGTCTGGAGGCCAAGCAAGCTGGGCCCTGACTCTTGCCAGGTCATGAATAGACCATGAGTGGGCTTTTTAATTTCAGACCACCCCTTTGACTCTCTCTGGCCTCCTTTCCCATTAGTATTTTCACCACTCAGTGTTTTGAAGTCATGACTTACACTTTGAATTCAACTTGAGCTGTTCAGCAACAAGAGAGTTCACCCCAAACCATTAACTTCGTTGTTTCTGTGTTATGTCAATCTCGTAAGATGTGTACATTTTTATAATAACATTTTCTATTCTGACCAAAAATAGAAATTTTATTTCATTTATTTTCTTTTTTAAAATCTATTTGATTTGCTTTTCAAACACTAGAAATTGTACTGAATTCTACATAAATTGCATGAAGCTCCATAGTAGTTGTAGATAAATTATGTATTTTAATTAGAAATGTCAGTGTTTCTTGACAGTGTGGTGATTTTTTTAAAGGCAGAAATTAAAATCATGTATAACTGAAGAGAGCCTGCTAGTGCTACAGAAAGATTAAGAGTCTGATAATGTTCACTGGCAAAGTTCTTCTTTTATTGATTTTCTTTATTGTTTGCTCATTTTTTACTCAGATTGGTTAATCAGAGATAATGTAAATATCAGATGACAGTTTTTAAAACTGTCGATCCTATTAGTGAGTCAGAAAAGCACTAGGTTGCAGCTAGCATTTTTAAATAGAATAGAATAGAATGTATTAAGAGCATAACACATAATATGGATAAGTGTGGCTTTGTGAAACATTTCTCTCGGGTGTATGTGTGTACTGGGTCATGGTATTCAAGTGCATTGCTTATCCTTAATTATGGTCCAAAAAGTTTGAAAAATACCATTTTAGGTAATGGTAGAATATGTAGAATAATATGCATTTTAAGTTATTGTAGGCATTCATATACTCACTTAAATCTACCTTTACAGCAATAGGTGCACATGGATTTTCTTAAATTTTAAGTGAAGGTTTAGAGTTTATGAATAAATGCATGGGATGTAGACTTACATAAAGGAAGTCGAGGGCTAGAAGAAATGAAGCCTGAGACCCGGGTGCCAGGCTCATGGCAGCCACTGATGGGGGAGACCCATTGAGGGGACATGTTTGCAGAGCGCTTCCGGTGTGTGGTGACAAGCATGTGCCATTGGAGTTCAATGGTCTGTGCCTGAATTCAGCTCAGTCACTTACCTGCTTGGTGACCTTGGAAGTCACATAATGTTTATGCGCTCCTGTGTTCTCTTCTCTAATGGAGATAATAACAAGTCTCTACCCCGTTGGGGTTTTGTGAGATTAAATGTAAAGTGCTTACGACGCTGCCTGGCACGCAGCTAAGTACCCAATAAATGTCAGTTCTGTTCTTAGCGTGCCGTTTTCCAGCAGGTGTAGAGAATAAGGGTGATTACCCAGCACGCTTTTGCCCAAGACTGTTAATAAAGTAATCGTGATAACATGTGGGACACTTTAAGCTCTTTAAAAGAAAGATGCTATATAAAGATTAGTATTCTTATTAATAAACCATTGGTTGTACCTTGAGAAAGGACTCTTTGAAAGTCAGAGCATTAAATCCAGAGAGCATCTGACCTAGAAAGGTGAGATATGGGGGCGGTGATATGTATGAAAAGAGTTCTTAGAAATGGTTTTCCATGGTTTTCTTTCCATCTTTTTGACGCTTTTAGGGGAACGTGGCCCATTCAGGTTTATGTTTCCGCACTTGCACTTTTCTTGGACACCCTGCGCTAAGCTCTTTAGCATCACAGTATTTCTTGTTATTATGTGAACTGATTAGCAGCCATATAGTTGCAAAATTTCCGTTTCGCGTGTGTGTGGTGGGAGATATTCGACCTTCTTGTGTGAGGAAAGACACAGGTGAGGGGACTTGCTCTTGCTAGCTCTAATTTAGGAGAGGAGCAGCTGGGTTTCACGGCCTCTGCTGTGGAGACCAACAGCCTTCTGAGGACTGCGGCATGGTGCATTAGATTGCATGCCAAGGACGGGAGCAAGGTCTCCAAGCAGCGGCACCTTTGTGAACAGGGCTCATCAGCATTTGCAGGTGTTTTGTTACAGCTGCCTTTGGCTTTCATAGTCTTTGCTGCTGCTTTCTTTTTGCCTAGCTTTGGTGAAGCACATCAAGCCCTGCCACATGGCTTAAACACTACCATATTCTACTGCATGTCCTTTCTCGCTCTACTCCAATTGTGCTTACTTGTAAAAGGAATTTCCTAAGTTAGTAGAGTGGGGTTATGGAGGCATACATCTTTTTCTGACCATTTGAACGACAGGTATAAATGATCCTATGAATGGAGAATTCACATGGGATGTTTTATTTTGTGCCTTTGTGTTTCAAGCTCAGAAATGTGGAAATTTTTATAAATTGCTTTGCAATTTTAAGCGAGACATATTTAGCGAGCCCTTACTTTCTGCACTGATTATGGAATTAATATATAAAAGGAAAGAACTTATTTGCAGATGGACACTGAAATGAAGTGCACACACACATGCTTTTTAGCCTAGATGTGGCCTAATGACTAGCAGTTATGTCTTAGTTTTTCTGTTTCCTTTTTGGCCAGGACTCTTTTTTCTTGAATCAATAGTAAACTTGGCAAATTGACACACTAGTTATGCTTTTAAGTCTCCTTCCTTTTTGCCTCCTCTAAGACTTGGTCCTCACTCTCATTGATCTCTCTGTCTCCACCACCTTCTCCCCTCTAGCCTTGAAATGTGCTTGGTTCTTCTCCTATTGCCTGTCCTCTGGAGCTGACATTTCACCTGGTCTCCTCCAGCATTGCTGTCGATGGTGAGAGAGTGTAGAGATTCCCACCCGCATCCACCCACTCCATAACTCATCTGCAGCCAGACTTTAGCCTAGCTCACTCAGTGCAATGATTCTTCTGAAAGGGACCCAAGGCCCTACAAGTTACAAAACTTGGTAGCCTGTTAGACCATATGCTTTTCAACTGCACCATCGTTTGCTCTCGACTATCCCCACCCCTTCCTTTCAAAGTGGTGCTTTTAGTAATATTGAGTAGTATATTTATAAAAATATGTATAAAATCTAAAGAATGCTGATTGATGGAACTTTCCTTTGTCTGTCCTGAGATGTAAGCTGGATAATTTCATCAGTTTTATCTTCTACTTTGACAGTGCCTGGTCTGAGTTTTGTTTGCTAAAATTTCCGTTCTTATGTTTTTTTAATTATAAAAGTTCTATTTGATTGTTTTTTAGATTTTTTGGCCATTATTTATAATCTCTTCTTCTGTACTCAGATTTCTCATCCTTTTACTTCTGAAAGCACATTAAATATAATTTATAATATGCATCTAATGATTACAGCACCCGAAGCCTTCGTGGCATTATTCTACCACAGGTGTGTGTGTTTGCTGGCTTGTGGCACTTCGCTGCTATGTGGGTGTGTTTTTGATTACTGCCTGCAAACTCTTATCCTTGGAACTTTATCTGTGGGAATACTCTGAGGCTAGGACTGAAGGCAGTTTTACCAAAGAGGATTTTTTTTGCTTTCTGCCAGGCATCTTGAAGCATGACTGGTTTGGGACACTTATAAATTAAATTCTCAGATTGAATGTTTTTGGGGCCATCCAAGATTTGTGAGTTTGGTCCACATACTACTTAAGGGCTGACTTGTGACTACAAATGTCTACTGGGGGATGGTGGTAGAGATTTGTTTCCTTCCTTGCTCAGCACCAGTAATCTAGACAGGAAGGTTCTCTTGGAGTCCCCCAGGCCGTCCTTTCCCATTCATCCTTCCCCTGAGCCATAGCGCTTGGTAGGTTTCTAATCTGAGTCCTCATTTTGGGTGGGCCGGGTCTCAGGCCCATCTCCTGTGCCCCAAGAGGCCATGCAAATGAGTTCCGGGGGCCGGGCGTGGTGGCTCACGCCTGTAATCCCAAGCACTTTGGAGGCCAAGGTGGGCGGATCACCTGAGGTCGGGAGTTCAAGACCAGCCTGACCAACATGGTGAAACCCCGTCTTTATTTAAAATGAAATAAAAAAAAAAAAGAAAGGAAAGGAAAATGAGTTCCGGGAGTGGCCTGAAGGGGGAAGCTAGTGTGTTCCTCTTGCTGTCTGCATTCCTGTTTGCAGTTGGTTTTGGCTTCTGAGTATAAAAGTATATTGTTATATCCAGCATTTTAAGGTGTTTTCAGCAGAGTCTCATTATGACATATAGACCATCACATTTGCAGACACCTCTCTTTTTTGAAACCTCACTTTCTCCATAGCTTCTGCGATCTAAGTCCTCCGCCTCGCTTCTTTCTGGCTCCTCTGCATCCTTATACCATCTTAGATGGGTTTTCTACAAAAGTCTGTCCTTCTTGCTCTGAATTACACCCAGGGGCAAACTCATGTTCACGAGCATTGCCTTTCTAAGCAAGGCTTCCAAATCTATAGCTTTATATTTCCCTGTAGCTGTTACAGAACTTCAAGCAACACCAAAACGTCTGCTAAAATGACTCTCATATGTCCCAGAAACACACTCTGGGTTCCCAGTTACTCTTAATGATATCATCATCCCCTTGTTCATTCACATTTGAACATTTGAAATCAAGGCCATCAGAGGTTTTCATTTCTTTTTTTTTTTTTAGACAGGCTCTTGTTTCTGTCACCCAGGAGTGGAGTGCAGTGGTGCAATCACAGCTCATGACAGCCTTGACCTCTTGGACTCAAGCGATCCTCCCACCTCAGCCTTCTGAGTAGCTGGGACCACAGGTGCATGACTCCACACCTGGCTAATTTATTTTCTTTCTTTTTTTTTCTTTTAGACAGTGTCTCACTGTGTTGCTCAGGCTGATGTCAAACTCTTGGCTTCAAGAAATCCTGCCTCGTCCTCCCAAAGTGCTGGGATTACAGGCATGAGCCCCATACCTGGCCCCTGTTTCGTAGCATGTACTAAATCCAGGGGATTCTGCCTCCCCCAGCCTGACTTAGTTCCTATCTTCATCTCCTCTCCTCTAAACTGTTGGAACGTTGTTTGGAGGTCTTTCTATCTCCATTCTGTCTCCTATCCCTTGTCCCAAACTTCAGCTGCTTCCCCCTTCTCTGTCTCTTTCACAGTGTGGCCCGCCTCTCTCCGTTTTTGTTATCTGTCTCCACTCAGTGGAGTGAGTGTAGACTGAGATATTCGCCAGTGGCCATATGTTCTCTGTGTTTGGCTACCGTTTGTGCCTTTTTGTTGTCATCTTGCCCAGAGTTGTCTTATCCTTCCAGGGTGGTTCAGAATACCATCAATGCCCCACCAAGGCCCATCTGTCAAGAAATAATCTGGGCATCTTCTGGGCCTCATAGTATTTTCTCCCACTTGTGGCACTTGCTGTTCCGCTTTACATGCCGTCCACATCTCTCTCCTTTGGATGACTTCTAACTCCTTAAAGACAGAGGCTGTGTCTTACTTGCCTTTTTTCTCCACTTCATACCTTGTTCATAGTAGAGCCTCAAGTAAATATTTATCGAGTGAATATACTAATATAAATAGAGCAAATAAGTCGGAATCAGTAGCAAGCAAGACATCAATGAGAATACTCTGCTTTTTAGAAAGAGCATTTATTCAATAAGAAGTATTTAGTTTTTAAGTTTTAAATAGCCAATATATATTAACGATTGACAATTCAGGAATTGTAAAGGGGTATACAGGAAAGGTATCTTCCTCCCAGCACACTTCAGCCACCCCATTCCCCTCCCCATAGACAACCAAGGTTTCAGTTTATTACATCTCCACCCAGTGATAGTTTAGGCTTATACAATGAACTCATTCACATCCTTGCCCCCGTTAACCCTAATGGTAAAGAGCTATAAACGCAGTCCTGTTCCTATTTCCATCCACCAGTAGACATTGCCCAGTGAATGTGCTTTCTCTAGCCTGCTGATGACTACACAGTGTTCTGCTGACCGTGCCGTAATTTATTTCTCGAGTCCTCCTCTATTCATGGATATTTAAATTGTTTCCAATCTTTTGCTATCATATAAATACTACAGTGAATCACCTGGCATATACATTTTGTATGTGTTCAAGCATATTTGTAAGCTAAATTCTTAGAATGTAGAATTACTGATATGCCAAATTCCCTGTCACAGAAGATATACCGATTTTCACTCCCACATATCATGCATCAGAGTGGCTGTTTCCAGGCATTCTCTCCAACTGTATTAAGTTTCCACATGCTGCTGTAACAAACTACCACAGACTTAGTGGCTTAAGAAACACAAGGCTAAGCCAGGCACGGTGGTGTGTGCCCTGTAATCCCCAGCTACTTGGCAGGCTGAAGCAGGAGGATCACTTGAGCCCAGGAGTTTGGGACCAACTTGGGCAACATAACGAAATCCTCGTCTCGAAAAACAAACAAACTACAAGTCTGTCATATTACCGTTTTGGGAGGTCAGAAGTCCAAAATGGATGTCACTGGGCCAAAATCAAGGAGTTGGCAGGTCTACGTCTCTTCTGGAGTCTTGAGGGAGAGTCCATTTTTTGCCTTTTCCAGCTTCTAGTGGCCGGCACATTCCTTGTCTTGTGTCCCTCTTCCTCCATCCTCAGAGCCAGCAACATGGGCCAAGTTTTTTCCACATTGAATTACTCTAACCCTGCTTCCATCATCACATCTCCTTCTCTGACTCTGACTCTTCTGCCTCCCTCTTCCACTTCTAAGGACCTTTATGATTCTATTTGGCAAACCTAGATAATCCAGAGTAATCTCTCTATTTTAAGGTCAGCTGATTAGCAATCTTCATTCCATCTGCTACCTTAATTCCTCATTGGCATGTATGGTAACATAACACAGGTTTGAGGGATTAGGACATGGACATCTTGGGAAGACATTCTTCTTTTTTTTTTTTTTTTTTTAACAGAGTCTCAGAGTCTCGCTCTGTTGCCCAGGCTGGAGTGCAGTGGCACGATCTCAGCTCACTGCAACCTCCACCTCCCAGGTTTAAGCAATTTTCGTGCCTCAGCCTCCCAAATAGCCGGGGATTACAGGCATGGGCCACCACACCCAGCTAATTTTCGTATTTTTAGTAGAGATAGGGTTTCGCCATGTTGGCCAGGCTGGTCTGGAACCCCTGACCTCAGGTGATCTGCCCTCCTCGGCCTCCCAACATGCTGGGATTATAGGCCCCAGCCCCAGCTGAGAAGTGATTCTGTTTACCATGGCAAACCAGTGTATTTCTGATCTTTAATCTTTTTCAGTCTAAGGTGAAAATGCAAGCTCATAGTTTTATTTTGTATTTATCTTGTTTGAGTAAAATTGACTATCTTTAGGTTTAAGCTATTTGTATTTACATTTCTCCATTCTCTATATCTTCTACCTATTTTTTGTTTGGATGTTTGGTCTTTTTCTTGTTAGTTGTAGGTACTTTTTATGTAATAGCTATGGTGATGTTTAATATGAGTAACATATTTTTCCCGTATGTTTTTTGACTTTTTGATGGATTTTGCTATGGAGAATTGTTTTCTGTTTATTTGGTAGTGTTTGAGACTGTGTGTGTTGAGGGGCTCTCAAACCACCCCCACGTGTGGTGATTCAGTAAGAGGACTCACAGGACTCAGCATATGATTGTACTCACAGCTATGGCGTATTACAGCACAAGGATATAAAACAAAACCAGCAAAGAGAAAAGGCGCATGGGGTGAAACTCGGGGAGAAACCAGGCACAGGCTTCTAGAGTTCTTGTCTAGCAGAATCAAACAAGATGCACTTCATTCCTCCAGCAGTGAGTGGTGCACGTAGGCGATGTGGCCAACCTGAGAAGCTCGTTAGAGACTTTGTGTCCACAGTGTTTATTGAGGCTGGCCATGTAAGCACCCACTGCCTCGCACAAAGCAAAATTCCAGGCTTCCAGAAGAAAAGCAGGAGTCTAGTATAAACCACATTGTTTATACAAACAGTTTAGGCACGGTGAACCAATCTTATCAGTGAAGGAATGGTGAGAATTCTGCTGAAATCCAGATTACCAAGTGTCTGGCAAGGGTCAACCGTGTAAGCAGGCCTTTCTAAGAGAGGGCAGCCTCAGGCCTGCCATGTTAATTCTTCTGCACACTTTTCTTTTATAGCTTCTGGGCTTTATATCCCAGTTAGGAAGATCTTCCCTACTCAGACTTATAAGGAATTATCTCAGCCAGGCGTGGTGAGTCACGCCCTGCAGTCCCAGCACTTTGGGAGGCTGAGGTGAGTGGATCACTTGAGACCAAGAGTTCAAGACCAGCCAGGCCAACAAAACCCTGTCTCTACTAAAAATACAAAAACTATCTGGGTGTGGTGGTATATACCTGTAATTCCAGCTTCTTGAGAGGCTAAGGCATGAGAATTGCTTGAACCTGGGAGGCAAAGGTTGCAGTGAGCCGAGATTGCTCCACTGCACTGCAGCCAGGGTGACAGGGTGAGTGAGACTCCATCTCCCAAAACAAAAACAAAAACAAAAAAAACCTCATATTCTTGTAGTAATTTGGTTTCTTCCTTAAAATTAAGTATTTGGTGTATTTGGAATTTATTTGGGGTTAAGTAGGATGTGAATCTCTTTCTTCCCCTCTTGTTGCAATATCATTTGTTGACTAGTTTGCTGATTTGAAATATGGTCTTTTATCTCACACTGAATTGCTCGACGTATTTGATTTTATTTCTAAGAGGTTCTCTTCTTGCATTAATTATTCTACTTGTGCACCAGGAGTGCTCTTTTAACTATTGAAGCTTTATAAGATGTTGCACTGTCTAGTAGAGCGAGCCTCCCCTTGTTCCTTTTCTTTTTCATTTTTTTCCTCTCTATTGTTTCTTAAGCAATTACAGAATGCTACATTATGGCTGTGCTCAGGGATCTAGAGCTAATACCCACTCCCTGTTCGCAAGGAGTGCTGTTTTCCTGGGTAATGCAAACAAACAGATGCATATGATAGAGCGGGCACAGGATGTCACAGGAGCACAAAGGAGGGCTTCCTAGAGGAGTCAGATTCTGAAAGATTAATAGGAGCATTTGCCAGGCAGAATTGACATGCCAAACTGAAGGAACAGTGTGGTCATGCAAGAGGATGCACAGATGCAGGCTGAACCCACATGCAGTTTGGTGTCTGGGAGCATGGTGTGCGTGTGGGGGTACCAACAGGAGATAGTGCTGGGGGCAGAGGAGGCTGGGCCAAAAGTTGCAGAGCCGGACATTCCCCCACTCAGAACTTCTGCTTTTATCTAAAAGTGAAGGAGCCATTTAATGGTTTTAAGCAGGAGCGTGGCATGATTAAATTTCCATTTCAAAAAGATTGCTGGACTGCAGTGTGTGCAGAACAGGTGGAGGGAACGGGAGCAGAGCAGAGAGAGGAAGACCGTTTCTGGGGATCTTTTAGTCACCTCAGTCCTTGATGATGAGGGCTTGAAATGGGGCAATGGAGAGGGACTCCAGAGAATGTTTTTAGAAAGTTTCAGGTGGTAAGAGCAGTAGGATTTGGTGGTTGACTCAATGTAGTTATGAGGGAGGAGGGGATGATAGAGAGGGAAGAATCCACCCTGGATAACCAGACCGATGGTGGGGCCAGTGGTTGAGATGGGGAATATAGGAGGGGAGTGAGGAAGAGGTGGCCAGTTCCATCTTGGATCCTTTGAATTGAGAGTTCTATGAGACAACCAGTCAGAGATACCTAGGAGACAGATGACCACAGAGACCCAGAGCTCTGGCCTGGGGAGAGCTTTATTTGGTAAGCCTGGATCCCATTGTCGTCACATCATACGCATTTTCATAGATGTGGCCAAAATTGCCAGGAGAGAGAACTACAGTGAGAAAAAGGGACAATATATGAACCCTAGAGAAATCTCAGCCTTAAATGATTATGATAGTGGACAAGTTGTCAAGAGTATTCTTTCTTCCAAAATAGTTTCAAATGACATTTCAAATGCACTTTTGTGGTCCTTTCCTGAATAAATATGTACATTTATATGTGAAGATAATCATGACACAGGAATATCAAGCCATTTCCCCAGTAGATACTGATTTAGTCAGTAGTAGAAATAGGATTAGGAGAATTGTTTATGCAAACAGAAGTATAAAATGGTAATTTATGTGCTAGCTGCTTTTGACCTATTTTTTGTCAGGTTTTTGGAATAACTGCATCAAAACTGACATAAATGAAGCTACTGTGTCAAGTCACGTGGAATACACAGAAAGCATTATCTAGCATTGGGGTATTTGAATTATAAACTTTACCAAATATCAAGTATGTCCTGTGGTTCTTTAAAATTTTGGGCTTTCCCCCTCCAATTTTAATGAAAGCATTTTTTCTTATATGAACAGGTCTTGTTTCTAAGTTTAATCTAAAAGATGAAAATGAGGCAATTTTACATTACTGTAACCTTAAATGGTAGATGGAAGCTTTTTAAAAAGGGAGTGTCTTTAATTTCAGAAATCAAATTCAAAAAACAAAAAAGCTGGCTTGAGTTCCTGTTCAAACGCTGCAAAAAGTTTAATCCAGAAAGAAGCAGTTGGGCTGCATGCAGTGGCTCATGCCTGTGATCCCAGCACTTTGAGAAGCCAACACGGGTGGATTGCCTGAGCTCAGGAGTTCAAGACCAGCCTGGGCAACATGGTGAAGTCCTGTCTTTACTAAAATACAAAAAAAAATTAGCTGGGCATGGTGGTGTGTGCCTGTAGTCCCAGCTACTCGGGAGGCTGAGGCACGAGAATTGCTTGAACCTGGGAGGCAGAGGTTGCAGTCAGCGAAGATGGCACCACTGCACTCCAGCCTGGGCCATAGAGCCAGTACTCTGTGTACAGAAACAAAAACAAAAAACCAAAAAGAAACAGTAAGTGGTTCCCTGCAGTTTTAAGTTTAGATATTGGAGACATAGGTCCTTAAGAGTCATCAATTGACTGTGCCATTGCATGCTATTAACATCATTTGAAAACACTTTTAAATGTTCATAGTTTATCAATTTATTCCCCTGTTTATGAGCTACGGAGAGCCTATAACAGTGACCGACAGTTGTCCCTCCTCAAAGGAAATTCAAGTATTGTTCAACATTTATGGATTCTGCTAAATAAACAAAAGCCAATCTAGATGTTTTAAGGAAATCAGTGTATCTTTATATAGGTGCTATTTAAAAATAATGGCTAATTAAGTGAAAGCTAAAATCTGTTGTCCTTTCAGAGTCTTTCCCGCTACAAGATACAATGATAAATGTAGCTAAATTATAGTGACAAATTATATTCTCTGTGTCAGAGCTGTTTTTATCCCTGGTGTGAAATCAGAGAGTTTCATTTCAAGTTTGTCCTTTAACATTTTTCAAATGTTACATTGTGTTATTTTTAATCCAGAAACAATGCACATGATTGCTTTAAAAAAAAGTCTCCATGTATAGAATCTCTCTTGACTAGTAAGAATCTAGTGAATTGTGAATTGATGAAATGCCCAAATACTAATACAGAGCAAAATTAAGGAAGATGTGACTCACTCAATTGAGGAAGGTGAAGGTGGGCATTTGAGAGTATTTTCTATCAGTTTCCTGATTTTGATATTGTGCTAAAAGTTATACAAGATGTTAACACCTGGAGAGGCTGGCTGAAGATCTACTCTTGGGGAATCTATAAGTATTTCAAAATAATTTAAAAGAAAAGAAAACTAAAGTAGCCCCCCAACAGCTTGACCACACAGAACTCTGAGGCTACATTCCTGAGAGTTCTGGTATATCCCGCATGGCCCTTCTAGGACCAAGGAAGTGGAAAGTCACCCCAGAGATTCTGGTTTAGTAGGGGTGAGGCAGGGCACAGGCATGGACTGGCATCTGGAAAAAGCAGCCCACCTCACCCCCCGATTCAGAGGCAGAGCCCTAGATAAGGACCATGCCCTAGAAGAAAGCCATGTAGCACTTACTGAAGCATCAACTGAAAGGTGATGCTCAGCAAACATCGTCTTTGTCCTAAGACTTTGCTCAATTGGGACTGAATCGTTCTTGAATTTTCCATAGGCGATGAAATGAAATCCGTTCTTGGGTGTGTTCATTAAGTAAGCTTTACCATTACCCATTTAGCAAGCAAGACACCCTGCTTGATGGTTATAATGGAAAATACTCGAAGAGCCAGTTCTCTCCATGTGATTTAGAGTTTCCAATTAAGGGTCAAAACTGACCCAAGGTTATATTTAGAATAATAGTTGAAAGTGTCAACACATTAATAAAGTACTAAAAGACTCAAAGCCTTAAAGAATGTATTGTCTGGAAGAGAAAGTAAATGACAGCTAAAACCCCAAGACATGTAACCTATTCATTTTAGGTTTTAACAATTTTGAAATTGAAGCTTTAATTAGGCTTGTAACAAGTTACCACTTGTAGGGAATTTTGCACTTTTTGATAGATAATGAGGTACAGATGAATGGATTTTGTTATTGTTTATTTTTGTTTTTGTAATAATCCAACTTTATGTTACTCTGAGAGCCTGTATCTCTTACTCTTTAAGAAAAAAAGAAAATATATCTGAAAAATAAGTCTTCGTACTTTCAAGTTTAGAAAATGGTGGCATTGGCTCTTTCAGACTGCTCGCCTCAGTTAGAGCCAAGTAGCTTATGGAAACAGTGGGTTTTTTTGTTTGTTTGTTTTGAGATGGAGTTTCACTCTTGTTGCCCAGGCTGGAATGCAGTGGCACAATCACGGCTCACTGCAACCTCCACCTCCTGGGTTCAAGCAATTCGCCTGCCTCAGCCTCCCGAGTAGCTGGGATTACAGGCATGTGCCACCACACCTGGCTAATTTTGTATTTTTAGTAGAGATGGGGTTTCTCCATGTTGGTCAGGCTGGTCTCAAACTCCCGACCTCAGGAGAATCACCAGCCTTGGCCTCCCAAAGTGCTGGGATTACAGGCGTGAGCCACCGCGCCCAGCCGCAAAACAGTTTTTATTTATTTATTATTATTTTTTCAAGTATTGTTCTTCGTCTTTTTTTTCTATTATACTTTTTTTTTTTAATTGCATTTTAGGTTTGGGGTACATGTGAAGACATGGAAGATTGTTGCATAGGTACACACATGGCAGTGTGATTTGCTGCCTTCCTCCCCCATCACCTATATCTGCATTCTCTCCCCATGCTATCCCTTAAGTGCTGGGGTACATGTGCAGATCGTGCAGGATTGCTAACACAGGTGTACACATGCCACGGTGGTTTGCTGCATCCCTCCCCCCTGTCATCTACATTAGATATTTCTCCTAATGTTATCCCCTCCCCAGTTCCACCACCCTCTGCTATCCCTCTCCTAGCCCTCCCGCCCACAACAGGCCCCAGTGTGTGATGCTCCCCCTCCCTGTGTCCATGTGTTCTCATTGTTCAGCACCCACTTATGAGTGAGAGCATGCGGTGTTTGGTTTTCTGTTTTTGTGTCAGTCATAGTTTTTAAAGGAAAACACCACATAAACACTACCTAGTAATGCTTTTTGAAAAATGTTTTTCTATGTTTGTAAGCTAATTTATTTGAATAGTGAAAATAATGGTTTAAGCACCCAGTCTTTCTACCCTAAGCTCCAATGCAGTATTACATGTGTTGCTATATACTTCATGATGAGAAATATTTGGCTGTTATGTGATTAATTATTCTTCCTGAAATATCTGGGGTCCAAGCCTGGCTTTTAGCATCAAGAGTAAATTGGGAGCTGTTTTTGTCACCAATTCTCATAGGCATGTTTCGGGTTAAAGGATACCAGTTAGTTGACTCATTCTGGATATTAGTCAGAACGTGAAGTACCATTGTAGAAGTGATCTCATGAGAGAGGCCACCTGATGTGTAGTTACCATGGGGACATTGTCTCAGTCTCATACTAATGACAAAAAAAAAAATTAATGTTGCATCTGTTCGGGTTCTCTTATCAAACATATTAAGGAAGTTATGGAAATAATTTTGGTTTAGGCCATATAGCTTTGGTCTTCTGATAACAATTTTGTAAACTTATACGTAGAAATTTTCATGTAAGATACAGGAATCCTGGAAGCAAAAAAAAGAAGGTGCTTTCACATTAGTGATTGAAAAAATAGTAATTTAGGTTGAAAATGCTGCTTGGAAGTTAATACTGATAGCATTACTACACATGATGATTTTTCTGGAAAGAAAGCTTTATCTGGGTCTTCAATTTAGGAATTTTTCTCTTTGGTTTTTAAAAGCTGCCATATTCACTGTAGCTTCATGAGAAAGATGCAAATAACTAAAAACAAACAAATGAACACAAACCATGTTGAGAAAGCAAGTTCTAGGTTTTCTTCTAAAGTGACAGTTGAGCCTTAGGTCTCAAACCATCTACAACTATGTTAGCAGCACAGCATTCAACAATCCTGAATATTTACCTGTGCCAAGTACCGACCAGTGTGGTATCAGATGTTCACAGTAATGATAAATTGCCAAGAGGATGCTTAGGCATGTCCCGTATATTCTGTTTCTGGATAAAGAAGTGCAGCAAACATTTTAGTGCTATTTTCACCCGAAGTCCCTCTGTGTTTAAGTTAAACTTCAGTTAACAGAAATCACTTATTTTCCCCAGTGGTACTGAATAGTTAAGCATTGCTGTGGATTCAGTATCAGGTTAAAGCCTCAGTGAATCGCTTAGCTAGGTCAGCATCATTACTAATGCCAGCCATCCAGAATAAACAGCACTCGGGCTTAGCGCTGCCAGAGTTGAGACCTGCAGAGTGTGCTGTGTGCCTGGGAAGGTTTGAGTAGACAACCTGGAAAGCAGTTTTCACCTTAAACCTCTTGCCGTTCACGTGCAGAAAACTGCTGCTGCTAAATGATGCTTTTCCAGAAATACTCTGTGTTGTAGGGGAGGGAACACTGATGTTCAAAGTGATTAGACTGATGACAGAAGAAAATGGATGGGGAGGGAACTACAGAGAGGAAAAGTGTGCAGACACAGTGGCTCTGGAGAAGGTGGTTGTGCAGGGGCTGTGTGGGCATTCATGTCTTCCTTCGGTCAGCGAGCCTGTGTTCTGCCTCCCCTCGGACCAGACACCATTCTAGTTACTGGGGATAAAGGATGTAAACAAAGCAAGTGTCTAATTCCATGGAGCCCATGTTCTAGGGGAGTTTATAGTATATGTGTACAGTGAATGAGTACATACCTAATCTGTCAAATAGTCGTAAGTGATAGGGAAAATCAAATGGGAATAGGGAGTGCTGTTGCGGGGGAACATGTTTTTCTGTACGATGTCTCGTGGCTTCTTGTCTTACTTCTCTCACATCTCTGATCCAATTACCTTAACCAATAAGACCTAAGAAAAAATAAAATTAAGCAATTATTATTAAATGGTGCAGCTGTCTCAAAAGGGAACAATGACGTGTTTTATTTTTGTAAAAAAAGACATGATACTAACAAAACTCTGAATTAACTCTTCTTTGTGAATTCTGAATCAGTGCCCTGGTTTCTTACTGATTAAGATTATTAGGTCAGAGGCGTGAGAGAAATGTAAGACAAGAAGCCATGAGGTAAAAGAGCTCCAGGCAGATGGAATTGAGTAATAGAAAGAAACCTCATTTTCTATGGCTATACATCTCTCTCTTAATTGTTGTTTAATGATGTACCACCAAAAAATCAAATTACCAGACCAAAAAGCACCTGTCGGTTTTAAACAGTATTAGCAATTGATCAGGCACAAGCCACTAAAAAGAAGGAAAGAAAGGAAGAAAAAAAGGCCTTTGTAGCTGTGGATGGCAGACAGCTGCGTAAGCCATTGGAAGAACTTCCGCCTTTACTCCCAGCAAAGTGGAAAGCTGCAGGAGGATTTGAGGCAAGGAGAGGACTTGATCTGACTTGTGTTATGACACTGTCACTCTGACTTTAGAGGTATAAAGATGAAAGCAGGGGGAGCAGTTAGGTTTTTGTAATCAACCAAGTGAGAGATGGTGGAGGCTTGGACTAGGGTGGTAGCCATGTGGTGACAAGGATGAATCCAAGGTTTTCAGCTCAATCAGCTGGAAGGACGTGCTGTCATGTACTGTAATGGGAGACTGTGGGAAGAGCAGAACTGGGTAGGGGGAAGCCAAAGGTGTTTGGCTTTGGATGTGTTAACTTCAGAGTTCTCCAGATGCCTCTTAGGCAGTCTGGTGCCTAAGGGGTGTTAGAGTGGACACTTGGATAGCCAAGTCTGGAATTCAGAGGGGATGCTGGAGAATGATAGATACTTAGTAGTCACTAGGGCATGGATGGTATTTGAAGCTATCAAATGTATCAGCAGCACCTTGAGAGTGAGTATAAATAGAGAGGAGATGAAACGTCTGACTCCTGCCGTTTCACAGAAACCAGGGCTTTGATTCAGAATTCACAGGGAACAGTTAATTCAGAGTTTTCTTAATATCCTGTTTTTAAACAAACACGTCATTGTTCCCTTTTGAGACAGTTGCACCATTTAATAATAATTCCTGAATTTTATTTTTCTTCCTTTCCTTCTTTCTCTTTAATGGCTTGTACGTGATCATTTGCTAATACTAATACTGTTTAAAATTGATAGGCACTTTTTGGTCTGGTAGTCAGATTTTTGGTGGAACATCATTAAAAGAACAATTGAGAGATTCTGAGGCATAGAAAATTGAGGTTTCTTACTATTACTCAAGATAGAGGTTAGCGTAGAGTCTGATCTGAGTTTTCCACTATTTTTGTTAAAAGTCTTGGTTTGGGTTGTAACTTCATGGTCAGCAAATCTGGTGAAATTTATTTTGTGAGAAATCAAAGGATGTGCTATAATAGTGGACGATTCCTTCACACTGAACTTTAAATTATTTATTTATTTATTTGCCTTTTCTAGCCATTATTTGCATTTTTAAATGAAGAAAAGTTTAACGTGGATGGATGGACAGTTTACAATCCAGTGGACGAATACCGGAGGCAGGTAGGTTAGATGCTATTGTCTGGTACGTGATGAACCTGCAACATGCATTATGACAGTATGTCATCAGCCATCTTCTGAGAATCAGCGACATCGCTACTAAAGATCTTCGATAGTAGTGGTAGTATCCACGTTTTGTACAATATATCTCATTCTATCTATCACTGTATAACTCACAAGCTCATTCCGTTGCCATATTCAAGCTGCATTAGAGCTGGATGACTAGATTCTATTCCTTCCTATGTGAAGAGCATCAATTTTGTGTTGTTTATGAAATAAATTAAATACTTAGGATTTAGAAAAGTCAAACATTTTAGTGTGTTATACTTTAGGACTTGATGTTGCTATGTATATGCATGTTTGGGAGCTTAACTATTACTGGCAGTTAGATTTAAATTGTATTCATTTCAGTTTGCAGATTCAGATGAATTAGAACTGTTTTCCTGTAATGATGCCTTTTTTAAGAAAGCTTTGATGAACGTACATTATAATTGCCTTTGCTGCTCTCTAATATGAAT
This sequence comes from Ateles fusciceps, assembly GCA_036589455.1. NCBI lineage: Eukaryota > Metazoa > Chordata > Mammalia > Primates > Atelidae > Ateles > Ateles fusciceps. Next base: position 65,214 of record JAZHEH010002107.1, on the reverse strand, counting down.
GTCACCTAATGCATGTTTATTTGCTATGATAAAGGCAAAAGGCTTGGTTTCATGTTGCTGTTCAGGGACAAATGTCTCTTGCAGTATTTTTGTGAAGGGAATTCTGTGCATAATATGTAACAAGAGCCACAGTTTGACCTCTGGTATAACCAAATCTGTAGACAGCTAGGAGTTGTGCGATGGGATTATTCACAATTCTTGTTCTACAAAGCTCTTCAGGTAATTGAAAATTGTTGTTGAGTGAGCTTTGAGATCAGATCAAGCCCATTTGCTTTCTATGAAAAGGTAGTGAATATAAAGTAAAATCAGTAGAACCCTAGACTTGAGAAGAACCATCTAGTCACCACCTTCACCATGAAAAACCTGGATTCATTTCCTTTTTTTAGTCTTAATGAGTGGTTTGCATATTCATGAACAGATTTGACGCTCTGGAATTTGGGTGCAGGAGTCTAAGAACACATGTGAGGTGGTGTATCCTGTTGTTTCCATAAGTCACGTTTAGACTGCTGAGTTTTCCAAGGCTGCGCACTCCTCCCATCTTAATGGCCTCCGTTCTGGACTAGCTACCGAGGCAGAGGAAGGACCATGAAAACATTTTGCATGTTTGGGAGACCTCTGTAAATGATGTATTAAAATATTTTTACCTTATTTTTGAAGTGTTATTGATAACATTAAGACTTTTTTTAGTTCAAAGCTTCTAGCTCGAAAACAAAACAGTTCCTGTTTTTAAGATTGCATGCATATATGAACTGTTGAAGGTATTTTGTTTTAGACTGCCATTATATTCAATCTTTTTTTCTTATAACTTTCTGATGGGACTTATAACTGTCTAATTGGACTCAGCATCAGACTCAACATCTGTTTGGTCCGTGGTCTCTAGGGCCAGACCTAAAGAAAAGGTACAATGTCTGTCCCCAAAGCAAACACCCACATAGCTCACTTTCATGTGTGTATCTGTGCATTTGTGAGAATGGGGAGAGAATATTCCACCACCTCTGGATCTGTTCCATACTAAATACAATTTTGTGGGGGAGATGATAGGATGGGAGGTGTGTTTTGTGTCTCCCCTGTCACATTAGCAATATGCTTAAAATGCAAATGACTGTATTTCTCACACAATCTATAGGGCGATCATCAATTCTGAACAACTTGATTAAAAAAATCTCATCGGAGGTGGCGAAATGAGCCTCCCCCAGAGGGGTTTTCCTTTACTTCCCCTCTGTGATTTTCTTCATGAGCTCAGCCTCTTTCCAGTTTGGAGCAGACTGAAGCATTCACTCTATTTTGAGCAGGGAGAGGAAGTTGCCTGATCTCTTTTCTACCCTCAGTTAGACCCAGATTAAGATAAAGCAGGGTACTTTTTAGGGGGTGGGAGGGGGTGCATGGGTAGGGGACGAACTTGGGTTTATCTGTGTGGTACAGGTAGTAAAGAATATGTGAACACAAAATAAAGGAAGATCTTGAATTCAAGAGAATCTGTATTTACAAAATACAGTTTAAGAACTTGTAAAAACCACCAGTGTTTCGTCTTGTGTTCTTACGTTGTCTGGATTATTGATTTGGCACCCTTATTATAAATAGGTAGACTGTCATCACCCTGTGGTCAAAAAGGCATGTGCACATATTCCTAGAAGCAAGAAAAGAGGCCCAAGGCCAAATTCAGAGGTGAAGTCAAGCAATACTGACTTGAACTTTCTTTTTTCCTCACAGGGCTTGCCCAATCACCATTGGAGAGTAACTTTTATTAATAAGTGTTATGAGCTCTGTGACACTTACCCTGCTCTTTTGGTGGTCCCTTATCGTGCCACAGATGATGACCTCCGGAGAGTTGCAACTTTCAGGTCCCGAATCGAATTCCAGTGAGTACTGCAGTTAACGTTTCTCTCGAAGAGCACTCTTTAGTCCATAAGAATGGTGGTTGTGTAACTTAGAGAAATTGTCCTTTTGGAATTCTATCCCAAAAAATACCTACCAAGTGCTTTCTGAGTGCAAAGCACCGTGCCAAGTTGGAGAAGAAGTGTGCTGTCACCTGCATTCTAGGAGCTTGCAACTAAGGATCAAGAATGCATGCAAGTAAAGAGCCCTCTATGAGAGAAGGGCTGCGAGCAATGCTGTCATATGGGAACCAAGTGCTGTGTGGAAGGAAGCAAGGAAGGACAGGCTCCTTGTGGCTTTTGTCTTTATGGCACAATACGTGATATAAGAATAGGCTCTCTGATAAATGTCAGATAAATCATGCTGGAAAGAACGCACTGTCTTCTTATACGATGTGTCAGCCCAGACTTTGACGTATACTCACCATGAGCTCATCCCCATGACTTTTGCAGGCTTCCCCAGTACCATTGTCTAACTCGAGTCAAGTACAGATTATTCCAGGCAGTATCCATACAGTATCATTGCACCTAGTTCACAAAGCTCTTGTTTGGTCCTTAAATATTAAAGGGCATGTCCGACTATCTAACACTGACAAACATTGACTAAAAATCTATGTATTTTCTCGTGCTAATTTTAGGGTCTGTCATAAGTACATTGGGTTTTTCCCCCCCCAATATTAGTAAATGTTTAAAAACAAAGGTTGAAGAAATTAAGACTTAATGTCACCTTGCCTTTTTCAAGTCTAGACGATTTTTTTTCCTTAAAGAATATTTGCATGAAACGTTTGCATTCTGTCAACCTAATAGGAATTGTAATTTTTTTAATTCACTTGTTATACACTTGTAGCCATAAAACTGCAGAAGTGATGCTGTGTTCTCAGTGTACCACCTCAGGAGACATGCTGTTGATTTGTCCCATTATTAGTGATGTTAATGGTGATTGTTCTGCTAAGGTAGCATCTGTCATGTTTCTCCACTATAGCATTATTATTTTACCTGTTAAATTAATAAATGCCTAATGGAATGATTTTTTTTTTAATTCACTTGCTTCTCTAGTTAGTAGTGTCCATTCATATCTTCACGATATAAATTGTATTTGAAAGCATGTTCTTTAGCTTATGTTGTTAGAACATGGTGCTAATGAAGCTAGGGTTACAAGCTCAGTCCTCTGTGCTCCGTTGGACCTGCTCTTTGTACCATAGCCACAGACTACACCCCTACCCTGGCTGGCTGTCTTGCAAATGCATGCCTTGCCCACGAGGACAACTGGGCTAGGGTAGCATGACCTCAGTTTTGTTCATGTATTCATTCAGTTCATATTTATTGAGCATCTACTGTGTCACTTGTGTATGTGGGTGAATTCCATGGGATTTGGAACAGGAGAGAAAATTAAACAACTGTGCCCTTTCCACCATGCTTGGTTGCCATCTTGATCCAGTAGTCTCCCATTATTCTGAATGAATGAGTAGCCACTGTAGCGCAGATGGATAATTATTATCCTTCTTACTTTATCATGGCCACCAATTTGTATTTATTTTTCCTAAAATAGTTTTGTAGGAAAGACTAAGCTCCCTATCACCTCCGCATATTTACAGATCTACTATTAGGTACTATTAAGCATGGTAATGTGTCATTTTCAGGATGTTTTCTAACCACCTGACTGTTGACTAAGTCTCAGAGCTTTGCTTACACCCAGAGAACATACATGCCTTTAATGTGAAATCATTAATATCTGATAGTCATTTTTATAAAAGCTCATGTAAAAATGCAAAAGGAAGTAACGGGAGAGAGAGTCTTATTTTGCATGTAAATAAGATACAAATTATAATAAAATATCACCGGGTAGCAAAATAATCCATGTGCATTAAATGTTCTCATTAATGGATATGTATTCTTGTTCTCAAACAGATTTGTCTTAATTTTATGAGTTTTCGTGTACAAGTAATGCATGTTCATTTTAAGCATTATAAAAATTACCCATAAGCAAAAAGGAGCCTGCCACCTAGTGAGAACCAGTGTTAACATTTTTGGTATATATCCTTCCAGACTTCCTTCTAAGCATATGTATATATTTGAAAAAAATGAAATTATTCTATAATTTGTGTCTCTCTGTCTACATTTTCTACCTAGCAATATCTTGTAAACAGCTTCCCATGTTGCTAAATATGATCTGCTCATATGCGAATGTGTAGATGTACCACAATTTATTTAATCAGTTTTCCATTGTGAGACATTCAGCTTCCGTTTAATCTTTCGCTACTATATACAATGTTATAATAAACATCTTTCGGTGGTTAGGTATTTGTGTACTTCCTTATCTATGGCTTCTAGATATTAATTTTAATAATAATACAGTGCCATATACTGTAAAAGCATTCATGTTAGTTGACACTGTGAAATGAACGTTATTTGTACCTATTTAGCTCTACAATAAGTATCCTTTTAAAGAAGTAATAAGATCCCCCCTGCTGCAAAGAAATTAAGAGGTGAAACAATTCAGAAGAGTAGCATTTCCTAACATGGCACCACAAAGAGAAGAGGGGTAGGAGGAGAGAGGCCATTGCCTGTGGCCCAACTGAAATTTGCAACTTGATGAGGGTCTTTCTCAAATAATAAATCTATTAAATGTAGGAAATTGCTCCTTTAAAGTGATCTCATGTCTCTTGTCTCTCTTGATACCACGGCCATAGGAGGAAGGCAAGGCAGATCTCATATGTGCTGTGCATTGTAGACTGGAAGGTGGAGGTTTAGGTCCCACTAGTGCCTTCTCCAAGGTTCCCAGTTCTGAGCCTTTGGACTCTTAGGCAAGGCCTACAATGGTGTTTTTAATTGGTCTCTAGCATGGTGCAAAGACTCAAATATTTGTTCTGAGAATGAATATTATTGTTGTAGAATTTTTTTCTTAATAACCTGTTGTCATTATTATAAACACTAATTTTTATAAACATCAGTGTTTGTCATTTGCCATTGTGGCGTAGGTAACGTCAGAGACATCAGGGAATTTGGTGTTATGTTGAGTGAGCCCACATGGTTGTGCTTCTTTAGTTCTTAGTGTCTGCATTTTGTAGTTTTTGTTAACTGAATTTCCTGGCTACTGGGCCTGCCTCTATAAGCTAATGCAAGCCAGTGTTTATTGCAGACTTTTTGGGCATTCTTTCTTCAGGCCACCCAGCAACCCTATGAGATTATATTATTCTCCCCATTTTATGGAAGAGGTAAAGGGAAGCCAGAGAAGCTGCGAGTGAAATGCCTGAGGTTAGAGCCGTGGCAGAGATGGCACTAGACCCCAAAGTCCACATTGTCGCCCGCTGTGCTGCAGTTCTCCAGCTCCCCATTTTTAAGCAGCTTTATTGAGACCTACTTCACATACCAAACAATTCCCCCTCTCAAGTGTACAATTCTGTCGTTTTTGGTATATTACATTTTAGCTACCTTTTACACATATTACTTGTTACATGCTATGAGCTTGGAAACCAGGGAGCAAATGTACTAGACTTGTGTATAAAATTAGAGAAGACAGGTTCTGAATCAGGGCTTGATGAGGTCTCCTAGGCATCGGATGTCCACACTGCACTGTGGTGATGAGCAGATCTTCGCTCTTTGGGCTGTTCTGAGATCCGTTTTCCCCCTCTTGGGTTTTCTTCCCTCCTGTGCTAGATTCTAGAATTGAGACTGTCGGGAAAATGATCTATAGGCATGAGTTGCTATTATGAGAAACATATTGTACCACAGATGATTTGCTCTACCTCTCACTGTTTGCCAAAGCTGCTTCTATATGATAACAAATCCATAATTTGTTATCATATGAGAAGGTACATAATTAAAATGGAATCACGTTTTCAGTTTCCTTTAAGTGATACAACTATTTTTAGGTAAGCGTTTAATTTCTATTAGATGTGCTGATTAAGAAAAGACTGGTAATGGTCCTTGTTTCTGAATTGTCATATTATTAAATGCCTGTCTCTGGGCACACTCACACAGTGAGATTACAGGTGGACAGAGTATTCTGTTTTAGCACAATCAGATTCACTTCTTGATAATTGTTAGTACTTTACTGTTTTGCAGTTTTGTTTTTTGGAGATTTGCTTTCTTGACAGCTTAAACTTTCTGACCTAACCATAGGTGCTGTCATGGATTCATCCAGAAAACAAGACGGTCATTGTGCGTTGCAGTCAGCCTCTTGTCGGTATGAGTGGGAAACGAAATAAAGATGATGAGAAATATCTTGATGTTATCAGGGAGACTAACAAACAGATTTCCAAACTCACCATCTATGATGCAAGACCCAACGTAAATGCAGTGGCCAACAAGGTAAGTGGACTTAATGATATGATTGACACGTAGCTGACGTACAGATTGCAGTGTTTTCTGTGAATGTTTTTGTCATGGTATAGAAGCATATGGGTTTAAATTAATAGTTAAGAAAACCAGTTCTCTTAAATAGGAAATAATTGTAATCACAAAACTAAAACAAAATCGAATACACTAAAATCAAATGCAAATAAACTCTAGGTCAATAGGCATGTCTAGACTGTAATGAACTTGGGTTTTGGCCAGAACCTTAGGCAGGCAAAAGTTAGATTCTCTTTAAAGCTCTTTCAGCTGTGGATGATCACTCATTGTGTATACTATTGAGGCATCTGTGAGGAATTAAGGGAAGCTGTAATTATTAAAATACTAAATTTGTATGCTTACCCAAACACTCCCTCCTCCATACCCATATATACTCACATATATGTATTCTCATTTACATAAGAGAATTCAAGAAATGAGTAGATCCATGTACGTAACTTTTCCAAGCACAAATACATACACAAAGTTGACCGTTTTTAAAGAAGTCTGTCTCAATTGACTTTTTGCCCTAAGCAGAATATGCTGAATGCACTTTAATTAGGGTCATCGTGAACATCAGCGACTGCATAATGTTGCTTCAGAAGCTGCTGCAAGGCGTAGGGCCTTTTGCTCCTACACTGAATGGCCCCAGATTGATGTGCATTTTGTGTTCTGTTTTTCCTTTTTGTTGTGTTTCTTTTTCTTCTCCTCCCATCATTGCTGTCACCTTCAAATGCCCTCCCCAAATTGCTCACTCGCATTCCAACTTTCAGATTTTTTGTTTCTCATCAGCTATAGGCTAAAATTTCATCATCTTTAATACATTGCTTATCCTGAGGTCATTTGTATAGCATCTTGAGTTATTCAGAACATAAGACAAGAACCAAAAAGCAAAACAAGTTCTTGAGCAGCTCAGATAGGTGCAGCAGCTTCCTAATAGAATCTGGGATGTCTGTCTGCACTAGGATGTGTTAGACTGCATCTGTGCGGAGCTCAACTCTCCGTTATTTGCACACAGATCTTCTATCCGACACGTTTAATCCTGGGCCACCTCCTCATCCCCATGTATGCTTTTGAACCAGCTGTTTGTTACTACTGTTGTTTTTTGTCTAGAAATGATTTTGAAATTATATGTAAAGCAATCAGTAAGTTAAATTGACAAGTAAATCAGGAAATCGTAAGTGAAACACTTAGGAAATCAAATATAAATCTAAATATCTTCTTGGATTGTCTTTAATTTTATATATCTCTGTTCTTATTATCTTTCATACATAATTCAGAGTGAATATATATATATATAAAGCAATATTTTCATGTACATATTTAGCCTGAAATAGATATGATATAGCACTACAATAAAGTATTTACAAAGAATATTTTAGAATATTAAAATGTATGAAGTGGCTACACTAATTATATTAACTCTAAAGCTCATTATAGCAATAGAATTCTTGAAGGCCTTTTTAACACTCAGGAAACAAGCCTCTACTTCTAGTCCTCTTAGGAGTCAAAGGAAGGAAAATATCAAGGAAAAAGCCTAAGCTTTACAGATCTCTGTCATTCTTTTAGAAAGCTCACTCGTGTCCCCCTCCCCTCTGCTGTGTCTCTCCGCTAGTCGTCTATATCCATAGCAACAGGCCCATAGACCTTTACATCATGGTCCTAGGTAATCTACATTGCTCTTTTTTGTTGAAGAAAGGAAAACCAAAAAAGAACACTTCAAAAGTAACCAGAGATGTAGAATTCAAACTTTTGGGAACTCAGTGTGTGCTTGACTAATTGATTATTGCCCTTTCTGACCTTCTGTTCTTCTTGGACCTAATTATTCCTCCCTTATGGATGTTTAGAAATTTACATCCCCAGATGCAACAAGCAACGGCACATCATTTTAAATTAAACAAAATCCAGGGACCGGTAAGATCTAGCAGCGAGCCGCTTCTATTTTTGTGACAGTACATTGTGATGAATTAATGTGGAACTGTGCTAATGTCTGTTTCTACCAGAAACATTAGCAATGAGTAATAAGAGTACATTTTTCCTTTTTTTTCACTTATTATTTTCAGTTTTATGAAGGGAACTCCAGTTTCAAGAATCTCTTTGAAAATCACCATAACTATTGAAAAACCACATGTGTAGAGAAACAGGTCATCTGTCTGTGGGAGGGAGACATGTCACTGCATTATAGGCTTGCAGATTGAGCAAAACAGGCTGGCCATTTCCTCCCGGACCCTGTGCTGTGCCTGCGTTTTACAAAAGTGACTGCTACGTGGAGGGAGCATCTCTTAAGTTCTTCCCCCAAGGCATAGATAACCAGGAAGAGGGACAAGTGGGCCCACTTAAATAATAAATTGCTTATTTATTAGCTAATAACTGTTTTAAACAACACTGTGAATGTTTACTGTCTACTTACTAGTGATGCTATTTAGAGCAAGCTCTGAAGAAATATTTCTGCCTAAGCATATTTTCTTGTCCTTTGGAGACCTTTCTTGGTCTTTGGAGACCAAGATCTCTGGCTTTTAACAAAGGTCTCCAGGTTTGAAACCTAAATGGATGGTAGCCTTACTTCTGCAGGAAGCCTTTTTCTGTGACTAACCTCAGAAAAAAAACCTGTTTCTTGGCCCTTCTATACATGGCTATAAGCTTATATTCCTTCCATTGTTAATAATAAAGAGAAAAGAGGCATACTGTAGCTATGGCACGTTTGTCTGGTGACTTCTTTCCTCTTCAGCCCCAGGCAGATGTTTCCCTGTTCTGTTCTACAGGCACTCTGGAGTTGGTATAATATTGCTTTCTTTGCAAGTCTCAGAACCGTTGAACTTTTTCTTAAAGGGCCAAAGGCCACGTGTCTTATGCCATTTCAAAACATTTAAGCAGAATGCAGCCAGATTCCTAAATGAAACCGTAGCATCTGTTTTCGTCAGTGTAGAAAATGGGCACTCTTCACCATGCTGTGAAGATGAACCAAAGCCTGCCCTGGCAAGTTAATACTTGTAGGTGCTACAGTAGGTGGTAGCCATCTTGTCTCCTTTTGAAATCATTTATTCTTTCAGAGCTCACTATGTGCAGTGCTCTGTCATTGGTGTTTGCATAGCAGAGAAATAGTCGTGATTTAGTAGAAAAAATTCAAGCTTTGAAGCGAGACTTAGACTTAAATTCCACTTATTACCTATGTGACTTAGGGGATAGTTAACTAGCATCTCTGAGTTCTGTTTTCTCATTTGTAAAATGAGGAGAGTAATACCTATCTTGCAACATTGCTGAAGAGATAAAATCATGTAAAGCAAGAATCACAATGCCTGGGATATCATAGGGTTCATTAAATAGTGGCTGGCATTAGCTATTATAATAGAGTGTAGTTCCTTTAATAGTGTGAGACCTCAGTAGTATTATCCCCTTTTTTACAGGAAAGATGTTGGGGCTCAGAAATGTTAAGTGCCTTGCCCCAGATCACAGGGCAAGGAGAAGCTGAAGCTGAGCTATCAGCCTGGGTCTGATTCCACGGCCTGTTGTTTTCCTCTAATGCATCACGTCCTACGTGAGTGCTGTAAAGAGCCGGAGGTGCCTGCTGCCACCTCAGTCTGGCGGCCTCCCCCTACTCCCTGAAGAGTAGTATCAGAGCTACAAAACTAATGGAGAACGAGGACCTTTCACAGCCTGCTTTTGCCTTTCCAGATCCGGAAGAAGAGCGATTAATTATAGAGCATTTTGAGGATGATTTTTTTCCTTAGAAATACAGATTCTCCAGGAAATTGCCAGCCTTCTGTCTTTTTTTCAGCTCAAAGTATGACTAATGTTTTTGAGACTTAGTGTTGGCTAGGAAGTCAAGTCACATCAATTATTCATTTAAATTGGCGGGTTTAGGGTTATTTGGAGGACAAATAACTTTAGAAATATTTGTGTAAGTTTCTAATGAAATAGAAGACTCAACTGATTGTTTGTGTTTCGTGCTGTTTCTTAGGCAACAGGAGGAGGATATGAAAGTGATGATGCATATCATAACGCCGAACTTTTTCTTCTTAGACATTCATAATATTCATGTTATGCGGGAATCTTTAAAAAAAGTGAAGGACATTGTTTATCCGAATGTAGAAGAATCTCATTGGTTGTCTAGTTTGGAGTCTACTCATTGGTTAGAACACATCAAGGCAAGTATATTTTGTAAAAATATTTGCGTATATAAAAAAGAATGTAATTGTTTAGTGGAATGGAGATATTTTTTAATTCCTTAAAAAATGGACATTGAAGGATAAACTTAGTAGTAGAGGACTACATTTGACAGTTTTATGTTGCTTTATAATTTGCTTACCTAAATTAAAGATTTCACATCATCACTCCAGAATATTTTTAGAGTTTGCAAAGACATCCATTTCCATCTTTCAGTATTAAGTTGTTCAGTCTTTCATGCAGGTTTATTTAGGAATAACCAATTTATTATCTAACCGTTACTGGGTATGACCTCTTTGGACCTAGATAGAGGTTGTTGTTGTTTTTTGGAAACTAATCTCAAATGACTTATTTTAAAGAATTGATTTTGTGTTTTATTATTTTCAATCCTTTATCCTGATAAAGGCATCAATAATTCTCCACTTTTTACAAAGTACTTGAAGTGGTCTGAGGGAACTAACACTTTTAGAAACCAATTAGTTCTCTAAACAAAAAACCAGCTTTAATTTATAGGTGAGTTGGGGGGAGAGATCCAAGATGGCCGATTAGCAGCAGCTCAGGATTGTAGCTCCCACCGAAAGCGCAGAGAGTGAGTGGACGCCACATTTTCAGACGAATTTTTATTGCCCACGGACCAAGAGATTCCCGGCGGAGGAGCCCCACGGGTCACCAGCGCGACTCTTTTGGCCGGCGCGGCCGTTTTGCAGGCGCCCCGGCGCGGCGGTTCTCAGTCCGGAGTATACGGGACTGAGTGCCCTTTTGGTTGGCGTTGGAGCTCCGGGAAGGCAGAGTCTCCCATTCAGCTGATTGAAAAGCGGACTGAATTGGGGAAGCAGACCGGGAGATTCCTGGGCAGAAAAGCGCCACGAATCTCAACGCCGCTGCTTCAGTCGGCGTGGTGGGTCGCCGCAGGAGAAGGCTGGTCCCCCCCTACACACACACAAAAAAAAACAGCAGTTGGCATTGCTGAGGATTGAGAGTTTCACAGCCAGTACAGCTGAACCCGGGAAGGTCCAGCTTTGTGTGGGGAGGGGCGTCCGCCGAAGGAAAATTAAGAAACAGAAAAAACTTTACCACCACCAAGTTGGACGTCCACTCAGAGACCTAATCTGAACGTCAGCAATTACACAGACGACAGGTGGATAAATCAACAAAGATGGGAAGAAACCAGCGCAAAAAGGCTGAAAACACTGGAAATCAGAATGCCTTTCCTCCTACAGAGGATTGCAGTGCCTCATCACCAATTGAACAAGGCCTGATCGAGAATGAATGTGAGGAATCAACGGAATTAGGCTTCAGAAGGTGGATAATGAGAAACTTCTGTGAGCTAAAAGAACATGTTCTAGCCCAATGCAAGGAAACTAAGAACCTTGAAAAAAGGTTTGATGAAATGTTGATGAGAATGGACAATTTAGAAAGGAATATAAGTGAATTAATGGAGCTAAAAAACACAATACAAGAACTTCGAGAAGTATGCACAAGTCTAAACAGTCGAATTGATCAAGCAGAAGAAAGGATTTCAGAGGTCGAAGACCAACTTAATGAAATAAAACGAGAAGACAAGATTAGAGAAAAAAGGGTAAAAAGGAATGAGCAAAGTCTCCAAGAAATATGGGACTATGTGAAAAGACCTAATCTACGTTTGATAGGTGTACCTGAATGTGACAAAGAGAATGAATCCAAGCTGGAAAATATTTTTCAGGATATTATCCACGAAAACTTTCCTAACCTAGCAAGCCAGGACAATACTCAACTCCAGGTAATACAGAGAACACCACAGAGATATTCCTCAAAAAGAGCAACCCCAAGACACATAATCATTAGATTCACCAGGGTTGAAACAAAGGAGAAAATACTAAGGGCAGCCAGAGAGAAAGGACAGGTTACTCACAAGGGGAAGCCTATCAGACTCACAGCAGATCTCTCAGCAGAAACCCTACAAGCCAGAAGAGAGTGGGGGCCAATATTCAACATCCTTAAAGAAAAGAACTTTCAACCCAGAATTTCATATCCAGCCAAATTAAGTTTCATAAGTGAGGGAAAGGTAAAATTTTTTACAAACAAGCAAGTACTCAGAGATTTCATTACCACCAGGCCTGCTTTACAAGAGCTTCTGAAAGAAGCACTATGTACAGAAAGGAACAACCAGTATCAGCCATTCTAAAAAACCCATCAGTAAGCTGCATCCAGACCCATCTCACATGCAAGGATATACAGAGACTCAAAACAAAGGGATGGAGGAAGATTTGCCAACCGAATGGAGAGAAAAAAAAAAAAAAAAAAAAGGAGTTACAATTCTCATCTCTGATAAAATAGACTTTAAAGTAATAGAAAACAAAAGAGACAAGACGGACATTGTATAATGGTAGAGGGATCAATGTAATGGGAAAAGTTAATGATCCTAAGTCTGTGCACACACAATATAGGAGTACCCAGATACATAGGGCAAGTTCTTGGTGACTTACAAAGAGACTTGGACTCCCACACAATAATAGTGGGAGACTTTAACACTACATTGTCAATATTGGACAAATTAATGAGACAGAAGGTTAACAAGGATATCCGGGACTTGAACTTATACCTCGAACAAGTAAACTTAATAAACATTTACAGAGCTCTCTACTCCAAATCCACAAAACATCCATTTTTTTTTTCAGTAACACATCACATTTATTCTAGGAGAGACCACATGGTTAGGAGTAAATCACTCCCCAGCAATTACATAGTATTTCATAGGTTCAAATGAAATATTGGTTGGCTGTTTGTTTGTTATTTTCCTCCCTTATTCCTCCCTGTCTCCATCGTATAACACAATTATTAGTATAAAAGAGCTTTGTAATACCCATTTCTAGACTGCATTCTAGCCTGGGCAATAGAGCAAGATTCCTGTTCTCTCTCCCTCTTTTTTCTTCTTCTTTTTCCCTTTCTTTTATTCTCTTTTTCTTTCTTTCTCTCTTTATTCTTTTCTTTTACTAAAAAAAAAAAAAAAAAAAAAATTTATAGGTGAGTTATTAAGATATATTCTCCAGTCAAATTTTATTTTCCAACTTGATGGAAATCTTATTTTTATTTTGCTTAACTTTCATTTTTTTATGAATTTGTCATCCTCACCAATGAATTGCAGAAAAAAAACTGATTGTGACAACTAAATATAATGTGATACCTGGATGGGATCCTTAAACAGAAAAAGGACATTAGGTAAAAATGAAGGAAATCCAAATAAAGCATGAACTTTGTTAATAATAAGTTAATAATGTATAAATATTGGTTCATTAGTTGTGACAAATGTACCATACAACATGACATGCCATAGTTGTGATCAGCGTAAGATGTCAATAAGAAGAAAATCTGGGTTGGGTATGTGGGAACTTTCTATAGTACTTTTATAATTTTTCTGTAAATTGTAAAACTATTGTAAAATAAAAAGTTTTATTCTGTTTTTTATGTTAGACCTTGTGAATGGGAAAATGGTGTATTTAGGGAGGTTCATATATGATTGAAGAGATGATAGGTATACATAAAAAAGAGACATAATGTATAGCAAATTCAGTAGAAGGAACATTCCCTTTGCGATTCGGTGGGATTTGAATCTGGTCCTTGAAGAAAGTGGAAGGATGGGGCAATCCGTTCTAGAGAAAGAGGACAACCTAGAAAAGGCCCAGAAACAGGTGTAAGTGGGATGAAATTAGAAAGAGTAAGGATTTCCGTAGTTGCAGGTTAATCTATAAACCTGCAGAACCCAGATGAACAGGGGCTTGACTGTCAGGTTAGGGTTTTGGGAGCCCCCAGAGGTTTTAGAATAGCAAGGTATTTTAGGAAAATGTTCTGTCAGCTGCTTATAGAATAGATAGGAGAGGAAAGGAAGAGAAAACAGAACTATTTTAAGAGTGCAAAGACAGGGGTAGTAATGGCCTAGTTTGAATGCTGCCAGTGTGGGAGTCGGGACTATGAGAGCGATAGACGTGTTTCCAAGGGAGGGCCTGTGGTACTTGATGATTAGCTGGGTGCCAGGTCTAAAGAAATGCAGGATGACACCAAGAAGGTGAGGCTGGCTAGATGAGAAAAGCATGCCACCATTTGCAGATGAAGGGTAATCCTGATTGGGACCTTGGGCAAGAGAAACACCATGCATTTGGAAGAGTGGTGGGCCATCCGCCTGGTTGTGTCTAACAGGCAGGTTCTCTGCAAAATAGAACCCAAAACAGGGACTTAGGACTGAGATGTCGGTTTGGCAGTCAGCTGTTGGGCAACAAGCACAAGCAAAGCCCTTTAATGTGGATTCTGAGAGAGTTTGTGTGGGGGAAAAGATCAGAGGACTTTGAGTGGAGCCTTGGGCCTGTTTGTATTCAGGGCAGGAGGTGAGAAGTGGAGCTCAGTGAACCAGACATAAGAGAAATCCATCAAAGGAGAATATTGGAAGGTAAAGAAAGGGTCTTAAGAAAGTGTCAGTGATACTTGAAGGACATTTCTTAGCAAGGTCCATGATGACCTTGGGGGTGTCTAGTGATGTGGTGGGCGTGAGTGAGAAAATAGAGGTAGTGAATATAGACTTTTCTTTTCAAAAGAGAGGGATTTAAAGAAGGGGGAAGTGTTGAGGATCATATGACTATGAGAAGGGCTTTTCAAGTCATGGGAAGCTTCAGCGTGTTTTGTAGACAAAGAGAAAATACTTCAGGAATTTTTTAAGGGAAATAATCGCACAGGTCTGAAAAGATGAATATACTGGAATGCTTATGATAGTGGAAAAACAGAGCCAGCATGGTGGCTCATGTCTGTCGTCCCAGGGCTTTGGGAGGTCAAAGCAGGAGGATCACTTGAGCCCAGGAGTTTGAGACCAGCCCGGGCAACGTAGCGAAGCTGCCTCTTACAAAACTAAAACACAAACAGACAAAAAGTAGTCAGTCGTGGTGGTGCACAACTGTAGTCCCAGCTACTCAGGAGACAGAAGCAGGAAGATTGTTTGAGTCCAGGAATTTTCAGGCTGCAGTGACCTATTAAAATGATCGTAATACTGCACTCCAGCTGGGTGACAGAACAAGACCCCATCTCTTAAAAGAAAAAAGTGGAAAAGCATTGGAAAC
The DNA here is from genome assembly GCA_036589455.1 of Ateles fusciceps. Lineage (NCBI taxonomy): Eukaryota > Metazoa > Chordata > Mammalia > Primates > Atelidae > Ateles > Ateles fusciceps. The sequence goes on along the minus strand of JAZHEH010002107.1, from coordinate 49,763 downwards.
AACCTAAATGTACAAAAAAGTTACATGTATACACAGTGTATAAAGGTATCCACCAATATGTGAATAATTATTTCTGAGTCATAGGCCTATGTTTTCTCCATTTTTTTGAAGGAATATATATTACTTTCGCAAATAAAAAGATTTTTTTAAGAGAGAGCACAGGTACAGGAGTTATTGGCATGGTGGCTCAGCTGCTACTCTGAGCTAGATGGAAGGAAGAGAGACTGGGGGAAAGTAGGTCTTATTGAATGGCTCAGATGTCTGAGGAAGTTAGGAGGCAAGGCCATCTGCAAAAGATGAAGTTCCCACTTAAGGAATGTGGAAAATGTTTTAAGAGATCTCTCTAAGGTTTTATAGTTTTGTCTATAGCAAAGGGGATATGAAAGAAATGAATGAAACTGTCACTGTCCTCCACGGAAACCAAAGGAGGTACCAGGAGACTGGGGAACCCAGGTGGACACTTGTAACGATATCCGACTCACGGCTTCTCAGGCATCAGTCACATCATAGCAATTTAGACAATGGAGCAGAGTTGTGGATAGCCTTGAGTAGGACCTTGAATATTGGATGGAATATTTTGGCTGCATTCACTCTGTAAGCCCTAGGAGAAAATCCATTTCCTGCCTCTTTCAGCTGCTTCTGGCTGCATCATTCCATCCTCTGCCTCTGTGGTCACATTGCCTTCCCCTCTTCTGCCTGTGTGAAATCTCCCTCTGCCTCTCTCATATCAGGATTTGTGTGATGTAATTTAGGCCCCCCTGGATAATCTGGAATAATCTGTCATCTCAAAATCACTAACTTGATCACATCCGCAAAGTCCCTATTACCATGTGAGATAGTATTCACAGGTTCCAGGGATTAGAACCTGGACATCTTTGGTGACCATTATTCAGCCTCCTACACTATCTTATAGCCCTGGGTCTGCTGACAGAGAGGTGGCATGGCCATCACGAACCTGTAATGTGGTGAAATGGTGTCACCACTCAATGTATGAAACCAGGGCAAGCCTTTTGCAATGAGAAAATCACCATCCTTAGCATGCCTCTCAAATCCTCATTCCAGTTCACTGACAGCCCTGGCAGGGTAGAAGGCAGACTCTGTGATATCTGGAGGTTGTAGTTCCTCCTTGTCCTTTTCAATACAGTACTCTTCCCCTATAGTCCTTCTTCTTTAAAGCGTCATATTATTTTGGGGCATCTTGGATGGTTACCTCACTGAGCCTGTGCTCAATGTCAGCACTTTATGGGAAGTATCCTTTAGTCCAAGAGAAGCTACTGGGGATATCGCTCATTTCTTCACAGTGGAGAGAAAGAAGCCATGGTTACTCAGTTGGCCCAAAGCCCAAGATATCAAAAGTGGAATGAGGTTTTAGGCCCAGGTTTTCGACCATAGAGCCAGTGCTCTTAACATCGTGACGTATGCTGCTTGATGGATGTCATTTCTTCCCATCAGTCCCAAGTCCATCAGATTATTTAAGAGTTTTTGGCCATGTGTTTTTAAAACTCTAGTTTCATTAGATAGTTGTAGCTGTTTCTGTCAGAAGTGATCGTGGGAATTAATACTTCATTGGAACACAGCTACTATTTTTCAAAATTATTGGCTGAGATTGAGTCCTTTTGTTTAGTTATAAGTGAGGGAAGTATCTCAAGTGAGAGTTGCCCTCTGTAAAAATGCATTAGAACCCCAACTTCATTAAATTGGACTCAAGTGATCTAGTATATTACCATTGCCTCTCAATAGCCCTTTCCTCAGAAGTACTTCAAATGAAAATTGTAAACAGGATTTCAAGGAGAATACTTAAAATGCTTGAAGAAATAAACCGCTCTAGTTATTTTCAGAGTAATGGATTTTGTACAACTAATTGATGTGCCCGGTGTTCTTAGGTCCATTAACCTTTCCTTCGTGGCACTACCTTATCCACTTATCTTTAGTTATGTTGTATATGTAAAGCTTAATGAAGTTACATTTCTTTATTTTTATTTTTGTAGATTTAAGAAGTAAATGTACAGGTTTGTCACATGGTCATATTGCATAGTGAGGTTTGGGTTTCTAGTTTACCTATCACCCGAATAGTGAGCGTTATACCCAGTAGGTAATTTTCCGCCCCTCATACATCAGATCTTTCACTTCATCTGATTTTTCCATGAATTAGTTAAAATAAATGAATTTCTATTTCCATTTCCATTTCCTTGAATTAGGTAAAGTGACCATAATACATTTCTGTTGCATGGCTGTTAGAATTTTGGAAGCTCCATGGAAGAAGTCTTTTAAAAACCAACCCAAAATTACATAATATATACAAATTGCTGTATGTATGTGACAACACGGAACTCTCATACATTGTTTGTGGGAATGTGAAATGGTACAGCCACTTTTGAAAATAGTTTGGCAGTTTCTTTAAAAAAATTAAACATACATTCACCATATGATCCAACCATTTCACTCCAAGATATTTTACCCAAGAAAAATAAAAACACTGTGTCCCTTCAAAAATGTGTATGCAACAGTTCACGCCAGCACTATTCATAGTAACCAAATGCTAGAAACAATAAAATGTCCATCAGTTGAATGGATAAATAACATGTGGTCTGTCTATATACAATGGAAGGTTATGTGGCCATGAGAAGTAATGAGGTACTTATTCATGCTACAACACAGATGAATCTTGAAAACATGATGCTAAGTGAAAGAAGCCAGTCACAAAAGGCCACCTATTGCATAATTCTATTTATGTAAAATTTCTGTTAGAGGCAAACTACAGAGACAGGAAGCAAATCAGTGGTTGCCTGGGGGTCAACGTGGAGAGGGATTGACCTTAGATGACACAAGTAAACTTTTTGGGTGATGCCAGTGTTCTACAACTACATTATGGTGATGATTGCACAACTATATAAATTTGCTAAATCTTATTGCACTCACACATGATGGGTATATTGCATGGTTTATAAAGTATCTCTCTGAATGCATGAATCATCAAAACATGACATCATAGCAGTAACTCATTGTATACATACATTTATTGATACTTCTGAGTCTCAAATTTTTACTAGAATACTTTCACTTTAAGTACCTACTGTTTATGAGCCAAATAAGAGTTGATATATTGCCAATTTAAAGGTCAAAAGGTGAATTTCACTGTATCAGACTTTTATAGTCTAGATGTGACCCGTTGGGTCAGTGATTTTTTTTTTTTTTTAATCTGATCATTGTTATGGGTTGAGTTTTGTCCCTCGAAAATTTATATGTTGAAGTCCTGACCCCCAATACCTCAGTGTGACCCTATTTGGAAATAAGGTCTTTATAGACATGTTTAGTTGAAATGAAGCCATACTGCAGTAGTGTGAGCCCTTACTCCGTTATGACTAGGGTCATTCTAAAAAGAAGAAATTTGGACACAGGCAAACACACACAGGGAGACTGCCATGTGAAAACTGGAGTTACGCTGCCGCAAGCCAAGAAACAACCTGAAGCTGGAAGAGTGACCTGGAAAAGATCTTTAATGGTTAGCATAGTGCTGCCAACACCTTGATCTCAAACTTCTGGCCTCCAGAAGTGTGAGACAATGCATTTTTGTTGTTTAAGCCTCACAGTTTGTAGTACTTTGTGACAGGCCTAGCACACTATCACAATCACAGTCACATCCATGAAAATAAGTTTGGGATGCAGTTTGACTCTTGGTTTGTTTGGGTTTGTTTTTTAATACCTGGGCACATTCAAATGCAGTGTCTGTAGAGGAAGATCAACAGATCCTGCAGCGCTTAGTGTTGCATTTTGATAAATCTTTGTTCTGGAATTAATTGATATTTTAAAGCATGGCTTTTTCTAGGTTTAAAAAGTAACATATTTAAACAGTATCTTATAGCTCTCTACTGACTCACATATTTTTCTTTGCCAGCTCGTTTTGACAGGAGCCATTCAAGTGGCAGACAAGGTTTCTTCAGGGAAGAGCTCAGTGCTTGTGCATTGCAGTGATGGATGGGACAGGACTGCTCAGCTGACGTCCTTGGCCATGCTGATGTTGGATAGCTTCTATAGGAGCATTGAAGGGTTCAAAATCTTGGTACAAAAAAGAATGGATAAGTTTTGGACATAAATTTGCATCTGTAAGTAAACAAAGCTAATTTCTAAAAATAGATCACTACCATTCAGGATTTTAAAACTAGTTGTTAAACTACATATTCAGTATTAAAATGAAAATCCGAGGAGTGTAATAAAAAATTTATGTGTCTGAAAATGCATGATGCCTTGAGTAGTGAAAGTCTTTTTAAGAGACATGTTTATCCATCTGCACTGTTTGCAATTTCACTTGAAAGTAATACAAACAATCTTCATAGAAATATTTAAATTGAAATGTCATAAGAGAAGGAAAATAGACAATTCTTTCTCAAATAATATAGCTATTAGAGTCCAATATATTTTATAGACTTTCAGTTGAGGCTTTTTATTTTCTGATGGGCATTTTGTAAATCATCAAGAGATGAATAAGTTCAAAAGGGCTATTGTATAACATGGTGACTGCAGTTAATACATTCTTGAACAATGTTAAGAGAATGGATAGAAAGTGTTCTCACCACAAAAATGATAACTGTGAGGTAATGTGTATCCTCATTTTTGGTATACTCAGTCATTCTACAATGTATATATATACGTCAAAACATAGTATACACAGTATATATAAATTTCTCTCTCAATTAAAAATAAAAATAAATTTTTAAAAATAATTTCCCCAAGAAATTTTTTAATGAAATTATGAAAAGAACCTATTAAAATTAGGCCGGGTGCAGTGGCTTACACTTGTAATCTCAGTACTTTAGGAGACCGAGGCAGGCAGATCACGAGGTCAGGAGATCGAGACTATCCTGACTAACAGAGTGAAACCCTGTTTCTACTAAAAATACAAAAAAAAAAAAAAAAAAAATTAGCCGGGCATGGTGGCATGCACCTGTAGTCCCAGCTACTCAGGAGGCTGAGGCAGGAGAATCACTTGAACCCAGGAGGCAAAGGTTGCAGTGAACTGAGATCATGCCACTGCACCTCCAGCCTGGGTGACAGAGCAAGAGTCCGTTTTAAAAAAAAAAAAAAAAAAAAAAAAAAAAAAAACATATTCCTAGGTCTTATTTCCAGATGCCCTTTGAATACACATTTTCACCCAGCTCCTCAGTAATTCTCATGAGGGCGATTTGTAGACTACCCTTTCAGAAACACTCCTTTATGTATCATTTTAGCCTTCATCCAAGTTTCAGAGTGTGAATAACATTTTCAAGTAGAGTAAATTTTTTTTTTTTTTTTTGAGACAGAGTTTTGCTCTTGTTGCCCAAGCTGGAGTGCAATGGCATGATCTTGGTTCACTGTAACCTCCGCCTTTCAGGTTCAAGTGATTCTCCTGCCTTAGCCTCCCGAGTAGCTAGGATTACAGGCGTATGCTACTACAGCTGGCTAATTTTTTGTGTTTTCAGTAGAAATGGGGTTTCACCATGTTAGCCAAGCTGGTCTCGAACTCCTGACCTCAGGTGATCTGCCGGCCTTGCCCTCCCAAAGTGCTGGGATTACAGGCATGAGCCACCGCGCCCGGCCATAGAAAGAATCATTGTTTAGTAAATGAATACATTGTGAGATTTTTTGGTTTTGTCTTGTTTTTAGGAGAGAAAGAGCGTTTCATTCTAATAATCATACCTTTTGGACATGATTTTAAGTCTGGAAACTTTAGGATTGTTCTCTTTGCAACTGAAGGAACTAGCTTGAGTGTATTGCTAACGTACTAAGTAGGATAATCATGTTCATTCTATCTATAGCTGTTCAGGACGTGTACAAAATTCCAACTATATGAAACAGTTGTAACAATCACCTAGGATGATAATTCTTTGCCAGTTTTTATGGGTATTTTACAGACGTTTATATACTTAATTTCCATTATCTTGAAACCTTACATTGCCTATATTGCCATGGAAGTATATATTATTTCCTGTCTGAGAAGCTTGGCATTTAGAAGGCAGATTGCTGATTGTATTATCACATTTTTGGTGTGTTATTTGCTTTTCTCAGTTTTGTACTCATTAATTAAAACAAATTATCTTCATCAATTTATTTCAGAGAATAGGTCATGGTGATAAAACCACACGGACGCTGACCGTTCTCCCATTTTTCTCCAGTTTATTGATTGTGTATGGCAGATGTCAAAACAGGTAAGGAACATGTGGGATGAAAATAGATTCAACTTAATGTTTAAATTAAACATTTTAATATAATGGTTGGGATTTGACCCCAAAATAATACGGGTAGAGATGGAGATGAAGCAGGACTGGTCAAGTGTGAATAATTGCAGAAGCCGGCTACATGAGTGTTCACCTTTTTATTCCTGCTACGATTGATATATCTGGGATTTCCCTAATACAGTTTTAAAACTTAAATGTTTAACTCTGTTATCTCTACTAATGGAAGATCAATGGAATTGACAATACCAAGTTTTCCTGTCATACATTTTACACTGACACTTATATATAGCCGTGTCTGCTAACTCATAATACCTTAAATACCTTAATACGTAAACTACACTGTACATGCAGGAGAACCCAGAAAATCAGCCTGTTTATCTCCTTTTCTTCTTTATTGCTTTATTTAACACTTACTTAAACTGTTCAGGCCTATGTAAAGTGCCAGAAAAAGAACTCTAGTGTGCGGGCAGGTGACAGCCTCTGTCCCAGTGTTTCATGGTTTGTTTGCTTGTTTTTGTTTAGTTCCCCTACAGCTTTTGAATTCAATGAACAATTTTTGATTATAATTTTGGATCATCTGTATAGTTGCCGATTTGGTACTTTCTTATTCAACTGTGAATCTGTTCGAGAAAGACAGGTGAGTAAAAATGCCATTTTTTTTTTTTTTTTGTACATTAGGCTTGCCAAAATGTATGCAGTCTGCCATGAAATATAAAGAATATGATAGCTTATAAGACACTGTCTTTGACCTCAAAGAGTAGGAATTACATAAAGGTATGCATTTTGTATTCTATAAAAGAATACCTGAGGCTGGGTAACTTATAAAGGAAAGAGGTTTAATTGGCTCACAGTTCTGCGGGCTGTACAAGAAGCATGGTGCCATCTACTTCGTTTCTGGTGAGGGCCTCAGGCTGCTTCCACTCATGGCAGAAGGTGAAGGGGAGCCAGTGTGTAGAGATCACATGGTGAGAGAGGAAGCAAGAGAGAGGGAGAGGGTGCCCGGCTCTTTCTAACAACCAGCTCTCTCGGGAACTAATAGAGTGAGAACAAACCCCTAAGAGAGAGTGTCAGTCTGTTCATGAGAACTTGTCCTCATGACCCAAATACCTCCCACTAGGCCCCACCTCCAAAATTGGGAATCAGGTTTCTTTTTTCTTTTTTTTTTTTTTGAGACAGGGTTTCACTTTGTCACCCAGGCTGGGAGTACAGTGACACAATCTTGGCTTACTGCAACCTCCACCTCCCAGGCCTAAGCAAGATTCTCCCACCTCAGCCTCCCGAGTAGCTGGGACCATAGGCGCACGCCTTCACAGCCAGCTAATTTCTGTATTTTTAGTAGAGATGGGGTTTTGCCATGTTACCCAGGCTGGTCTGGAACACCTGACCTCAAGTGATCCACCCACCTCAGCCTCCCAAAGTGCTGGGATTACAGGTGTAAGCCACCGCACCCACCCTAGGGATCATATTTCAGCATGAGGTTTGGAGAGGACAAATAATCAAACCATGACAGAGGTTTTCCCTAAAGTAAAAATATAGCTGCCATATGATCCAGCGCTCCCACTACTGGGAACATGTCTAAAGGAAATGAAATCATTATGTCAAAGAGGTATCTGCAATTTCATGTATATTACAGCACTATTCACAGTAGCCAAGATATGGACTCAACCTGTGTCCATCAACAGATGAATAGATGAAGAAAACATAGTACCTATATACAGTGGACTACAACTCAGCCATAAAAAAGGAAATCCTACCATTTACAACAACATAAGTAAATCTGGAGGACATTTTGCTAAGCGAAATAAACCAGGCACAGAAAGAAAAGTACCACATGAGCTCCCTTATGTGTGGAATCTAAGAAAACTTGAACCTATAGTAACAGAGAGTAGAAAGGTAGTTACCAGGGACTGGGGAAAGGGGTAAGGGGAAAGGGGGACATAGTGGTCAAAAGATACAAACCTTCAGTTATAAGTACTGAAGACCTAATGTGCAGTATGGTAATTATAGTTAATAACAATGTGTATTTGAAATTTGCTAAAATAATGGATCTCAAGTGTTCTCACTACAAAAAAATTGCTATCTGTATGAAGTGACAGATGTTAATTCGCTTGATTGCAGTGATTATTTCATAATGTATGCATATATCAGAACATCACATTGTATACCTTAAACATATACAATTTTTATTTGTCAGTTGTACCTTAGTAATACTGGGGGGGAAAAAAACAGTTGTTTCTGGGAAAAGAGCTGAGAGAGAGCTCTTTTCTCATAACCTTGTCAAACTATTTGACTTTTTAAAGTATGTACATATATAAAAATAAAAGCAAAGAAACATTCACATAAACACAATGTGGTATAGATTTTTGGCATGAAAAGGTACGACTGAGGTTTTAGGTGGATTCAAAGAAAGGCAAAATTATGCTGTTATTATTCATGAAATCAAATCCATCCATGTTGAAGAAATGTCTTTAGTCACTTATTTTGGGATGTTCTTTTTGGCTTCCAGTTTTAGTTTATTGCTCTTTTCTTATTGAAGTCATTACTAGGAAAAGTTTCAGATTCTACCTTTGGTAATTTTAATTCCTGTATTTTTATTTCCCTAGCTTTGGTTTTTGTTTTTGTTTCCTCTCTAGTTTATGGTCAAAATTTTGTAAAAGCCTGCAATGAAAAACAATGAAAATGTGAATATCTTTATGAGATGACAGACACTAGGCTAAAAAGTGAAGACTTCATGCAGTCAGTTATGCAGATGTTTTCAAATATATGGATGTTGACATGTAGATTAAACATCTGGATGGTTGATTAAAATAACTATCCAAATGCCTACTGTCGAGTAGACACAGGTTAAGATTTCATAGTTCTAACAAATAGAAAAGCTTTAAAAGTAATTGGGATCGTATGATAATTTTTCTTTTCACTGAATTAAAAAGAGTATACCACCCATCTGTTCATAAATGTTTTACCTAGCCGGAAATACTCTACTTAGGTCAGTGAATTGCATTTAATGGTACAGCATCCTGCACCCCTGTCTTCTGGCAGAAACAGTGACTTTCAAGCTAGGCCATTACCTATGCAAATATTGATAAGTGGCTGCCAAGCACTCACTGGCCCGTGAGGCTTTTTGAGCTATTATGAGGATAATGTAAATGTATGCTTCAATTTCATGCTGAACTGTATTGCTATAGGCTGCAAAATGATTTGTGGATTTATGTGTGTTTTGGCTTAGGCTTTCTACTTCTCTCTCTCTGTAGAAAGTTACAGAAAGAACTGTTTCTTTGTGGTCACTGATAAACAGTAATAAAGAAAAATTCAAAAACCCCTTCTATACTAAAGAAATCAATCGAGTTTTATATCCAGTTGCCAGTATGCGTCACTTGGAACTCTGGGTGAATTACTACATTAGATGGAACCCCAGAATCAAGCAGCAAGTAAGTGAAATTGCGCTGTTCAAAGACAGCAATGTCAACTGCTGGGCTTAGATCGTGTTATTTGGGTTTTTTTAACAGTATGAGGAAAAATCTCAGACTATAAAAATACTTATTGTTAAACTCAACTTTCATGTAAATTATTTGAAATTACTAAACTATGTGTTTTGATGTGAAACTGCCATTCTTCTGCCAATGTGATACAGTTGTTAACTATAATGCTAGCTGATGTAAAGCCTCTAGAAAATTTCCGAGTTTTCATAGCCAGAGATTTCCTTTTATCACTTGAAGCAGTTGTTCATTATACAGACATTGTTAGAAAATTCTTTACATTGACTGGACTTAGATGATCCTGTTAAGAAAATGTTTGTTACTCTGTCATTCAGGTGTACGCACTAGGTCAGCTAACATCAGATTGCTTTTCACTGAGGGTATTTACTTCAAAAGTAAAGATAATTACCCTGTCAATAGGAGGAAAGTCAGTTGGCCATTTATCAAGCAAAAATGGAAGCAATGGGTTTTGAAGTGAAAGACTCCATTTTGTTAAAGACCCACTTGGGCTTTCCATTCTCCCACCTCCACTCCATCCAAAATCAGAAGGAAAAACAATCTGTTTGTAAAGGCTCAGCAGTACATCAGTTTATTGATTTGTTCTAAGCATTATCGATATTCAGTATTTGTGATGGTTCTTTGTAAAGGTTTGTACATTTTCCTGCAATTTGGCTGGTCGACTACCTGTTCTCACAGTCCAGTCTTGCTTAATGCCGGAAATAGGCTGACCACAGCAGGGTCCCATAGCTGTGGCCTCTCTCTCAGATGGTTCATTCCTCTCAGGCAGTTGGCAGCATACCAGTGTATGCCCTGCCTCCTCACTGGAGAAATGCCCATTTCCAGCTGGCATCCTCATTTCAGGGTCTGTGCTACTCCCATGAAAGGCTTTTGCAATTTAGTAATGGTTGAAATGTGTATTCTTTTGGAAGGGGACAGATTCCAGGGCTTGAGATCATTCACTTGTTTAGTTTGGGATTTGAGAAGCACATGGGGGGAATTTATTTAGCAGCAGTTCTAGCATTTTTGATTATCAAGTAAAGAATAAATGGTAATCCTTACAGAGTTCTAACTGCTTTTACAGGAGATGTGTTCATTTTCTTACTAAAAAATATTTTAGTCCGGGCATGGTAGTGGCTCACTCCTGTAATCTCAGCACTTTGGGAGGGCAAGGGGGGGGGGCAGATCACAAGGTCAAAAGATCAAGACCATCCTGACCAACATGGTGAAACCCCATGTCTACTAAAAATACAAAAATTAGCTGAGTGTGGTGGTGCGTGCCTGTAGTCCCAGCTACTTGGGAAGGCTGAGGCAGGAGAATCGCTTGAACCTAGGAGGCAGGGGTTGCAGTGAGCCGAGATCATGCCACTGTACTCCATCCTGGTGACAGAGTGAGACTCCATCTCAAAAAAAAAAAAAAAAAAAACCTATTTGTGTGTGTGTGTGTGTGTATATATATATATATAGTAGATGAGCACTGTGTTTGTCCTATAAAATCAGCCTTTTCCGTATTTGTCATGGCTTGGTTTTAAAATATCGTCAGTGAGAAAATACGGACAGCTTTTGTGCAAGTCCTGTTATCTCTTCTCACCCATTCGTACTTGGAGAAATTCTTGAAATTCAAGGAATTTGGAGCAGTTCATCTCTGAATTCATAAAGGTAGTAATGGTAATTGTGTGGCAGGTCAAGTTTGAGGGTACATCATTAGAAGAACTTATTAGAATATATTTATCCCAGTTATTCTCATAGATCTAGGCAAAATGGAACTGGGCTGGAGAGGGAGTGCCCATTGTCTGGTAGGGGTTTTTACTCGAGAGACAGGAATTGGCCTGTATTATGATTTATTGGCATGAATTCAGAAAAGAAATAACTTCTCCTTTCTATGTAGATGTTCTGACTGTGAAGGACCCTACACACATCTTCATCTCCTCAGGCACTTTGTGTTTTCATCTACCAAATGCGTCAGGCACTAGGGGATGCGGAGATTAAGAAGAGGCGGTCTCTGCCCGTCAGGAGCTCCCAAGCTGGTGGGGGCGGCCAGAAACATAAGCCAATGATTATAATGCACAGAGATGAGTGTAAGAATAAAAGTATGAATTAAGTACATTAGGTTTTCTTAAAGATCCGCTTATGTAGAACATTATTCATACAGAAATAGATTAAATCCAATCGCATAGGACTTTTAAAAGTATATAATATAAACCTAAAAGAATGTAGTTAACCACTTGAAAGTTAAATTGTTATTCAGTTGTGTAAGCCAGAAGGTATACAATTACTGTCTACCTGTATACAGCCCCATAATGAGCTGTTAGCCTCAAAGAAGGCGGGATTAGTGTGCTTTTAAAAGCAAAAGCCACCAACCCTTGCTATGACATAAAAACTCAATAGAGTTTATGGAAAGACCAGTGCTTCCATTTGAAAAGCTATCAATAAGCAGAGCTTGTACTTTTATTTAATATGAGGAAATTACTCATGTCAAAAGCATAGTCACATTACAAACCTGAGTAGGAATTTCGGCTGCCAGTCAGCATCATATGGTACTCCAGGAACCACTGTATTCCATGTAGCTGTTAATCAGGACCGCACTGGATGTACTGAACTTTTGTTTAGTGGTAATTAAAGGATGAGATTCAGGACAAATATTAACAGGCCGACCTGTGTGGTATTCAAGTCATTTTTGTTAGAAAAATTAAAAGGGATATGAATATGAAATTGTTTAAAGCCTAAAATACTTCCATAATGAGCTGATGGCCTATCTTCTTTTCCATGCCTAGCAAGGACATACTTTATAATTCATTTTCCAAATGAGAGGTCGAGGTATAATATTTTATCACTTGGCTTGAAGTTTTTATTTCTTGTTATTTGTCTTTGTATTACAAATGGACTCTTTACATCCTCCGAGGGGTTTGTGTTTGCCTGTAACCCAATAACTTCTATGTATTTTCTACCCATTACTTGACTGAGTTGCCTTTTTATTTCTAACAGTTTTTAGGTTTACTCTTTTCAGTTTTTAATGATACAGTCATGCCATCTGCAAAAATGACTGTTACTTGATTTATTTTTCTTATCTAATTGCACGTACTCATTCTAATATTCAAGCTGATTCTAAATTCTAATACTCGTATTTCAAAGGGACGTTTTAAAAATAGCCACAATTTTGGAGGAGAATATCAAGGAAGAACCTGCCCTGCTATAGAGCAAGACTTATTTGGAACAGAGTAGAGCCCAGAAATAGACCTGAGTTGATGTGGAGACTTGGAATAGTAAGAAGGTGGCAACGTAACACATCCCTGTGAGTGGACCTGTTCAGTAAATGGTGCGGGGACTGGAAATAAAAGTTAATATGTCCAAACAGAACTAATATTCCCCCGAAACCTCCTCCTCCTGCAGTCTTCCCCACTTCAGTTCCTCCTGCCATCTTCCCCATTTCAGTTCGTGGTAGCGCCAGCTTAGTCGCTCTGGCCGGGAACCTTAGAGTCATCCTTGACACCTTTCTCTCCCCACACCCCATGTCCAGTCTGTCAGGAGAGCTTGTTGGATTGTGCCTTCAAAACGCATTCGGAGTCCAAGCACTTCTCAGTGAGCCCCCGCCACCACGCTGGTGTGCACTGCCTGCCGTCTCCTGTGCGTGGCAGCAATAGCCTTCTACCTGGACCCCCTGATGCGGCCTTCACTTCTTTCTACTCTTCTCAACATGGCAGCCAAAGCAGATCATGCCACTCTCCTGCTGGAAACTGGCCAGGTAGCTGCTCACCTCACCCAAAGTGAAGGCACAAGTCCTTACAATGGCCTCTGAGGCCTCGTGTGACCCCCACCCCACCCCTTACCTCTGTGACCCCCTGGCATCCTCACCAACAACTCTTTGTCACACGCTCAGCTTCAGCCAGACTGGCCTCTGCTCTTCCTCAGACACTCAGGTATCCACGTGATGCCCTCCTTCATCTCCCTCAAGTCTTTCTCCAAAGGTCACCTCTTCAGTGCAGCTCACTCTGACCATCGGTTTAGCGTGGAACCCTCTTACCCAGCTCTAGTCTCTGTAGAGCTGATCATCTTCGAATATTCTGTGAAATTCCCAAGGTCATTACATTCATTGTTTGTCTCCCCCCTACTAGAAGATAAAGGCCATAAAAATAGGCATTTGGGCCTCCTTTGTTCACTGGTGCCTCCTGAGCACCTGGAACAGTGTCTGGGCCTCAGTTGAATTTTAAGGGAAAAATGGGCAAAGGATATTAGCAAGCATCTCACAGCACTTACTGGGTGTCAGGCATTCTACCAAGCTTAATGCTAGACATGTGTTTCTGGAAAACCACTGCCAGTCGCACACTGAAACTCAGTGATCATAGGGAGAGTGGGATGAAGAGACTTCTGCAATCCTCTGGGCCTTTGTAACCAGAGCGCGAATGAAAGCAGCGGTCCCAGTAGAAATGTGGGCATGGTTCCACCTGTGCTGCATTGGCACCTGGCTTTGGCTGATTCACACCTTGGCTGCCTGCAGTGTGTAGCATGGTGTGGCCCCCAAAAGACAGCGACCCAGAACCTGTGAATGTGACCACGTTTGGAAAAAGGATCTTTGCAGTTGTAATTAAGTTTAGGATCTCAAGATGAGATCATCCTAGATTTAGGGTGGGCAGGCCCTAAATCCAATGACAGATGTCCTCATAAGAGAAAGGAGGGGAAGTTTGAGACCCAGACATAGAGGAGAGAAGGCCGTGTAAAAACAGGCAGAGATTGCAGTGATGCTGCCATAAGCCAAGGAACGCCTTGAACCACTAGACGCGGAAGAGTGAGGAAGAATTCTCCCCTAAAGCCTCCAGAGGGTGCATGGCCCTGCTGACACCCTAATTTGGGGCATCTTCCCTGCAGAACCGTCAGAGAATAAATTTCTGTTGTTTTAAAAGCCACCTAGTTTATGTTAATTTGTTAGGGTAACCTCATGGCTCATGCTCCCTTCTCTGGGATACAGGTTCTAAAAAGTATCTGCTTCTAATAGAGACCATTCTCCTGATCATTAAAAATTGGATCCAGGCCAGGTACAGTGGCTCACATCTGTAATCTCAGCACTTTGGGAGGCTAAGGCAGGAGGATCATCTGAGCCCAGAAATTCGAGACCAGCCTGGGCAATATGGTGAGATACCCTCATCTCTACAAAAAAAAAAAAAAGTCTTAAGTAGCCGGGCATGGTTCTGCATACTTGTAGTCCTAGCTACTTGGCAGGCTGACGCAGGAGGATCGCGTGAGCCCAGGAGTTTTAGGTTACAGTGTTCAAGGTTTTGCTGAGCTATGATTGCACTGCACTCCAGCCTGGCAACAGAGTGAGACCCTGTCTCTTCAAAAAACAAAAAATCAGCTGCAACATTCCCCATCAGTGCATTGTCTTCACAGCTTCCTTATTGGTGCTCATAGCTTCAGCAAACAGTTCAACACAGTAGGAAGCAGGATGGTTCTGGAAACCACTACGTGTGCTAAAGAAAGGCACTTTTGTAGACATTTGGCTTTTTTTTTCTTAAAAAAACAAAACAAAACAGGATACATGTGCAGAACGTGCAGGTTTGTTACATAGGTATATATGCGCCATGCTAGGTTGCTGCACCTATTGACCCATCCTCTAAGTTCCCTCCCCTCAACCCCCATCCCCCAACAGGCCCTGGTGTGTGATGTTCTCCTCTCTGTCCATGTGTTTTCAATGTTTAACTCCCACTTATGAGTGAGAACATGTGGTGTTTGGTTTGCTGTTCCTGTGTTAGTTTGATGAGGATGATGGCTTCCAGCTTCATTCAGGTCCCTGCAAAGGACATTATGTCATTCCTTTCTATGGCTGCATAGTATTCCGTGGTGTATATGTACCACATTTTCTTTATCCAGTCTATCATTGATGGGCATTTGGGTTGGTTCCAGGTCTTTGCTATTGTAAATAGTGCTGCAGTAAACATATGTGTGCATGTGTCTTTATTATAATAGAACGATTTATAGTCCTTTGGGTATATACCCAGTAATGAGATTGCTGGGTCACATGGTATTTCTGGTTCTAGGTCTTTGAGGAATGGCCACGCTGTCTTCCACAGTGGTTGAACTAATTTACACTCCCACCAGCAGTGTGAAAGCATTCCTGTTTCTCCACAACCTTGCCAGCATCTATTGCTTCCTGACTTTTTAATTATCGCCATTCTGACTGGCGTGAGATGGTATCTCATTGTGGTTTTGATTTGCATTTCTCTGACGATCAGTGATGTTGAGCTTTTTTCATATGTTTGTTGGCTGCGTAAATGTCTTTTTTTTTTTTTTTTTTTTTTTTTGAGAAGTGTCTGTTCATATCATTTACCCACTTTCTGTTGGTGTTATCTTTTTCTTGTAAATATGTTTAAGTTCCTTGTAAATTCTGGATATTAGACCTTTGTCAGGTGGGTAGATTGCAAAAATTTTCTCTTATTCTATAGATTGCCTGTTCACTCTGATGATTGTTTCTTTTGCTCTGCACAAGTTCAGTTTAATTAGGTCCCATTTGTCAATTTTCGCTTTTGCTGCAATTGCTTTTGGCGTTTTTGTCATGAAGTCTTTGCCCATGCCTATGTCCTGAATGGTATTGCCTAGGTTTTCTTCTAGGGTTTTCATGGTTTGGGGTTTTACATTAAGGTCTTTATATATTGCTTAAGCTTTCTAGAAAGTGCTTGCCCCTGATCTCTTCAAAACATTAACTTTCTGGAGGACCGTTCTGTGTATATGTTGACCTGGGTGTGATTATTTAAGTGTATACGTATGTCAGGATTCACTGAGCTGAAAATTTGACGATTTTGCACTGTGTGTGGTTTATATCTCAGTACAAAACTTTTAAAAATTAACATGCTGGGAGAATCACCTTATGCTCCAGCCTGACTTCTGCCTTTGTATCAACGTCAATCCCCTGTTTACTCATCAAAGTAGTTACCATTGTAGCAAAAACAGATGCTGTTAACTCACTTCACTCACATAACATTGCCATGTGAGGGCTTTGCTGTTTTGATTCCCATTGTACAGACGGGGAAATGGAGGCACACAGAAGGTGAGGGGCAAAGCCAGCATTCACACCCAAGGCGGAGCATAGCAGAGCCACTGTGGCTCTCAGCCATGGATTAAGACGGGCAGTAAGCACGTGAAGAGATGTTCTAGCAGAGCAGTAGGAACGAAAACTACCGTGACATACCACGTGACAGGCCTCAAAGTGGAAAACATCATCATCATCATATGCTCCCAAGTTCTGGTGAGAATGCAGAACAGTGGAACTTCCAGGCATCACCAGCAGGAGCCTAAGGTGATGCCACCCTCTCTGCGGACAGTCTGGCAGCATCCAGTGAGGTGTAAATGACCATATTCTACTTCTCGGCAGTTCCACCCACAGGATAATTCCTTAGAGCAACGCTCACACATGTGCTTGAGATGTGTACAAGGATACTCAGTACAGCATTGCACATACTACCAAGGAGCCCTAGAAATCTCTGATTACCCATCAGCCTGGGAATGGGTGGAGAAACTGGTTTATTCCTTCAATGCAACTTAACAAGGATGAAATTCAGAAAACATGTTGGGTCAAAATGTCAATTGATAAATACCGGATGGTACCAGTGGTGTAAATTTTGATAAAATATAAAGTCATACTGTATTTTGTTGCTGGATACTCACTCACAGGACAAGTGTCACAAATCCGCACAAAAAGGAAGGCCATATGGCAACTTGAGAAGAGTTGTCCCTCAGAGTGAAAGAGGACAGTGGGCCTGGGACGGGCAATGCGGGAGACTGGCGCTGGGTCTTGTTTGATAAATTTTAAAAGATGGTTACCTGTGTGAGGAAATGTGCACATTAGGTATTTCTTGGTGAACAGCTGGGTGTTCTAGTACTGTGTTGTACTTTCCTGTGTCAATGAGGCAATAGTTAAGGAAAGTAGGTATTATGTTAAACTTTGAGTAAAAGGCTGGTTTACAAAGCAGCAGTCGCAGCAGGTGGGTGGAGCAGGTGAGTTCTCGTGACATGGCTGGCGTGAGGTCTAACTCATGTCTCTGGTCGTCTCCAGCAGCCGAATCCAGTGGAGCAGCGTTACATGGAGCTCTTAGCCTTGCGTGACGAATACATAAAGCGGCTTGAGGAACTGCAGCTCGCCAACTCTGGCAAGCTTTCTGATCCCCCGACTTCACCTTCCAGTCCTTCACAAATGATGCCCCATGTGCAAACTCACTTCTGAGGGGGGACCCTGGCACTGCATTAGAGCTCGAAATAAAGGCGATGCTGACTTTGATTTGGGGCTTTTGTTAAAAGTAGATTAAAATATTTGCCTCCATGTAGAACTTGAACTAACATAATCTTAAACTCTTGAAGATGTGCCTTCTAGAATACATATTACGGGAAAACTACAGGGTCCACACGGCAATCAGAAGAAAGGAGCTGAGATGAGGTTTTGGAAAACACTGACACCTTTAAAAAGCAGTTTTTGAAAGACAAAATTTAGATTTAATTTACCTCTTGAGGAATACTATATATACAGTACATATTTTATGGGCTTAATTGAAACAACATTGTTTTAAAATCAAAGGGGAAATATGCTCATGAAATGGATTTTCCTCAAGCTGCTTAACAGGTGCTTTGGATTATCTAAAATGAATCCAAACGTGAAAGATGTGTGTTACTGCCAAAACCAAATTAAGCTCCGCTTCCTAGGCATTACCCAATTGCCAATGTTTATGCCATCGTAAGTGGTGACTAAAGGAGAAATAGCTATATAGATGAGTTTTTCATTATTTGGAAATGTGAGTGTAGAACATGTTTTCCCCTAATTCTCCAGAGAAGCCTATTTTTATATATTTTTTTTAAAAACTGACAGGGCCCAGTTAAATATGAGTTTATTTTTTTTTTTTTTAATTTGCCAGTTTTATTTTCTAAATTCTTTCATGAGCTTGCCTAAAATTCGGAATGGTTTTCGGGTTGTGGCAAACCCCAAAGAGAGCACTGTCCAAGGATGTCAGGAGCGTCCTGCTGCTTCCGGGAATGTTTTCGCAAATGTTGCTCTAGTCAGTCCAGCTCGTCTGCTAGAGCATCATCCTTAGAAATTGACGCCCACGTGTACATTTGTTGAGCGTATTCTTGAAAGTATTGTGTTTGTGCATTTCAATTTCAATGGTGTTGGCTTCCCCTCCCCACCCCACAAGTGCATAAAAACTGGTTCTACAAATTTTTACTTGAAGTACCAGGCAGTTTGCTTTTTCAGGTTGTTTTGTTTTATAGTATTAAGTGAAATTTTAAATGCACAGTTCTATTTGCTATCTGAACTAATTCGTTTATTAAGTATATTTGTAAAAGCTAAGGCTCGAGTTAAAACAATTAAGTGTTTTACAATGAATTGTAAAGGACTATTTATAGCTAATATGGTTTTGTTTTCAATGAATTAAAGATTAAATATATCTTTGTAAATTATTTTATGTCATAGTTTAATTGGTCTACCAAATAAGACATCTCAAATATACTAGTATAATGTATGAATTTTGTAAGTATAAGAAATTTTATTAGACATTCTCTTACACTTTTTGTAAATGCTGTAAATATTTCATAAATTAACAAAGTGTCACTCCATAAAAAGAAAGCTAATACTAATAGCCTAAAAGATTGTGTGAAATTTCATGAAAACTTTTTCATGGCAATAATGACTAAAGACCTGCTGTAATAAATGTATTAACTAAAACCTAACACTATTTGCAGGGCTCTAACTGTGTATGCGTTGGGAATGTGCATGGTGGCCATCTTATTTCTTTTCCTGGGTCTACTTCATGTACTTTTTCTCTCACTGCCAGCCTTGCAGGGCTCTCCCAAAATTTCAGCAAGATTGGGCATTTAAGTGCATTCACAATGCAGATTTGAAGAGTCACAACTGTCTATGAAGATGGCTTGTTGCAAAAGTGAACATGCAAAACTTCAGGCGCTGAATAGGGAGCGTAGCAGTTGATAGTGAGGGATGTGAAGATCCCGCTTAAGTAAGCCATAGTTGATGTCTCATTAAGTAAGACTTTTTTTAATTCTTCAACAGTATTGCCAGTTGGAGATTATGTTGTTTACATCATTCGAAGAATGCTGAACAGTTATAGCAGTAAACTGAAATTGAACATTTTTGACCATCAGAATAGATCAAGTCCAATGGAGCTTAAAGAAAAAAAATCAGAATAGGACTCTTAAATGACTAAGTGTATCTTTTATAACGATGAGATTTGAGGTGCTTTGTGAAGTCCTTCCTCAGACATTGCCTCATCGAACCCTCACCAGGACCTTCTGGGCTAGATGGCATTGTGACCCCTTTTTTCAGCTCAGGAGAATGCCGCTGTTCCAGGCGGTTACTGACATGCCCCGAGGCCTACAGCAGCACCAGAAGTCCCTACTGATGTTAGCCTGAAGTCTGCATTTGACTTCCCACTGAATGGCCTGAGCTCTGCCTTTTGGAATGAAATAGAAGAACCTCTCTTCCTGGGACAACCCTTCAAATAATTCCGAATCATAAATTTTTGAAAATAGGTTTTGTTTCTAAATATAGTCTTAGCACTTTCTGACCTGTTTTTGATAATGCAGCCAAGCTTATCCTTTTGCTTTTATGGAAGGAATAATACTCAGAAAGTCTCCGAAGAAGCTCGGTAGCGTCTTGTCACTCGCAGGCAGATCCCTGGTGTCATTCCGACAACCCTTGTGTAGAAATGGAAAATTCCTCATGTGGGAATTTATGAAAGAGCGTAGACACACCTGTGACTGGAGGCTGTACCCACTGGTGGCCATTAAAGCAAAAGAGGGGATACCCGAGAAAAATGGGAAATGTGTGCAGTGTGCACCCACAAACAAGAATAATAGTGCATTTGCAGAAGAGTGTGACATGGTTGAACTACATTTCAGTTGAATGCTTTAGGTATACAGAACCACTGAAAGCATGGAACTGAAATACCAATATTTGAAATAGTCTGACATACCAAACTCTATTGGTAGATTTTTAAATTACGGGGTTGTTAGCAAGGTCTTCCATATTGAACATACTTGGAAGAGGAAAGAGTAGTAAAATGAAGTATGCTCACTTTCTTATGAGGCTTAGATTCAGACATGGATTATTATTTACAATTTCTCCTTTAAAATCAAAGGTGATTAACGTATTTCAAACACGTAGAGTGGCTCAATGCTTAGACACGACCATTAAGCCTTAGCAGTTTGTTTCTCTGGCTTTTGAGAATGTTACGTATTCATTTACAGCGGTTCTGAAATTGTTTCACAGTGGCTTCCACGTAAATTATAAAAGTTGCTCACATTTCATGAACTCCATATCACAAAGCTCTATTAGAACCCTGGATGGGAAGTGTGGAAACCAGGGTTCTCATCTGGGCATCAGCACTGACCTGCGGCCCTATTTCCTGAAGGACAGGTGTGAGTGAAGTCCTCCTAGCTCCAGATGCTACAGTTATGGAGGAGGCCTCAGCCTCCATCTGCTCAGTGAGGGTGTGGACTGCATGTTCTCAAAGTTTCCTTACAACTCAAACACAGCCCTTCTCAGAAATGCATTTTTAATGACATTTCATGCAGAGATTCGCCTTTTTAATTTTTTTTAAATTTGTAACTGACACATTATAATTGTACATACTTATGAGGTAAAATGTGATGTTTCAATGTATGTATAAAAGCCAGGCACGGAAAAACAAATACTGTATGACCTCACTTACATGTGGAATCTTACAAAGTTGATTTCATAGTAGTGGAGAATAGAATAGTTACCAGAGACTGAGGAGGGTAGTGGGGAAGAACGTACCAGGAGAAGTTGGTCAATGGGTGCAAAAGATACGGTTAGACAAGAAAAAGTTTTGATGTTCTCAGAAATGCATTTTAATCACTTGTGCATGTAAAATGCTTATCACACAAGATGACATTTGCCTCATGAGTTTCCTGTTTCTGCTGTAAGAAATCCTCACAAACTTAGTGATTTATTATCTTACAACACAAATGTATTATCTTAAAATTCTAGAGGTCAAAAGTCTGACATGGGTCTCACGGTTAAAATCAAGATGTTGGCAAGGCTGTGTTCCTTCTAGAAGCTCTAGGGAAGAAATCTGCTTTTTCCAGCTTCTAGTGGCCACCTGCCTTGATTCCACGACCGCTTCCTCCGTCTATAAAGCCAGCAGCATAACATCTTCAAGTCTCTGACTCTCTTTTGCCTCCCTCTCTGACTTTTAAGGACCCTTATGATTACATCAGGCCCACCCGTATAGCTAGTATAATCTCCCTGTGTCAGGGTCAGCTCATTGGCTGTCTTAATTCCTCCTTGTAACATATTCACAGGTTCTGGGCTTTGGGCTGTGAGCAACTTGTGTGTGTGGGGGGGGTGCATTATGGTGCCTACCACACCTCAGTTCCTTTAGCTTTGGATGGTCAGAGTATGCAAGGTGAGAAATAAGACACTGCTGGGCTTTCCTATTAGAAGCTATACAATTATTTATAATTACATAAGTGGCTAGTTCAATTCATTTCCTTATATCTCAGACAAAATTTACACTTACACGTTTTCAGTTTTATTCCCTATTTCTATTGTCGCTTCTATCCAAAGCCCCAGACCGTGTACTTCAACTCCCTTGATCTCTAAATGGAAGAAAGAGAGCTATTAATTAGGAGTATATGTGCCAAACACTGTACTATTTAGCCTCCCCCATAACCTTATACAATTGATCATAATTTTTTGGTCAT
The DNA here is from genome assembly GCA_036589455.1 of Ateles fusciceps. NCBI lineage: Eukaryota > Metazoa > Chordata > Mammalia > Primates > Atelidae > Ateles > Ateles fusciceps. The sequence continues at coordinate 27,361 of JAZHEH010002107.1, read as the reverse complement.
TTTACAAATGAGAGAGGCTCAGAACTAGAAGTATTTTTTATTTAAAGTTAGATCACTTCCACAAATATTGTCTATTATGACACAGACTCATGCCAGCTGTTGAAACACAAATAAGGAAAACAGTAGGCTCCTTCAAGGAGCATCTGGCCTAGTGGGGAGACAATCCAGTTAACCAGTAATTTCCAAGCAGGGCGCTGCCTGCAATGATAGAGACAGATGACAGACTTCTGGGCTAGTACAGGGAACTAGGGAGGAACTTGACAATATTGTCAGAACTGAGCCTTGGAAGCTAAGTAGACATGCAAGGCTGGTTTAACATATAAATCAATGTAATATACCACATTAACACAATGAAAGATAAAAACCATACAATCATCTCAACTGATGAGGAAACATATTTGACAAAGGTTAGCATGCTTTCTTTTATGATGAAAACTCTTAATAGTTTACATATAAAAGGAACGTTCATCACCGTAATAAAAGCCATTTATGAGAAACCCATAGCTAACATAATCAATGGGGAATAATGGAAGGCTTTTCCCCTAAGATCCAGTACAAGGCAAGGATGCCCACTCTTGCCACTTCTGTTCAACACAGTACACAGTGCCACGTGCAGTGGCTCATGCCCGTAATCCCAACACTTTGGGAGACTGAGGCAAGAAGATCACTTGAGGCCAGGAGTCGGAGACCAACCTGGGCAATATAGTGAGACCCTGCCTCTACTTAGAAAAAAGCCAGGTATGGTGGTGTGTACCTGTAGCCCCAGCTACTCAGGAGGCTGAGGCAGGATTGCTTGAGCCCAGGAATTTGAGCTACGATTGCACCACTACACTACAACCTGAATGACAGAGAAATTTCAGAGACTGCATCCTGCTCATGGATTGAAAGAATTAATATTATTAAAAAGACTCCTACTACCCAAAGCAATATACAGATTCAACACTATGCCTAGCAAAATTCTTACAACATTTTTAAGGAACCAGAAAATTGTATGAAAGCACAAAAGGCCTTGAGTAGCCAGTTATTTCTCATTTAAAATTATAAAGCCATAGTAATGAAATAGTTATGATACTGACATAAAAACAGACACATTAGACCAATGGAACAGAAGAGAAACCCCAGAAATTAGACATATACGGAATAAATTTTCAACACAAGAGGGAAAAGATAGTGTCTTTAATAAATGGTGCTGGAAAAACTGGATTTCCACATACAAAATAATGAAATTGAATCCTTATCTTACAACATACACAAAAGTCAACTCAAAATGGGTACAAGGCCTAAACACAAGATCTAAAACCATGAAACTCCTGGGAGAAAACAGGGGAAAGCCTCCTTGATACTGGCGTTGGCAATGACTTTTTGGATATGACACCAAAAGCTCAGGCTACGAAACCAAAAATAAAGAAATGGGACTACATCGAACTACAAACCTTCTGCACAGCAGAGGATACAGTCAACAAAATGAAAAGATAGACTATGAATTGGGAGAAAATATTTCAAACCCTATGTCTGATAAGGGGCTAATACCCAAAATATATATAAAGAACTCACACAACTCAATAGCACAAAAACAACCCGATCAAAGAATGGGCAAAAGACCTGAAGAGACATCTCTCCAACGAAGACATAAAAATGGCCAGCAGCTGTTTGAAAATGTGCTCAACATCATTAATTGTCGGGGAAATGCAAATGGAATCCGCTATGAGATATTAGGCCACACCTGCTAGGATGGCTGTTATGAAAAAGACAAGAGACGAGTGTTGGCAAGTGTATGTGGAGAAAGGGGAACCCTTATGCATTGTTTGTGGGAATGTAGGTTGGTGCAGCCATTATAGAAAACAGTATGAAGTTTCTTGAAGAAAAACAGAAATAGAACTACCAAATGACTTAGCAATCCTTTTTTGGGATATATACCCAAAGGAAATGAAATGACCTCCTTGTAAACATAGCTGCACTCCCATGTTCATTACAACATTATTCACAATAGTCAACATATGGAAATAATCGAAGTGTCCATTGTTAGATGAATAAATAAAGAAATTGTTGTATATATACATATAGAATGGAATATTATTCAGCTTCAGAAAAGAAGGGAATCCTGCCATTTGCCACAACACAGATGAAACTAGAGGACATTTTGCTAAGTGATCTAATCCAGAAAAGAAAGAAAGATACCACATGATCTCATTGATTGTGGGATCTTAAAAAAAAAAAAAAGTTGAATACACAGAGATAGGGAATAAAACAGACGTGAGGGGGAGTAGGAAATGTCGATCAAATGATACAAAGTAGCAGATACATAAGATGGAGAAGCCTAGGGACCTGAGGCACAACGTGAAGACTGTAGTTAATGATATAGTATTGTACTTGGGATTTTTGCTTAATGCGTAGATTTTTCTTTAATGAGTATGTCAGATGATGGTTATATTAATGTGCTTGACTGTAGTCACCATTTCACTGTGTGTGTATTAGAACATCATACTGTACACCTTAAAGATAGATAATAATATGTTTAAAATTCTATAAAGAGAAAAAAGCAAGTTGAGTAGGAGCTCAGTCACATCTATCATTAGGAACATATACATTCAAGCCATAATGAGATACTGCCCCCACACTCATGTATTGCAAACCTTTAAACATTTTAGCAGTTCTAAGCATTGGGAAGGTTGTGGGCCAACAGGAATTGTCATACACTGCTTTGAACAGTCGACATTACCTGGGAAAACTGAAGTGATACCTGCCCTATAGAGCTAGCATTTCCACTCCTGAAGATAGAGATACCCCTGAGGAATAAGAACTTCTGTGCACCAGAAGACATACAAGAATGGTCATAGCAGCGTTGTTTGTATAGCCAACAAAAAACACAACCAACTGGAAATAATTCAAATATTCACCTACAGTAGAACAGATCAATTGTGGCATATTCACATAATGGAATATTACACACCCAGGATAAATGATCAAACCACAGCTACATGCAACACAGTTGAATCTCATAAGCACGTTGACTAAAGGATGCCAGGTACAAAAGAATGTACAGCAGCTCCCCCTTATCCACAGGAGATATGTTCCAAGACTCCCAGTGGATGCTTGAAACCACAGCAGTACCAAGTTCTATATATACTATGTTTCTTTCCTATATATACATAATTATGATGAAGTTTAATTTATGAATTAGACACAGTAAGAGATTAACAATAGCAAATAACGATATAGAGCAATTATAACAATATGCTGTGATAAAAGTGACAAAAATGTGTTCTCTCCCTTTCTCTCTCATTCTCCCTGTCTTGAAATACTGTAATATTTTCAGACCAGTGTTTATCATTGGTAACTGAAACCATGGAAAGAGAAACCTCAGGTAACGGGTGCCCACTGTGTACAATATTATTCCATTTATATAAGTTCAAAAACAAACTAAACTCAGGTTTTGAGATGTATGTGTGGTAAAACAGTAAAGCAAAGCAAAGAAACTGGCACCGTAGAAGGGAACACTATGAGCAGAGCATCTGGTGCGTTAACTCGGATGCAGCATATGCAGAACTCAAAGCAAGCCGGCATTCCTGAGTCGCAATGCGCATGGGCGGAAGATGACGGAGAGGTAGGCGGGGCAAGTCGTGGAGTGCCTCAGGGGCCATGGGTGGGAGATGGATTTCAGGGCGGCAAGGCTGGGGACAGAAAAGCCAGTTGGAGGCTGACGTAGTTGACCAGATGGGAAGAACTGAGCCTGGAATAGAGACAAGTGGAGAGGCAGATTGAAAAAAAAATTTTTTTTAAGTTTGTGACTGAAAAAAAGAGACGAGACAGAAGTCAAAGATGGTACTGAAGTTGTTGGTGGCTGCAATTGGTTAGCAAGTGGTATCATTTTCAGAAATAGAGATGATCAGGAGAGGATCAAGTCGAGAGTGATTCTGAGGCCAGTTTGGGACGTGCTGAATGTGAGGAGAACAGGTGTCCAAGATGAAGTTGAGTTCTGAAGCTCACAAAAGAAGTCGGAAACACAGATTTGGGGGGAAACTATGGAAGTAGATGACATCGCCTGTGCGAGTAAGTGGAGAAAGTGGCAGTCCCCAACTCCAGATTGTACGGGACAGACAGAGGAAGAGGAGACTTGGAATGAGATGGAGGAGGAAGGTCAGGGAAGTGCAGAGGCAAACAGTTGCATCATAAACGGTAAAGGCAGGGTAATTTCAAGAAGCGAGTGCTTAGCATGGGAGATCTGGTGAAATAAGGCTAAAAAGAAAATGTCCAGTCAATTTGGAAAGTAAGAGGTCCCTGGTGGACATTTGTGAGAGCTGTTTCATTAAGGCAGAAGTGAAAGAACAGTGAGTTAAAGTCACCACCCAGGATTCTAGCTCAAACAGCTAAGGGACGCACAAGGCTGAAGGTGCCCCCAGTTCGAGAAACTATGATTTTGGCACCCGGGTCTGCTTTAGCACCACTAAGCTGCAAAAAGATGCGATGGCCTGTGTTCTAGGTCCCAGCGCAAGGGCTGTGTTACAGTGAAAGAAAAAAGAAACTGAAGAGGAAGAGCCCCGCCTCCTGCAGTCATGTATTCAACAAGTCCCTGTGAGCTCTATCAGCTTACAAGTCACTCGATTATGGCACTCTTCCCCAGCGCCCCTCCCCTCGATACTATCTTAGGTCCCAATGCTCTATACTCCCTCAGGGCCTTATAAATCTCCTATTTATAAGATCGGATAATAACTGTTGAGAAATGAGACAGACAGAATGTGCTTTTGAAAGGAAGACGTTCATGGGATCATACGTCAGGAGGAAGAAGCCAGTGGCGAATGAGAGATCACATGGATAAGAGGGAGCTGTTACCTGATTGAACAAGGCCTCAGTGGGGATGAGCCAAAGGACACAGACAGAGGGGGGATTTGCCTTCCACGACAAGAGAGAACTCCTCTTCCTCAGCAACTAGGGAAGAGGAGCGTGGGTGCAGATGAAGAAACATTTATGGAGGGAATAATGTCCATGTCCTAATCTCCAGAACCTGCAAATATGTGAGGTTACATAGCAAAGGGGAATTAAGGTAGCAGATAGAATTAAGGTTGCGATATTAGCTGACCCTTATATGAGGAGATCATCCCTGTAATAACATCCAATGTCATTACAAGCCTCCTTAAAAGTGGAAGATGGAGGCGGAAGAGACATCGGGTCATAGCCATGCCATGAGGGAAAGGCAGCTGGCCATGCTGGCTTCGAAGGTGGAGGAAGGGGCCAGGAGCCACGGGCCGCACGGCTTCTAGAAGCTGGAAAAGGCAAGGGAACAGATTTTTCTCTAGTCTCCAGAAGGAACACAGCCCCACCCACACCTTGAGTTTAGCCCAGTGAGACCCAGGTCTGGACTTTTATCTCCAGAACTGTGAAATCATACATATATGTTCTTTAAGCCACTAAGCTTGGGTAATCTGTTACAGCAGCCATAGGGTATGAATACAAGGGGCACAGAGAATTGAGGGAGTTTATGCCTGGTTACCTCATGTTCTTACAAACTCCCACTATAACCACAATAGCAGAGCCCTGTAAGGAAATTTGCTTGGCCCAGAGCAAAGGAGAGGGAAGAAGATTCAAACATCCCTGAGACGTGGTGCTCACTAGCAGGCTTTCCAGTATAGTTCAAATTGACTTCACCTTAGTAGTTCAGAAATCTTCAGGCAGCAGTCTCATGGTGCCCCCAGGTGCTTGGTGGATCACAGGCCTGTAAGAATTCTCACAAATCATTTTTAAAAGAAAATGAACATCTCCCAGTGAAAAATAGCGACAGAAAGTCTTCAGTGAACATCAATAGAAACAAAAGAGCAGAAAAATACTTGTAAGACTCCAGGTTATTCAAATAATCAGACGCAAGCAGTCATTCTGCTGGAGTTGGCGTATATAGGTTTGTCAGAGACAGCTGTGCAGCATCTCTTCCTAATTCTGTATTCAGTGTGTCAATGCAGTACATTGAAATTGGCCAGGCTGCGAAGAGTTACACCACAGAAATTAGCAAATGCTACAAATCAAAGCTTTGTCTTTCTTCAGAGAGCTGATAATTAAAAATGTACTAGAACATTGCTGGAGGCAGGTTATAAAAATGAATATGAAAATTATCTTTAAAGAAATAAAATCTAGGTGATCTTGAGTTTGACAACGAGTGTTTAGATATGAAAGCACAAGCACAATCTATGAAAGAAAAAATTAACAAGATAGACCATATTAAAATTTAAAACTTCCATGAAACATACTTAAGGGAATGACGAGACAAGCCACAGATTGGGAAGAAATCTTTGCAAAACACATATTTGATAAGGACTGTTACCCAAAATAGAAAAAGACTCTTAAAACTCAACAATAAACACAACACAAAAAAATGGCCAAAAGACTAACAGACACCTCACCAAGGGAGATCTACTCCACGTCATATGTCATCAGGAAAATGCAAATTAAGACGGCAGTGAGATACCACTACACACCTATTAGAATCTTCCAATCCAAAGCACTAACAACACGAAATACTGGCGAGAATGTGGAGCGACAGAACTCCCATTCATTGCTGGTGGGAACGCAAAATGGCACAGACACTTCGGAAGACGGTTTAGTTTCTCACAAAGCAAAACATAGTCTTACCACATGACCCGGCAACCATGCTCCTTGGCATTTATCCAAATGAATTGAAAACTGATGTCCAGGCAAAAACGTTCACACAAACGTTTACAGCAGTTGCCACGTGTTTTGTCACATAGTTGCCGCAAGTTGGTAGCAGTGAAGGTGTTCTTCAATAGGTGAATGGGTAAACAAAACGATGGTACATCCAGACAATGAAACGTTATTCAGCACTAAAAGAAATGAGCACATCAAGCCATTAAAACACATGAAGAAACCTTAAGTGCATATTGCTAAGTGAAAGAAGCCAGTCTAAAAGACTATATACTGTATGACTCCAACTGTGTGACATTCTGGAAAAGACAAAACTGTAGAGACAGTAAAAGAGACAAGTGATTGCCAAGGGTTCAGGGAGAGAGGAGGAGGGAAGTAGGGAGGGATGACTGTGGAGCACAGATTTTTAGAGCACTGAAACCAAAAACCACTTCTTCATGATACTCTAATGGTGGATATAGGTCGTTACCATGTGTTTGTCAAAACCCATAGAATGTACAACACGAAGAATGAACCCTAATGTAAACGGTGGACTTGAGTTAAGAATAATGTGTCAATATTGGTTCAGTTATAACTTGTGCACCACACTAATGCAAGATGTTAATAATAAGCAAACTGGGATGGGGGCGTGCTGTGAGGGGTATATGGGAACTCGCTATATTTTCCACTCACTTTTTCTGAAACCTAAAACTACATAAAGAAAAGTCTATTAATTTTTTAAAGGTACTCCGGATAATTTTGTGCAGCTGGTCCAGTACCAAGTGTTTAGGAATGGCTGTTTCAGGCAATACCTACAGATTGGTCAAATTGCATCCTTAAGTAGATGTCATTGAAAGAATTAATCACTGATTACAGAGTTAGCTCCTTTTGGAAAAGTTTGTTGTATTGATTGATACTTTGGACAGAAGTAGGCTTTAAATTTAGGCATTTCTTTCTTTGGCCCTACATCTGTAGAAGCAGTAACTGGTAGGATCATGTAGGGAGAATTCAATCATCAAGTGGGATGTGGATTGGGAACAGGAAGACATTAGGATTAGCGTTTCTTTCAACCCAGTAAGTCTGTGAGTCTCTGAGCCACTTATCGATGCGTTCTCAGCTCCAAAGCCATCCTTCTTTAACTGCTCTGTGATCATGTAAATGGTCTTTGTAAATATTTCTTACCAGCTGGCATAATGTAAATCCTTGTCAGCAGAGGGGGCTAGAGAGACCAGAGGAGACAAAAGTTTTCCCTTCCAGATTCTGGGGTGTTTCACCTTTTTGCCTCCTCCAGAGCACAGCTTTCTTTCTCTGGTGCTGGGTTCCTAGGCACATGCTTTTTTTTTTTTCTTTCTTTCTTTTTCTTTTTTTTTTTTTATGTGCTAGGCCCATGCATGTATTAGCCATGTATTTTATTTTCTGTATTCTGAGACTTTGACATCTGGGGCCTTGATGACCCCAGAGCAACCACCCCTCCTAGAGCTAGTCAATTCCTAAAGATAGTAAATGACTCACTTGCAAACCAACCAATCCAGAACCCACGCCCCTAACTGCCTCCTTTACTGGGTTCTCACTCTGGGCCACTATCCTGCCCCTCATCACCCAGGCCAGGTGCTAGACAACATGGGACGACTTCCTATGCCCAGAGAACAAGGAAATTATTCAAGTTAGCCAATTCTAAACCTGCTTACCCTGCCTCACCCGTTCATTCCCACAGAAACCACAGTCAAGGCTGCCTGAAGTTGCCTCCTCTCCTTCTGCCTGTGACTAACCCTCGGGCTTCCTCATGTGGCTCCCCAGTGGCATGACATGTCCCCATCTGATATGGTTAGGCTTTGTGTCCCCACCCAAATCTCATCTTGAACTGTAATCCCCAGGTGTTTAGGGAGGTACCTGGTGGGAGGTGACTGGATCATGGGGGCAGCTTCCCCATGCTGTGCTTGTGACAGTCAGTGAGTTCTCACAAGATCCGATGTTTTTATAAGCATCTGGCATTTCCCCCTGCTTGCACTTCTCTCTCACCTGCTGCCATGTAAGATGTGCCTCTTCCCTTTCCGTCATGATTGTAAGGTTCCTGAGGCCTCCCCAGCCATGCAGAACTGTGAATCAATTAAACCTCTTTTCTTTATAAACTACCCAATCTAGGGTATGTCTTTATAGCAGTGTGAAAACTGACTAATACGCCATCTACTAGATCTGGAAGTATAACAAACTTTGTTTTAAAAGGCAGCCGTTTTCTCATCTGTTGACCTTGCCAAACCTAAATCATATTTTTTTATAAAACAGGTTCTGGAGGGTGGAGCAAGATGGCCAAATAGAAGCCTATGCCATTTGTCCCTCTCCGCACTGCAGGAACAACAAATTTTAGCAAATAGTTATACACAAAAAGCACTATCACGAGAACCAAAAATCAAGTGACCAATCATAGCACCTGGTTTTAACTTCATATCACTGAAAGAGACATTGAAGAGGGCAGGAAAGACAGCCTTGAAGCGCTGACACCCCCATCCCCCATCCCCCGGCAGCGGCCATGCAGTATGAAGGATCTGTGCATTTGGCAGAGGGAGAACGCAGTGATTTTGGGGCTCTGCATCAAGTTCAGTGTTGCCCTGTCACAGTGGAAAACAAACCCAGGCTATACTCAGTTGATGTCCATTCACTGAGGGAGTATTTGGACCACCCTAGCCAGAGGAGAATCATCCATCCTAGCAATCAGAGCTTGAGTTCTGGCAACCCTCATCATTGTGGACTCTAGTGCTGTGGAGCCCTAAGTAAACTTGAGGGACAGTCTATACCACAAGGAATGCAAGTCCTGGGTAAGTCCTAGTGCTGAACTGGGCTCAGAGCCAGTGGATTTGGGTGGGGGTGGTTAGTAACCTACTGAGACACAGCTGGGGTGACTAAGGGAGTGCTTGCACCACTCCTCCCCATTCCCCCAGCAGCCATAGGGTGTGAAGAAATCTGTGTGTTTGGGAGAGGGAGAGCACACTAAATGAGGGACTTTACATTTAACTCAGTGCTGCCGTGTAACAGCAGAGACCTGGCAGGATTCATCACTTGCTTGTAGGTAACCCCCCACATGGGCACTGAGGAAGGAAGGCTGTGCAAACCCCAGGCACAATTAGTACCTGAAGAATATCTTAGTTTATAGTGTTATTACTCAGCTATTTCCTTTGTGTAATCCTTTATATATAATCATGTGTTAGTCTATAGTTGGAACTAATAGTGCTTGAAGTATAACTTACTGCTTACATATATCTAGCTTATATAATCATACTTAGTACTTATATCTAGCATACTTAGTTCCATATAATCTTTCTATGTAGTCATATAAATATTGTAGTCTATATAATCATATAGGTATTGTAGTCGGAGCTGTAACCACACATTTAGTCCTGATTTATAGAATCCTTCTATATAACCATATAGTAGTTTGTAGTAGGAGGAATGCCTAGAGCAGTCACAGAACAGAAGCAGTACATGGGAAAACAGCCAGACCAGGACGAGAACCAAAGACCCAGGCGGTGGCATCCCTGCCTGAAAGGGCATACGCTGTATGGCAGGCTTGGAGCAAGAGCCTCTCCTCCTGACAAAGGAGTTGGAGTACCTTGCATCCAGTTCCTGTGAAAAGTAGGCCTGAGGCCTGAGATCCCACAAATAACCAAGGGAGAAGAACCCCTCTGGTGTGACCGGGTCACGGCAGCTGTACACCCTGTCAGGCTTTTCTTGCTTCTGTGCTAGCTCAAATCATCCTCCCATAAATATCTTAGAGAAGAGCACAAGTCTGTCAGCTCCCACTGCACTGGTTTACAGCATCCTTCTAGAGGAATCCTTTGAAGTCTCCAGCCCCCAGATAAGAATTGTTGCACACGACACCTGTTGCACACAGCCCACCTCCTTGCCTTGGTGACCTAATGGGGGTGGACCCCTTTTCTGTACATGACCCTCTACTACTGTGCACAGCACGGCCCCCTACTGTGCATGGCCCACCTTCTGCCCAGATGACATAATGGGGTGGCCCCCTCGCCTGTTACTCACGTGATTATGTATGTGCTATCATTAAGCCTATAGATCACCTCACTCACAACCCTTCCCCCTGCCTTGTACCCAATAATACAGATGCTTCTGGAGGTTTGGGGCCTCGCTTGTCTCCGCTCATTGGTGGCGTGGCCCCCGAGCCCAGCTGCTCTTTTCAGTTTTCTGTGTCCTGTCTCTATGTCTCAGATCCAGCGCCTCAGCACAGCATAAGGGACTCCCCCACGACCCTGTGAGACTAGAAGCCCTACACCTGCTGACTAAAGAGTCCCTGGGCCATGGGTAACCAGTAGAGATACCCAGGTAATACACCAGGGGCCTTGGGCTCTGAGACATGCTGGTTTCAGGTGTGACTAAGCACATTCACAGCTGTAGTGGCTACAGTGAAAGACTCCTGTTTGAGAAAAGCAGAGGGGAAAGTAAAGGAGACTCTATCTTACATCTTCGATGCCAGCTCGGCCACAGTGTGGCAGAGCAACAAGTAGGCGCTTGCGGTCCCTGAGTCCAGGCCGAGTCTCTTGGTCAACATTTCTAGACCTGACCTGGGCCTGAGGAGAGCCCACTGCCCTGAAGGATGAATCTCAGGCCTGGCAGCTTTTGTCACAAGCTAACCAAAGAGCTCTTGGTCTTTAAGTGAACATTGGTGGTGGCCTGACAGAATCTCCCTTGGGTTGGTGATGGTGGTGGCCACAGGAAGAGGTTCCCTCTGCCTGCAGAAAGGAGACGGAAGCGTGGTAAGAACTTTGTCTTGTGGTTTAACTGCCAGTTTATCCACAGTAGACTAGAACACCAGGTAAATTTCTAGGGTTTTGACTTAATTCCCTGGCTCCCGAACAACATCTCTGGATCCACCCGGGACATAGGGGATCCACACTGAGGGGAAGGACACAAACCTGGCTGGCTTTGCCACCTGCTGATCATAGAGCCCTAGGGCCTTGAGTGAACACAGGAATAGCCATGTTGTGGTTATAGCAGGCCTTGGGCGAGACCGAGTACTATGCTGGTCTTCCAACCCCCCAGTTCCGAGAGGCTCAGCACGGAGAAGAGGACTGTGTTTCTTTCTGGGAGAAAAGTGAGGGAAAAAAACAAGAGTCTCTTCCTGGTAATTCAGAGACTACTTTCAGATCTTATCCAAGACCTCTATGAGTCTTCAAGACCCACAGTCTTACTGGCTTTGGGGCTCAAGGCCCTTCAAATACCTGGAAGGCCTCCTCAAGAAGGATGGGCACAAACAAGCCCAGACTGCAAAGACTACAATGAACGCCTAATTCTTCCAGGCCCACACACTCATAAATATCTACAAGGGTCCAGATCATTCAGGAAAACATGATTCCACCAAATGAGCTAAACAAGGCACCAGAGACCAATTCTAGAGAAGCAGAGAGATGTTATGTTCCAGACAGAATTCAAAATAGGAATGTCGAGGAAACTCAGAGAAATTCAAGATAACACAGAGGAAGGATTCAGACTTCCATGAGGCAAGTTTAACAAAAAGATTGAAATTATTTAAAAAAAACCAAGCAGACTTAGAAAAATGGATAATTCATATATAATACCTGATGTTTTGACTTAGAATATCTTTAGCATTGGAAAAATCCCTAACATTCAAACAAGAGTGTTAAAACTGTGCTGAAGGCCTTGCAAAGAGTCCAGCTGTGGAGTCCAGCTCTGCTGCTGCTCAGTCCACCCCAGGGCTACAAAGCATCACTGCCCAAGGCCAGACTGAGTGGACACCTATCTGCATAGGTGGCAAAGAGACCCGTGTGCTTTCTCCCCACTTTTGGTAAGTGCCATGCAGTGGTGCTCAGGATGAAAAGAATGCCCCTAACTCTAGCTAATACCTGCTTGCCAAGTAGGGCAATGGAAGGCTTCAACCTTGGTTCTCAAAGATGGAGGCTCATGTACACAGTCCTTACTAGACAACCATATGTTATGGTCCTGGCACACAACAACGGCAACATTTGCTTTTCATTCTACTGTTCCATGCAACTCAAAAGTCTGTGACTAGGTGGTCTGGACTCACTCTCTCTCTTTTTGCCCTCCTAGTCATTTCTGTCCCTTGGGAGTGCTCTCAGCAGAGTCCACACCACCTCCTTGCAGCCAAATCCAAGGAACACTTCTTTGCCCTGTCTTACCAGATGTCCCAGCAACACTTGACCCTCTGGATCGCTCCTTCTATCTTAGAACTCTTCACTCTCTTGGCTCCCCAGGTCCCCCTCTGCCCTGACTCTTTGCTTGTCTCTGGCAACTCCTCGGGCTCTTCCCGGGATGGGATGCTCATCTTTCACCCGCCCTGTCAGTGCCAATGATCTCGTATGTCTCCTTTGGCTCGCTTGTCTTCTCATTTTACATGTCTGCCCCAGGCAAATTTACACATTCTCTTCAGGGCCAACTTCATGGGTGTTCGGCCTGTGCACTCACACAGAGCCCCATGCTTAGAAAGGTCCCATTCCTGATTTAATGCTTTCCTATCACCATCTGGAAATTTGTAATACTTTTAACGAGGTACCCTGTATTTTTCATTTTGCACTGGGCCCTACACATTACATAGCTAGCGAATTCTGCTTCTCAGGGTTTTTATGCCTTTAGGCTGAAATCTGTAGCCCAGTCTTTCTACTGTGCACCAAATCTATCTCCTGGACATGTTACAGGCTCTTCCCCTTCAAATAGCTTCTCCTTCTGGGTTTTTTGTTTGTTTGTTTTTAAATCTCAGCGGCTGGCATCACTTTCTACCCAGTCACCCAAGGTCAAGATTTATTCGGAAGACAATGTTCTTCCTTTGGCTTCAACGACAGTCTCGTCTCCTGGACCTCCTCCTATTTCTAACTCTTCTCCCTCCTTTGCAGAAAGCTACATCTCAGCCCCTTGCTTAAATGTGGCTACCTTAAGGGAATTTATCTTGGAGAAATGTATGTGCTTACTGAGTGGAGCAAAAAGTGCATCCCTGAAACATGCTTGCCAGGTTGAGGCAAGTGGAGTCTCGAGAGCTTTGAAAGTGTGAGGTCTCTGGACAGCAGTTTCTGTGTGAAGCCGAGCTTGACACTGCATTTGCAGAGCACCTGTCATAAGACTGAGGATAGAGGAATTTCAACATCAAAGAATGGTAGATGGTGGAGATGATGGGGGTGGTGAAGGCAAAAGCCTCCCAAGCTACCCTTTAGCCTTGCCAGTAATTGAACTTGTGGTTGAGAACCTTCTGGAGAACTTATAAAGGTATAGTTAAGTCATCTGTGGTGTTTTTTTCTGTAGCTTATTGTTTTAGCTCATTTTCTGTTGCTTACAGTGGAAGACCTGAGACTGGATAATTTATAAAGAAAATATTTTTCCTTACAATTCTGGAGGCTGGGAAGTCAAAGGTCAGGGGGGCCACATCTGGTGAGAGTCTTCTTCCTAGTGGGACCACTGTTGCGTCCCAAGGCATGCAGGGCCTCATATGGCGAGGAAGCTAGGTGTACTTGCTCAGGTCTCTATTCCTCTTCTTGCAAAGCCACCAATTCCACTCCCATGATAGCCCACTAATCCATTCATGAGGGCAGACCCCTATTGCTACAATCCTCTTTTAAAAGTCCCACCTTTCAATATTGCCATGCTGGTTTCCAACGCATGAAATTTAGGGGGACTCATTCAAATCATACCACTTAGGAAGGCGTGGTTTTAATAATTCCACTCATTTAGCTGCACTGATTTGAAGTGTCACGGAGAATTTCAACTTCACAAAAGAACCTGTGGACACTGTCATGGTTAATTTTACGTGTGACCCGGGCTAGGGCATGTGGTGCCTAGTTGTTTGGTCAAACACCAGTCTAGATGTTGCTGTGTCCAATACGAGTCTAGATTCTCTCAGATGAGTGTCTTAGACCATTTTGTGCTGCTATAATAGGATACCACAGATTGGGTAATTTATAATGAACTGAAGTTTACTATCATTCTGAAGGCTGGGAAGTCCAAGATTGAGGGGCCTATATCTGGCAAGGGACTTCGTGCTGTGTCATCCTATGGCAGAAGGTAAAAAGGCAAGAGAGAAACAGAAGGGGCTAAATTCTTCCTTTTACAAGGAACCCACTCCTACAATGAGAACCCACTCCCACAGTAATTGCATTAATTTATTAATGAGGGTAGTGCCCTCAGGACTTAAAGACTTCTTAAAGGTCCCACCTTCCAACACTGTTGCATTGGGGATTTAGTTTCCAACATATGCTTTTGGGGGGATACATTCAAACCATAGCAATGAGAGTAACATTTTTCTTTTTTTTTTCTTTTTTTAATAAAGACGGGGTTTCACCATGTTGGTCAGGCTGGTCTTGAACTCCCGACCTCAGGTGATCCGCCCGCCTTGGCCTCCAAAGTGCTTGGATTACGAGAGTAACATTTAAGTGAGTAGACTGAGGCTGGGCGTGGTGGCTCACACCTGTAATCCCAGCACTTTGGGAAGCCGAAGCGGGTGGATCACTTGAGGTCAGGAGCTCGAGACCAGCCTGGCCAAAATGGTGAAACCCCAACTGTATTAAAAATACCAAAATTAGCTGTGTGTGGTGGTGCATGCCTGTAATCCCAGCTATTCGGGAGGCTGAGGCAGGAGGACTGCTTGAACCCAGGAGGTGGAGGTTGGAGTAAGTCAAGATCATTCCACTTTACTTCAGCCTGGGTGACAGAGTGAGACTTCATCTCAAAAATAATAGTAATAATAATGAAAATAAATAAATAGGTAGACTGAGTAAAGCAGATTATCCTCCATAATGTGTGTGGACCTCATCCAATTGGTGGAAGATCTTAAGAGAAAAGATTAAGGTCCCCCAAAGAGGAGGAGATTCTGCTCCAGAATGCATTCAGATTCAAGTCTGCAACATCAACTCTTGCTGGAATTTCCAGCCTGTTGGTTTGCCCTGTAGATTTTAGACTTGCCAGCCCCCAAAAATCACATGAGCCAATTCCCTAAAATATCCATGTCTACACACATATACATACACACACACACACATACACGTACAAGTACACGTACACGTACACGCACACACACACACACGTACACACACATACATGTACACATACATGCACACACACACGTACACGTACATGTACACATACACATGCATGTACACATACACGCACGTACACGTAAACGTGCACATTCACATACATGTACACACACGTACATGTACACATACACATACATGTACACATACATGTACACACACACGTACACGTACATGCACACATACACATGCATGTACACATACACATACACGCACGTACACGTAAACGTGCACATTCACATACATGTACACATACACACACGTACATGTACACATACACATACATGTACACACACATACACATACACACATGCATCCTATTGGTTCTGTTTCTCTGGAGAACCATGACCTAGTGCTTCTGGCAGGCAGTCTTGTGCCCCCAATATGTCTATCCCCTAATCCCTAGAATCTGTGGAGAAGAGTTTTTTGAACTACCAAAAAAATGAATTTGTACATGTCATCCAAGCATCATCGAAGCTCAGCCACAAAAATTGGATCAAAGTCCAGCTATTTTAAATTTTATTTAATTTTTTTATTGGGCAGCCTCTGAACCAGCATATGCTCAGAAAGACTGCCGTTTTAAAAAATGCATTTTTATCAAAAGTTCTGCTCTTTGAGTTGACATTACAAACCCTTCAAATGATGGGAACATTTGTCTGCAGTGCAGTCACATGTAGTTCCATTGAGGATTAGATTTGCTCAGTGCTAGCAAAATTATGTTTTTGAGAAATTTACAAG
Source organism: Ateles fusciceps (assembly GCA_036589455.1). Classification (NCBI taxonomy): domain Eukaryota; kingdom Metazoa; phylum Chordata; class Mammalia; order Primates; family Atelidae; genus Ateles; species Ateles fusciceps. The sequence continues at coordinate 10,931 of JAZHEH010002107.1, read as the reverse complement.
GGATGATCAGGTCCGCTTTCATTTGCTTAATTTCTTTTCCAGAAATGAAAGCGATGACCCCATCCATAGTTTCCAAAGTGAAGCTAAAGGTTAAATCACAAAGAGTTCATCTGTCCTCAAATTTTATGAAAATGAGCCAACTTTCTGTGATCTCTCTTTCCTGAGTTCCTTTCCAGCTGACTACTGGACATCTCCACTTGGATACCCATAGGTACCTCCCAAGACTGCTATGCATTGTTGCACAATGGTTGTGAAGTGCACAAGGGGGTTACATCTAAGAGGGACTGCTGTGGTCTGAATGTCTCCCAATATTCACTTGTTGAAACTTAATCCCCATTATGGCGGTGTTAGGAGGTGGGGCCTATTGGGAAGTGATTAAGACATGAGGGCTTGTCCTCATGAATGAGACTCAGTGCCCTTATAAAAGGGCTTAACAAGAGGTGTTCACCCTTTTACCTTCTGCCATGTGAGGACACAGCATTTCTCCTCTCTGAAGAACGCAGCAACAAAGGCACCATTTCGGAAGCAGAGAGACCAGGCCCCATACCAGCGAGAGTTCTGATGTCTGACACCCAGCCTCCAGGACTGTGAGAAATAAATATCTATTGTTGCTAACTTACCCAGTCTGTGGGATTTTGTTGTAGCAGCACAAACAGACTAAGAAAGGGATCCTTCAGCATGAGGTCCACACAGATTTCTAGGTCTATGATGGCAGTTTCTTGGCATATGGTAGCCAAAGGTTGAGCTTTAACAAAATTGGCACATTATGACAATTTTATGACTAACAGAGTCCAGTGCTGTAAGGAAGGGGTCTCTTTTTCTAATACACACAAAGGCAACCTATGGGCTTGGACTTAGAGTGGCTCAAGCTCAACATTTCCAGAAAAAATTCATCTTGCTTACTGACCTCTCCCATCCTGGATTCCTTATCTCAGTGGCTGATATCTCCTTTACCCAGTTTTACAAGTCTGAAACCTCAGTGCCAGGCTTGGCCCATGTTGACGTCTCCCCTCCCTCCTCACTTCATGTCCAACATTCCATCAGTCACTGAGTCCTGTCCAAAGTTAGGGTTCATGCATCAGGTCTTCCTTGATTATGACAACAACTTCTTAACTGACCTTCCCACAGCCACTCTTGCCCCTCCAACCCATCCTCCATCATGCAATCCTAGTGATCTTTCTGGAGTGGAAATATGGTGAGTTCACCCCTTTCCAAGATCTTGCTGTGGCTCCTTGTCACCTCTAACAGGGTTTCTCAAAGTGTGGTCCTCAAACCATATATATATCAGAATCACTTGAGGTACTTTATCAAATGTGGATTTTTAGCACCCATCCTACCTAACTACTGAAGTTTCAGATTCTCTGTAGTGAATCTCATGAATCTGCACATTAATGGATGTCCCAAGTCGTTTCCATGTGTATAACTTTGAAAACTACTACTTTCTACAGTACACTACATACACGTCATAAACATGCAGCATACTCACATGCATTTCCCACTTCCCCAGCAGGGACTGCAGAATGCAGCTGGGCATTCAAAGGAGGCCTTCCTGTCCCCTGGTGAGCATTACCTTAGGCCTGAGAATTCACTCTTCACCTTGGCTTCCACCACACAACTCCAGCTCCAGGTGGCATTCCAAAACCATGTGCCTGTCCTCTTAAGAGTGATTTCTGGGAATGCAGTATAGTCAACCCAACAACTATGGATAGACCCCATAGGCTTGAAATGGCCTCACTCACATAGCTGGCAGAAAGGGGTGGTAGGGCCTGTGTTTGTTGGGCGACAATTCTCCATGACTATCTCAGGCTCCAGCATGGTCAGAGTTCTCTGAGCAAATGCATTTACAGTCAAGTTAATAAAGTTGGTATGAGGAGACATTCCAATCCAGGGTAGTAAAGGTAAATCTCCACAGAGGACATTTGCTTGCATTTGATGATTCATTCCAAGGTAATGAGTAATCTCTCTCCCTGCAGAGGAGAATGAGCAGGTCACTAGCAGCCAGGGTTTCCTGCGTTGGGGTTTCCTCTCCTGTGGTATCCCATTACAGGTGCAGATACTATCTAGCCTCCTATTGGTCAAGGGCAGTTACAGGCTACCTCCCATTCAAGAGGAGGGGAAGTAGATACCACCTTTTAATGTAAGAGTGGCAAGGTTGCATTGCAGAACAGCGTGCCATCCTGTGGAGACTGGGGCTCAGAATGCAGATCCAAGATATTGCTGTAACTGCTGATTTTGCTTTTAATAATATACCATCTTTGTTTCGGATCCAGAGGCTTCATGTTTTCTGTCAGAGTGTTAGAGAGTGGCGATCAACTAAATTTTCAGCTTGCTAGTAGGGTAAACTCTTAGGTTATAACAGCTTCTGACCTACTACTGTGGAGTACCCTCCTTGGAGTGTGGCTATGATTTGTGCATGGATTCCTAGCTGAATGGGGAAGGGAGCCGAGCAGGTGGGAGATTACTTCTCTGGATCATTCATGAAGAGCAATGCTTGGGTGCTCTATTGCTGCACAAAAAATCACCCCAAAACCTAGTGGCTTAAAACCATAATTTATTATTTTTCAAAAATCTGAGTCAATTTATGATTCGCCAGCTTCAAGTGGTGTTGGCTAGGCCACTGGAATGACTGAAAGGCTTGCAATGGCCTCACTCACATAGCTGGCAGTTAGTGCTGGCTTCTGGCCATGTTGCCTGCGGAATTCAACTAGGGCTGTTGGCTTAGAGCTTTGGTTCTCTTATATTGTGGGCCTTTCCCTGTGGCTACTTGGGTTTCCTCAGAGTATGGCAGCTGACTTCCAAGAAGGAATATGCACAGAAACCAAACTGGAAGTTTCAAATCCCTTAAGGGTTAGCCTTGGAAATTTTACAGCATCACCTCTGCTACATTCTATTGGTCAAAGGGGTTACAGAGCCAGTTCACATTCAAGGGGAAGGTAAACAGACTCCACCTCTTGATATGTGAGTGGTAAGGTCACCTTGCAAAAGAGCGTATGGGCTGGGGGATATTATTGCAGCTGTCTTTGGAAGCACAATCTACCAAATGGACATAGATGGGGACTACACAGTACTATTTCTCCAAGTGCAGTGAGCCCTGCTTCAGAATCACGTGGAGCATTTGCTGGAAATGCAGACTGGGGCTGATTCTTGCACACTAACATTTGAGATCTGCTGAGGTGCAGAACAAAGCCCAAACTTCTTGGCCTACCAGTCCAGATCCTCACTTACCTTGTCTGACTTTATGCTCCAGTAACACTCAATTTCTTGGCATTCTCTTGCACGTCATAAGCTATTTAACCTACAGAAACAGTTTGGATGTTTGTCTCCTCCAAATCGCATGTTGAAACGTGAGCCCCAATGCTGGAGTTGGGGCTGAGCAGGAGGTGTTTGGGTCATAGAGGTGGATCCCTCAGGAATGGGTTTGTGCCCTCCCCATGGTAATGAGTGAATCCTTGTTCTATTAGTTCATGCAAGAGCTGGTTGTTTAAAAGGGTCTGGTGTCTCTCTCCCCCTTTCACTTGCTCCTTCTCTTACCATGTGACATGCCTGTTCCCTCTTCGCCTTCCACCATGATTATAAGCTTCCTGAGGCCCTCACCAGAAGCATATGCCAGCACAATGCTTCTTGTACAGTCTGCAGAATTGCGAGCCAGAATAAACTCCTGTTCTTTATAAATTACCAGGTCTCAGGTATTCCTACATAGCAAAGCAAAGCAGACTAATACACCTACTAATCCATACCTTTGCCCATAACTGTGCCTTCTGCCTGGAATAACTTGACTCCTTCACCTCAGCAAGGACTTATTCATCTTTAAAGATTCAGCTTTACATCACCTTTTTGGGGAAGTTTCCCTGACCTCCTCTTCTCCTATGGATTGGGGTAGGTGTTCCACATCCTGTGCAATTGTCCCCATTATGGCACTTGCCAACTTGTAATGCCATTGTTAATTTGTCTGTCTCCTTCACTTGATTGTGAACATCTTAAGCAGGGATATGTCAGATTCATCTCTGTCCTCTAAATCTTTTTTTTTTTTTTTTTTTTTGTATTTTTAGTAGAGACGGGGTTTCACCATGTTGACCAGGATGGTCTCGATCTCTTGACCTCGTGATCCGCCCGCCTCGGCCTCCCAAAGTGCTGGGATTACAGGCGTGAGCCACCGCGCCCGGCCTCCTTGTCCTCTAAATCTTAAGTGTACTTAACTGAATTGAAAGTATGATAGTGTCACAGTAAATTCCTCTTTGGCCTAGTCTTTCTTGAAGAATTTGGTACTTAAAATATGCTTAAAGTTGCACTGTTTTCTTTCTGACAATTCTCAGCACAGCTAAGATGCTTGCAGCTACTTGTAACAAAATACCCAACTAAAAGTGGGTGTCTTAGTGTGCTTAGGTTGCCAAAACAAAATACCGTAGACTGGGTGGCTTAAACAACAGAAATTTATTTTCTCACAACTCTGGAGGCTGGAAAGTCCAAGATTAAGTGTCCAGCAGGGACCTAGTGAGGGCTCTGTTCCTGGCTTGCAGATGGCCACCTTCTTGCTGTGTACCCAGATGCCCTTTTCTCAGTGTGTGCATGTCAGTGCATGAGATCACTCGTGACCCTTCTTATAAAGCACCAGTTCCATCAGACTAGAGATTGGCCCTCATGACCTAATTGTCTCTCAACACCATCTCCAAATACCATCACATAGGGAGTTAGGGCTTCAACATATGGACTTCACGGGGGATGGAAACATTCAGTCTGTAACAGTGGGTTAACGATTTGATTTAATAATTGAAAGCCAGCAGCCTGCAGAAGATGATTCTCCAGTGTAAGATGGGAGTTATTATTGTCTGGGGATTTTCCTTTCCTTCTTCCCAGCCCTCCGCACCTTGTTATCTTCTTACCCCAGGCTCATCTCCTCTTGGGTGTAAGATGGCTGTAGGGGCTTCAGGCATCAAATCCTCCAAGTTCAGTTTGACGTCATTAAGCTGGTAGGGCAAGATGAGTCTGGGATGGGCATGAGTAACTTCTCTGTCTGCAGGTCTGCCTTTTAACAGGGAGCGAGATTATTCCGTTTATAGCTCCTTTGCCAGGTCTGGGTCATAGGACTCCCGTCTACACCCAGAGCAATCACAGGCAAAGGGGCTTAATCATGAGCCACACATCCACTCCCAGCTTAATCAGGAGTGAGGTGAAAGGGGATGATTCGAACCCAAACAAAATGAGCAAGAAAATAAATCTAGCCCAGAAAGCAAATGTCCTAAATGCCTCACCAAGATAATTGGCTTGGTTTTCATAGCAGTGATTTTTAATCAACAGTAGTTAAATGTTACTCTTAACATAAACCATGGGCGGAAGTTCCGAGGGCGGCATCAGAACACTTGGTTGCTCTACAGATGGCAAGGAGGTGGGTTTGTGGGGGGGTGGGGGGGATATGGAAGGGGAAAGTGGAGGGAAGAATGGGGTGGGGAGGAATTGCTAAAATGCCCGGAATTGCTCGTGCTTCAAGATGTCAAGACCGAGGGAGCCTGAGCTGTTCTATACCTTTTCTGGGAAGGACAACTGAGGGGGAATAATTTTTAAACCTTGAATGTCTCCAAACTTCTTATTACACCCCACGTCTCTGCAGTCAACCCGGTTTGACTACAGAGCGAAGCACGCTATGCATAATCCGTTTGGGATTCTGAAACCCAGTGGCTCGGAACGCGCCCAGGTCGCTAGAGCAGGAGGTCCTAGCCCCCCGCTCCCAGGCTATGCGGGCGAGCGCCCAGGTGGGGGTTCCCGGCGCCGGCCCCGCGCGCCGCCCTTCCCGCCCGCTCCCGCCCCCGACCCCCGCGCGCGGGGCCTTGTGGGTAGCGCGGGGCCGCCAGGTGACAGCTAATGGCGGCGGCCGCCTGAAGCGGGCGGGCGGTAGAGCGGGCGGCAGGAGGCGCGGGGCGGAACCTTCCCGGCCGCCGCTCCCGTCCCGACGGCGGCCTCCCTACGGCGGCAGGACTCGGCGCGCCATGGACAGGCCGGCGGCGGCGGCGGCAGTGGCGGGCTGCGAGGGCGGCGGGGGCCCGAACCCGGGGCCGGCGGGCGGCAGGAGGCCTCCTCGGGCCGCGGGGGGCGCCACCGCTGGTTCCCGGCAGCCCAGCCTGGAGACCCTGGACAGGTAAGCGGGGCCCGGGCCGACCCGGCCTCCCGCGCCCCGACTCCCGAGGGTCCCGCGCTAGGCCCTCCCGCTCCCTCCCCGCGCGCCGCGCAGGGCCTGGCCGAGGCGGGGTGGGCGACCCCTCTTCATCCCCCTCCGGCCCCTCCCCCTCCCGGAAACCCCTGCACCCCATCCGGGGGCTGCCGCCCTCGGACCTGCTGCGGCCGCGCACCTGGCTTACTTCCGCCGCGCTAGTCCCAGCTCCTGGAACCCTGGGAGGGGCTTCGCAGCTATCAAACCAGTTCCCGCGCAGCCACCTGCTATCCTTGGTGACCCCTTGGCTGTCCCTGCCCAGGCCACCGATCCTCTTGGGAGGGAGATCCCACCGGGGCTCTCCTCTTTTAGCGTCACCTTGCCTCGTGTGGTTTTAAGACCCCAATTACGCTGTGACTGCTTAGAGTCTTTGATGCTGGGGTTGGGAGTGGGGGACAGGGAGATGGGACCCGCGGGCGTGGGAGCTGGTGCAGATCGAGGCAACAATCTGGGATGGAAAACTTCCAAACTGCTCAGGAGGGAGGAAGACAGAACCTTTTACTTTCAGTTCTTCACACTTTGAAGGAACCAGTTTATTGTTTTCATGAACACACAAGCAAGCCTACTGCTTCTGAGGCAGCTGCAGAACTAAGAGAAATCAGTTAGAAGTATAAAGTGACCGCGCCTAACTGGGAGGGGCCACCCCATCCTCCGAGGACAAGGGATGGCCTATCCCGTAACCCGGAACATCCAGTTTCGCACGTCTTGGCCATTTCTCTGACAGCAGAGTGCACTCAGGCAGCATGGCTATTGTAATGTAGCTCTGTCAGTTTCAGAGATGCCCATTCCTGCCTGTCTTAGTCATACTATTGTGCCAAACTTTGGGGAGTTTCCAAAAGCACAGAAACAAGAAACATTCCCTTCACTTTTGTTTCTACCTCAGTGTAATTATATTTTAACAAATTAATCACCCAAGTGGTTAGTATCACTGAAAACCAGTCACAGCTAAGACAGCACTTGAAATGGTGAGGACTTCCCTCATCTGCAAATATTCAACGATGTACGAGGTCTGGGTAATTCACAGAATAGTACAACACGGCTTTGCTGTCTTACCATTTTGCTAGACTTACCATCTAGTGGAGAATACAAACCAACCAATAGTGGAAATAGAATGTGATAAATGAGATGTGTGGTAGAGGCAAACGTGGAAGTACTCAGGATGGGCATGCATCAAAATCATTTAAGGAGCCAAAGGAGACCAGAATGTGTCACCCCCAAATATTCCTCATCTTCTGGTTTCCTTCAGAGATTTTGGTGATCAGAGAAAGGTGACGTTTGAGTAATGTCCCCAGAGAGGCGAGGGATCCAGCCATACAGATACCTGGGGGTGGTAACATTCTAGTCAGAGGCCCGTGCAAAGCCCCTGAGGTGAGTGTGAACCAAGTATTCCTAGATCAGCAAGGTGACTAGGTGCCACTAGCAGGGAGGGGAGCTAGGGAGAGACAAGTAAGGGATGACATTAGAGAAGTCACAGAGCCAGATGGTGGAGAGCCTCAGAGGCCATGAGGAGCCACTGGGGACCTTGTGCAGAGGAGTGACATAATCTGTTGTAGATTTCAGCAGGCTCTCCATGGTGCTATGTGGACAATATAGTGACAGGGGAAAGAGTGGAAGCAGAGACTGGCAGTAGGAGGCTATTGGAGTAAGCCAAGTGAGATGGTAGCTCAGCCCAGAGAGGAGTGGAGGAGGGGAGAAGTCGTCAGATTCTAGATGTAATTTGAAGACCTGCAGGGTAGAGCCAATGGGGTTTGCTGAAGATTGGTTGTTTGGTATGAGAGAAGAATCTGGGAGAATTCCAGGGTTTTAGCTTGTGGGTTGCTGAGATAGAGAAGTCTTCCTAAGGTGGAGCAGGGTTAGGAAACAGAGGCTCTTCGCTCTGGACATATCAATTATGAGACGCCAATTATATGTCCCAGAATAGATGTCAGAGATATAGTTGGTTGGCCAGGCTCGGTGGCTCATGCCTGTAATCCCAGCACTTTGGGAGGCCGAGGTAGGGGGATCACGAGGTCAAGAGATCGAGACCATCCTGGCCAACATGGTGAAACCCCGTTCTACAAAAAATACAAAAATTAGCTGGGCGAGGTGGCATACACCTGTAGTCCCAGCTACTCGGGAGGCTGAGGCAGAAGAATCGCTTGAACCCAGGAGGTGGAGGTTGCAGTGAGCCGAGATCGCGTCACTGCACTCCATCCTGGCGACAGAGTGAGACTCTGTCTCAAACAAACAAACAAAAAAGATATAGTTGGTTTCTCTGAGCCTGGAGTTCAGGGTTGTCTGGGCTGGAGATCCAAATTGGGGAGTCATGGGCTTATAGATGAGGCTTAAATTCATGAGGCAGGTGGAGTTCCACAGAAGAATGAAAGGAGTCTGGAAAAGGGAATTGGACTAGGAATAGGGATGGGTTGATTTTCAAGATACTTACCAGGTAAGAGTGACCCGACCTGGTGTGCACTCAGATGTGAGGGGGAAGTGCTGGGTGGACTCCAAGGCAAACCTCAGCTTTCTAGCCTGTGGGGGCCAGGTAACTGCCTGTGCTGTGCCCTGCATTAGGAAACACAGGAGGGGAGTAGGTTGCGGGGGCTGAGCAGCTGATGTTGGTTTAGACAGGTTGAATTGGCAGGGTCTCTGGGCCAGACTAGTGGAGATGTCTTGTAGGAATGTCAGCACTGAGATCAGGAGAGTCCAGGTTGGAGAAACAGAGCTGGGAGCCTCCAGCCTGCAGGTGGCTATTGACGCCAGGAGTATAGAGGGCAGTTGCAAGACTGCAGAAAAGGGATGGGGGGAGGAATCATGGCCTCCTTTCTCAGTTCTGTCATCTCAACAAGCTCAGATTCACACTTTTCTCTAAAGAGTGACCTCTAGAATGGAACCTGGCTCTATAGGTGGGACTTGGCCCTGTCCCTTGGACTGTGGGGACTTCACTTCTGTTTTGAATACTGTACTTAATGATAAGGAAGCTGTGGTCCTGTAAGAGGATGTGTCTTGCCAAAGATCATGGAGTTAGCTGGTGACAGAAGCAGGACTCACATCCAGGCGTCCTGTCTGCTAGCCCACTATACCTCACTGTGTGTAGCTACGTTGGCCAGGACGCTTCTGTTTGCAGGTGACAGGAACCACAATTCAGTCTAGCTTAAGCCAAATGAGATGTCCTGGCTCACAGAACTGCTCCAGACAGGAGGAGAGATGGCCACATGCACAGCTGAGGCCAGGATTGCTAACAGTGTTGTCCAGACTCCCCATCTCTCTGTCTCTTTTTTTTTTTCTCACTTTTTATTCCTGTGAGTTCCTCAAGATGGTAGGAGTGGGGGTGGAGTGGGGAGTGGCCTCCAACAGCTCTGGATGCAGATCCACATTTCCGGATCCAAGAGGAAAGCCTGGGATTGGCTGATCCTAGGTAATTCACCTGCAAGTGGGAGCAGGTGGAGGAAGAGGTCAACCTCTCTCCTCCCCTCTTCCTCCCACAGAAGCCTGTGATGTGGGGAAGGGGGAGTTCCCCAAAGTAAAGAGGAGCATCCTTATCAGAAAGAAGGGAGAAGGCATGCTGGGCAGGTGGTAATAACAGGTCACACTCATGGTCAGCAGTTGGGTTCCTACAGTTTCTTCCTGTATTTGCAGCTGGTGGGTGCTGACAGCAAAAGGCATTATGACAAGAAAAGTATGATATATGCAGGCAATGAAAGTGACTTAACCTTTAAAAAGGAAACAAATCTCTCCCTTTTCCCTCCTTCTTCCCCTCAGGTCGAAATTGTGGCATATAGATTGCTGGCATGTGATGAGAATTTCTGCTCATTCAGTATTTTGAACCACACAGATAGCTCCTGGTCTGTTTGGAGCAGAGACTGCAGTTGGGATCACTAGCACGGAACTTCAGTTTTCTTTATTTTACTGTTTGGGTCATTTTCCATATTGTCTGGGGATTCCAGGTGTTTCTGTCCTTCAAATACATGAGTGTGGGTTGAATCAGTGATGTGATTTTTTTAAAGGCCTGAAGCATTCTTTACAGTGAACGCTACCTGCAAGGTAAACTTTCGTTAATATTTTTAGCCCTCTGGCTGGATTTCTTAGTGTTTTCCCTAATTGTGAGAGGAACCCGGCCTCTGGGGGCAATTGTTAAATCTCTCACTGCCTAGTTGGCTTATGTGGTCTTTTAGGTAAGGTGAGTACAGCCTGACCACTTACCAGTCATGTGACCTTGGGGAAAACTGGACATTAATTTTTTCTTTTGTAAAATGGGTCACTGTGAGGCTGGGCAAGGCTACATGTGTGAAAATGCTTTGATGCTTTAGAGCTCTGTGGGAGTGAAAGATGCCATTTTCTTTGCATTGTTGTGTTTTCATATAAAGCGGTTGGCTACCACCTGTGCTGCTGGCTTCAGTGCAGTGAGTCAGTCACTATTGGTTTTTTTATGTCCTGTTAAGGACAGCCACTTTCTCACAGGACATGTCACCTCTGTACCTCGATTTTCTCTTCTCAAAAACAAGTCTGCTAGTCCCTGTTCTGCCTTCTCATCACACCATGGTTATGAGGCTCTGACATAATAAAAACTATTTGTGCCTGTAATCCCAGCACTTTGGGAGTCTGAAGCGGGTGGATCACCTGAGGTCAGGAATTTGAGACCAGCCTGGCCAAAATGGTGAAACCCTGTCTCTACTCAAAATACAAAAGTTAGCTGGGCGTGGTGGCACGCCTGCAATCCCAGCTACTAGGGAGGCTGAGGCAGGAGAAT